>VXBU01019141.1:21055-34173 GCA_013400315.1 Bombycilla garrulus
TTTTGTTTTACTTTATTTTGTTTATACATATTAAAAAACTGTTATTCTTATCCTCATATCTTTGCCTGAGAGCCCCTTTTAATAATTTGGAGGGAGAGGGTTTACATTTTTTATTCCAAGAGAAGCTCCTGCCTTCCTTGGCAGGCATCTGTCTTTCAAAACCAAGACAGATACAATGGTAAATATTGTAGCAGAGAAAAAAAACCTCTGCTATAAATACATTCTTTTAATTTCCTCTAGTGCTGGAGACCCTTATTTTTTACAAAAGACCAAAAAGCACCATCACCTTTGCACCAGTCCTATCTTCTTGGAGGAGTTATACACAATTGCATTTCAGTTCCTCACATCTGCCACTATGCAAACATAAAAATGCATGCTGCTATGTAGCTTTATCCATATCCTGTGCTGCCTGGAGTTTCAACCTTTTAGTCCATGAAGCTCTGTACCATCAAGATTTTCTTCCACATTTGGGATCTTGACTATATTGGAAAAGTGCTTTGTGAAAAAATGTTATTTTTCAGCTCTTTGATGTAGCACATCTGGGAATGCTCTTGCATTTTAGTATAGCTGCTAGATGTTGCACTGAGTTGTGAAAAACCAAAAGAACTAAAATGTTCACAGTGTAAATAATTAATTCATGTAGTATGCTCCACAGGGAAAAATATTGTGAAAATGTTAACTTTAATTTTCATTGTTGGGCAGTATGTTCAGTTGTTCATCCATTACATAAGCAAAATTCACACTGATTTTGTTTGCATAATGAATTATTAAGAAGCACAACATTTGGCCTTTTTTAACGTCTGTTTGATGGGGTTTTTAATTAACAGTTTTGTAAGTTGATTTGATGTGCTTTTTTTTTTTTTCTATAAAGCTCTCCAAAGTATTTGAATTAAAGGCAATATAAACTGGAATGATGGTCACGCTAAATATCCAAATACTTCAGTCTAATGTAGCAGAATGTTGGACACCAAAGAAGACATGAAAACCTGATACTGGACCTTAGCTATTCTCTGTGCCACTTCTATGTTTGCTGTAACACAACTTCAGATATGTAATTCCCCTTCTAGGTGATTTTTTTCTTAATATCCTACACAATGTGTAATGCTTTCTGTAACCAAAACATGTCTTTTAATGATGTCAAGAAGCACTTTGATGCACTGATCACACTAGATTAAGGCTGCTTTCCATGGGCTCAAGTTGTATATTTCTATTTATTTCTTATTTTGGGGGTGGAATTGATATAACAGAACAAATTCATCCCTTCATTATCAATTGTAGTGAGGCTGGCATGTCCCAGAAAGTGGAAGAGAAAACAACTGAAGTTGTAGCTGTAGGGTGCTTGAGAGAGAAGAATGTGAAGATTGATACGGGAGGACCTCAGCTCATTGTTGCCAAGCTCCATAAGTCCATGAAGGTCCCATGAAGGTCCCTCACCTAGAACCCCAGGGAGAGGAGCACCAGAGGAGTGCTGGCTCTGGGCTGCCGTCCTGGTCAAAACTTCTTGCAGGTCCCTACTGCAGAAGACATGCTTCTGCAGTGGTCTGCTCTGCAGCACTTTATCTCAGGTTCTTCCTCCTCTACACTGCCTTTGCCAGAAGAAATTAATTATTTCCTCAGCTGCTTGAGTTTCAACATTTCCCCCAAAGAACTCTTAACTCTTGTCCTTTTTGGCTCCTCACTGTTTTAGTTCTTCCTCTTCTGAGCCCTTTGATTTCCCACCCATGAGTGTTTTTCCCCTTCAGGTAATCTCACACGAAATGTCTTCCAGACTTGTGCTCCTTTAAATATTTTTATATCCAGTCCTGTTCCTCCCTCCCTCTCTTCTCCTTATTTATTTTTTTTTAGACTGTATAGTTGAGGTGTTTGCTGTCCCACTGCTAGACCCAGCACTTCTGAATCTCTTTTTTAACTTCTGCTTCTCAGTGTAAATTTCTTGCATTGAACTCTGGCTTCTAATAGATCCTGTCTGTCTATAAAACAATTTGGGGGAGGGAGTTCCTTAGACTGCGGTATTGTTTATTTTCTTTTATTGGTCTTCTCTCTTTTGGCTGTTTTTGGTATAACTGAACAACAGCAGTAACATGGCTTGTCATGGGAATGTAACTTTCCTGCATACTCTGCTGTGTTTGAAAAATTAATCACATGAACAGCTGCGGAAGTAACATTAGTACTCACTAATATGAAATAGAAGGCAAAGTACATAGCTCTTCAAAGAGACTGTAATTATCAGCTAGAGTAAACAATTTGCATATCTTCCCCGTAATTATAACAAACACAGCTCAGTTTGTGTTCTGATAGTCCTGGCATTGTTCACATATCATTAAACATACCAGGATTAAAATGGCCTTTCATGTCTTTTGTGGCCAGCTTAACACCTTTTTTGTTTCCATCTGTCTTAATATAAGATCAGAAAAGTGCAACATTTAATTATTGAAATTCTTGATACTTTCTGTCTGCTGCTATTGTTTTTTTCCTCAATTATTTTATTCTTGCTCTACCTAAATTATGGTATTTGTTCCTGAACCTGCTTCTCTGCAGTTCCAGGAAGGTACACCTGGTTATCTAAATCATGCCCTAATATTGATCTGAAAAATGCAAGGTGCTGTTAGGGGTAGTTAAAGAAGTGGTTAATTAAATGCTGGTTGGACTTAACATGCTAAACATTGGAAAAGCATGTAAACTCATATCACCTATTACCAAAACTATGCTTATAGTCTACAGAAGTTGGTAATTCCTTAGGAAGGGGGAAGAAAAATTATGCTTTCAAAAAAAACAGTCAAAACTTGAGAATGTGACATTCAGGTAGTCAAGTCTTCCTTATAATTTATGATATGTAGTAAGAACTGAGATGGAAATGTCGCTTAGTACAGAGTTCCTGTCTACTGTATTTGTCTTTTGCAGTGTGTCAGTGTGTGTTAAGTAGGCATTCAGTCTTATGCTTATTATAGTGAATTTCTTTTTTCACAGATATTTTATAAGATATAATGCTCTCATTTGTCTCTATTATTAAATTTGATGAATTGACGGGAAATTGCAAAACATGACACAACAGTAGAGTTTCACCTTTCTGTTGTGTTACATTGAATAGTTTGAATATTTCATATTACTTTGATTTATAATGCTAGCAGAATACTACATTAAGATCCAAATGAACTCAGTGTTTTTCTGCCTAAGCAAATGTGATAATTCTCTTAGGATCAAAATGAAATCTAATTATTGGCATTATTGTTTAATTACATGGAATAGTGCTTCTATAAGATCATTCCATTTTGTTTGACATGTTGTTAAATTAAGTTCTGAAATATCATCTGTTGCTGGAAAAGAAACTAGGTATGAAATAGAAATATTGTAATTTGGGAATGCTATTTCTATGTAATCTTAGACACCATGTGGAATGACTTGAATACAATTACAATATTTGTAGCTTATAATAATGTTCAGGGATAATAAGCTATGTCTAATTAGGATGGATGTTCACTATATGTACCATATAGTTCCCTGTGTGAAGAAATGAAAGCAGGAGGAGAAGAAAAACTCATGGAAAATTCTCTGTATTCTTCTGAACTGATTTTTACAGCAGGCACAAATGTTAGAATTCAAGATTATATTTGGAACAGCTCTTTAATCAAATGGTTCTTTAAGGCATCAGGCACAACCCAAACCACAGGAAGTTCCATATGAATATGAAGTGCAACTCAGAGAGTGACAGAGGGCTGTAACAGGCTACCTATAGAAGCTGTGGAGGTCTCCTTTTCTGGAGATTTTCAAACCCAGCCTGGACGTGATCCTGTGCAACATGCTCTGGGTGAACTGTTTTTATCAAGGAGGTTGGACTAGATGGCCTCCAGAGCTCTCTTCCAACTCCCTCCACTCTGTGATTCTGTGATTCTGTGATTCTGTGATTCTGTGATTCTGTGAACATTTCAAAGAGACACTATGAAGGGACATGTTTTAAATCAAAAGGTCAAGATGGTAAAACTGCAGCCAAAAGTTCACCAGCATGAGCCAGTCCTGCCTAAAACAAAATAAAAAGGCTTGTAAATCTGTGACATAACTAGTTACTACCCTGATGAAAGGTGTAGAATCATGCTAGAGCAAGTATGAATGTCTGAGGTTTCAGCCATTAGAGGACTCCACAGAAATGATATAGGTAGTATTTGACTGCTCTGTAGGAGCCCATGATGGAAACCAGGAGCACCTGGTCATGAGAGTGGACGCACATTGGAGAAGTTCACGGAGAGCTGTCTCCCCTGGGATGGACCCCATGACCTCACAGGGGAGGACTCCTCTCCCAGAGCAGCTGAAGAAAATCTTGGTGATGAACCCACACTCCCTGTCTGCCTGTGCTGTTGATGGTAAGGAGGGAAAGCTGAGGGGAAAAAGGTGTTTTTAAGGTCTTATTTTACTTCCCACTATCCTCCTCTGACTCTGTTAGTAATAAATTCACTTCTTACCTTTAAGTTGTGCTTGTTTTGCCCTTGAAGTGTTTTCTCCTGGTCCTTATTCCAACGTATGAACCTTTAGTTATTTTTTTTTCTCTCCTCTGCCTGGCTCTGGCAGGGGAGAATGAGTGAGCAGCTTTCATGGGTGCCTGGCATTTGACCAGTATCAAGCCACGACGAGGGTAAGGTAAGGTACTATGGTTGTAAGATTTTATCATATTAGTCCGAATATGAAATTAGTTTAATAAGACAACTGTCAAATCTGAAACTTACTTGATTAAATGATTTAAAGAATGATTTAAAGTGAAATTGAATTAATAACCCCCTGTTTTCACAGCTGTCTGAACCCTTACTCCCTGAAGCTAAAATTTGTAAGAGAAGAGGTTATTCCTTTAAGATATTTTGTCATCAAAAGTGGGATCTTATATTTAAAATTATATTTAAAATTCCTCTGTGTGTCCTGCTACAATTCTGCACAGCAGCTTCTAAGGCACCTCTTCCTTGCTCACATCAAAATTCCAATGGGAATGTTTTTGCACTTCAGAATTGCTACAGGACCAGGCATGGGTTCCTGCAGAATTAACATGGCTGTACAACATGTTCACCTTGAAGCCTTTTGTAGCTGGTCACGGTAGAAAAAAAATGGTGGAATGGGCTGCAATCTAGGCTTCAAGGTAAAGATCAAAAACTGTGTCGTGTCATCAGGTCTTGCTTTTCTCACAGCTATTGTATAACTTGTGTTTGGATCTTTTTAAAGTTTAATGATAACCACTACTTTTAGGTTGCTTACAAACCTGTTGGTACTCTGAAGCTCTTCAGTATGGAATTAACGGACAATTCTGCAAAGAATTAAGCCCTCTCTCTTTGTAAGTGTTTACTTCAAAACATGAAGATCTGAAGTTACCAAGGTACAGCAAGACAGAATAACAGAGTGGAAATCAGGTCCTGAGAATGCTCTGCCCTAGTACTGGAAAGTCATATGTGTTACATTGAGTCAGCCAAGGCAAGAGTGTGATACCGAGGGAGAACACACTACCATGTCAAACTAAATAACTTAAAGTTTTCTAAATGGCAAAATTGTTGGGTTTTATAGACATGTATTTAAATAGAAATTTTAATAATGTCAAAAAGGTTTTTGTATGTTTTGACTTTTTTGGCAAACCTGTAAGCTCTTGGTGGTCAATGTTTAAAGGACATCTCAAACCAGAAATAATTCTAACCATAGCATGTACATTAAAACCACTCAGAGGCGTTGCTAATTCTCAGTGGCCTTTTTTCCCCCCATGAGCTGTCAGCTTCTACATAAGTGGATAAAGAGAAAACGTTTGACTCGTAAGTGGATAAAGAGAAAACATTAGACTCATTAGACTCATGAATCAGAATATTTCTGAGTAAATGGTGGGAGAACATTTAGAAGTAAGAAAAATGCAGATATGAAGCATAAATATTCCACCTTAATCAGCCAATGCAAAGGGAAACTGAGAAATTATAACATTTTCTAAAAATGTGTTTATCTGTCTGGCTATTAATGGTGATAGCAGCTTATATAATCACCAGACATTTTCCCTGCAAAATGGATGAAGTTAAATGAGGCCTTCCTTGGAGTCAGCCATCCTTCACTGGCTCAAAGAGTGTTTTAGCTATAGATTGAAAGTGATGTACGGCTTTTCAAATGACAGAAGTTTCTTAGCTAGCTCCTTTGAAAGAAAAATTAAGAGAGATGAATATTCCAGCAGTCTATGAAAAGGACATAAAACTAGAAGGTGTTTGAAGCACTGAGAGACAACATACACCACTTTCATTCTAGCACTAGGTAGGAAGACTTCTGCATTGTGAAATAACTATTTTTACACAGAGTTACTTATCAGTAATTTACTATGTTTTCTTTTGCTGGCTTCCCACCTTTTATTATATTTCTTCAAGGACCCCCAAATTATTTTTTTCTGAAAGTATGTAGAGTAAAAGCTAAATAGAATCAATTATAATTAAGTTTGAAACCATATATCTATATTAATAAAGTTAGAAGGAGTTTAGGCATTTGAATTCCTTTAATTTTACTAGAATTTAGGAGGTGGTGCCACTGAAAGTATGGGCTTAGAAAAATTGGATGGCTTGAATTGAAAGAGACCTTAAAGATAATCTAGTTCCAGCTCCATGCTTTATGTGTTTTACTGTTCATGTAAATTAATAATACAGTATTTTTATGGCTGGTCTGTCATGGATTGTACATTATTCAGTGTTAAACAAAAATTAGTATTGTGCCTGAGGTTTTTACAGGAAACTAGTGGCATAATAACAGTCCTGAGCTCCTGTATATTTGACTGAGAAACAGTCTCAACAAGAAGGAGATGAGAAATAGGCAAGAAAGTGTGAGAAAATGTGTAAGATGGTAGTACAGTTGGGCAGAAGTAGAAAACTTAATTTTCAGAAAAATGTATTAAATCTTCACTGCCACACAGTTGTTCATGCTAGACTAATACTTTTATTCACCAGTTAACTTGCCTCTGTTCCTGTATTGTATTTTATTTTATGCCTTAGGTCAAAGCACACAAAAAATTACATCAAAACTTGTAAACAGGGTTTCTTTGCAGGTGAAATGGGACAAATGTATACTGAAGTGGCCATTTCTGTCTGCTTTCCTGTGCTTCTCTCTTGTGCTTTCTTGTGCAGTATATAATGAAAACTTGATGTTTCCTTCTTAGCGCAAATATTTTCCATTATATCTCCAGGGTGACACAGTTGCCTCTCCTATGCTCTGTTCTCTAGTGTTCCCAGGTCCACTCTTCCAGTCTGAACTTTCAGACACCAGCTTCTAGTCCACAGTATTTTATATTTTCCTGGCAGGCAGCATGAAAACATTTCAGCCTCTAGAGAGGAAGGCCAGACTGGCAGCAATTAAAGAAAGCATTTCTGTGAGGTGGTGGTGAATTACCAGTCTTGTTAGGCAGTGTACAAATACTGTCACTGAATGTCAGTTGCCATTATAGTACGGTATATTTTACTGCTGGAAAATAGAAAAGAAAGGTTGAGTCTTTACTATTCCAACTGCAACACAAATCCACATAGGCTGAGGCCTATGTGGTGTGGGGAGATTTTCCCAGGCAGCTGCTGTGTGAACAAAAGTCTCACTTAGTAATTCTGCCCTGAGCCAGGACTCCAGGTGCCATCAGAGGAATTTATATTATACTACACAAGCTAATCACAGCAACTGCAAAACACTCAATATGCTGATTGATTTTCTATTTTGTATTGTATCAGCTGGGTTTATTATCCTTTCTGTACCTTTTACCATCTGTACATATCAATGATAGAGAAAGGAAAATGATCTAGAAGCTGTGGGTTTCTGTTTTTTTACAGGACAGACAAAAGGAAGGTTATACAGTGTGCTCTCATGGTGCATGGCATTTATGGATTAAAAAGGTGTAGCATTGTAAACACTTCATAAAATGCCTGTTATCAGTTTTTATAATCTGGGAGATGGTTTCTGATAGATTCATTCTCAGTTCACATCCTTAGAGGAAACAACTATGGATTTTAATGAGAATATGGACAAAAACAAGATTGTGAGAGACACAGATTTATTGATAATTCCATGCTAGTAATAATAATAATCTTGGGAGAATTCAGAGGACATTCAGAGCAATGTCTTCTTTGAAGAAATGTTTTCATTAAACAAGCCAAGAATTTATTTATTTGGGTTAGAAATATTTATTGGTTTCTTCCATAAGTTTCCAACATTATAGTTTTCTTTTTAAGAAATATGGTTATGAACCTGATCAGTGATATTTTAATTCCATTAGTGCTTATGTTACTTAGCATCAAAATACCTCTTTGATTCTAATGTGCTGTAAAGAAAGTTAAATGCAAAAATATTTGTTTCTAACAGCTCAGGTATTTAACGATCGTTTAAATAAATCATGTTAAATTATTTTTTAAGTCACTACACTTCAGATCAATGTTGCTAGATGTGAAATTATATTAAGCAGATGGGAAACTCCACAGTCTTATTTACATATTAATAATTTCTTTTTCAGGTTTTGAAGATAATTTCTGTTAGACTAAAACTCTTCACATTTGACATTTTCTTTCTGTACCCTTTCTGTCCAATTTTCTCAGAGTGTTCTCTGTTGCATATATACATGTTTGTGGTTGTTTGTTGTTTTGTGTTGGGTTTTTTTCAGGTATGTTTTCTTCTTTCCTTTGATTCTTTCATTAGTTTTGCTTTGCACTTAAATCAATGTGAATTTTAGTTATTTTTAGGTTTTTGGAAATTCCTAGGTGTATTGAACCAGTACTTGCTTTTCTGTCTATGAGATACATTTCTGGCTTTTTCACTTAGTATAAATGTGTCCTTTGAAAGTTAACTATTTTCAAGTTCCTTTGGACTATTCACTGCATAAGTGACTTACATGATTTGATTATTTGCTGATGTTCTTTTATTATTGGTGCTGTCACTAAGAGATTTTTTTTTGTATCAAAGCTGGCCTAGCACCTGCAGTACTGAGGTTTGTCCACCAAAGCTTGTTGTAATTAAACTCTACATTGTGCAGGACCAGGGGCAAGAGTCTATACTTTGCCCTAAAATATCAGCAATAATGATAACCAATTTTTGTAAGGTCTAGGACAGTTCTAACCTGCTGTGAGATAACTGAACTCTTTCTGCTGTTCCAGCTTTTTTTGTAACATGAGATTTTCTAATACATCTACTCATCCTTTTCCCTAATATTTAAGGGGTAAAGGGAATTTATTGATATCCAAAGGGCAAGGCACATGCATACTCTCTATGTCACAACAGCATCTTCTGTGGAAGCAGGCATTGGGATAGTAAAAGCTGTAGATATCTTTTTTCTGGACTGAAGCAATACCCAGAATACCAATAAGCAGCTCTGCTGTCTCCCCAGTGGCATGTCAGAGAATTATAGAGCTGGAAGAATTAGTCATTGTCATAGTTAAGGGGCCTTGGCCAGAAAGCCTTGGAAAGCTGTCATTATTGTGTCAGTTTTGATGTTATTGCCTTGAACCAGGGCCTATTAATAACTAAGAAAGGGAATGTGTTCACATTTTCTGTATTCTCCTTAGAAAGAATTTAATTCTGAATTCTCACCACAAACTTGCTTTCCTATTCCTCTGCTGTTTGGGAGGCATGTGAACCAGCAGTGGTTATTTGTTTAATAGGAGGCATCTAGGTTTTCCTGGTTTAGTGCATCACTTTGTATCATACAAGCATGTGCCGCTTGCCCCTGACAAAGCAATCACAACAGGATGTACTGTGGCTGCTTGTCTACAACTCCACCAACTCCAAATCAAAACCCACCTGGTTTTGGGGATGGCTGTGTCCTTCACCGCTGTGGAAACACCCTGTGACAAAAATGTCCAGTGTGAGTGCATGAGGGGAAAGGGGCACTTGAACTGATCTGCACTTCCCTCATGCTGTTCCTGCAGCTGACTCACACACTGCATGCTGTGCATACTTTATTCACTCTGCTCCTGTGGCAAATTCTCAAGAGACTTCATAATTTTAATTTCAGTTCAGGGAAGACTTACTTCTTTCTCTTGGCCTGGCTAGGGTACATTTGGTGCTTGCATCACACACTTTGCAATGAGCAGGTTCTACACTCAATTAATTATCTCATTTTTTATCCTGATCTCACACAAAAGACAATTTTTTAACAAACTGCATCTGCATCCTTTATGCTATCTTAGGTATGTACAGAATTAGCAGCACTTTAATGAATTGCTGATTTAATTTTAAAATAGATGTCGGAAAGGGCTTAAAGTTTATTTGTCCATTAGGATGCTATTTTTGATTCTGCTATTATGTCCTTTTGTAGTCACTTTCACTCTCTTTAAAAAAAAAATTAACATATTATATTTTATACAACTGAGTTAAGCAAATGGCAGATTGTCCTCTGAAATTGTGTACAGTTTGCAAATTTAATACAATTTATTGGGAAATTTATTATATTTTAAAATAATTAAAAATAATTCAGATGTTCTATTCATTCTTAAATTTGAGAAAGTAGTTGTTATGAATGTGTGGATATTTCCATGACTTCTGATGACTTACAGCATTACAAATGTCACATATTCACAGAATCACAGAACAGTTGAAGTAGTTAGGTGTCATGTCTGGTCTGCTTGGCAGGTTTAGGGGAAAGTGGTTTGATTTAGTTTAGGTGGAGTGTGGAAGAAACTACAAAATTCTCAGGAAGTTCAATAACAAACTTTTACTTGCAAACTTTATATCATTAAGGTAGTATAAGATACTTNGTTCCTGCAGCTGACTCACACACTGCATGCTGTGCATACTTTATTCACTCTGCTCCTGTGGCAAATTCTCAAGAGACTTCATAATTTTAATTTCAGTTCAGGGAAGACTTACTTCTTTCTCTTGGCCTGGCTAGGGTACATTTGGTGCTTGCATCACACACTTTGCAATGAGCAGGTTCTACACTCAATTAATTATCTCATTTTTTATCCTGATCTCACACAAAAGACAATTTTTTAACAAACTGCATCTGCATCCTTTATGCTATCTTAGGTATGTACAGAATTAGCAGCACTTTAATGAATTGCTGATTTAATTTTAAAATAGATGTCGGAAAGGGCTTAAAGTTTATTTGTCCATTAGGATGCTATTTTTGATTCTGCTATTATGTCCTTTTGTAGTCACTTTCACTCTCTTTAAAAAAAAAATTAACATATTATATTTTATACAACTGAGTTAAGCAAATGGCAGATTGTCCTCTGAAATTGTGTACAGTTTGCAAATTTAATACAATTTATTGGGAAATTTATTATATTTTAAAATAATTAAAAATAATTCAGATGTTCTATTCATTCTTAAATTTGAGAAAGTAGTTGTTATGAATGTGTGGATATTTCCATGACTTCTGATGACTTACAGCATTACAAATGTCACATATTCACAGAATCACAGAACAGTTGAAGTAGTTAGGTGTCATGTCTGGTCTGCTTGGCAGGTTTAGGGGAAAGTGGTTTGATTTAGTTTAGGTGGAGTGTGGAAGAAACTACAAAATTCTCAGGAAGTTCAATAACAAACTTTTACTTGCAAACTTTATATCATTAAGGTAGTATAAGATACTTGGGAAAATTTAATACGTACACATTTTGGTTAGAAATGCAACTATATAAAAACATAAAAAATAACACTTAAGAAAATGTTTAAGGGAAAAGAAAGAAAGAAAAAGAAAGGGTAAAAGTAGCAAGCTACACCATCACCACCTGTGGATCCCATGACAAGGCTTTATTTCTGCAATGTCGGTGTCTATTGGCTGAAGTGATGATCTCAGATTTTGCCTGACCCACGAAACACTACATCCATCCTGTGGGGTAAGATACACTCAGGGGTGCGCTGTGCATCACAGGACACTTTGGCAGTCTTTGACGGGTTGTGACACCTTCTAAAACATTACAGCTGCCTCCTAGCCATCCTCCAGTTCCTTCACATCTCTGGCCCTTCACTGGACTCTGTGCAGAATGTCCATGTCTCTCTCATACTGAAAAGCCCAGAACTGGATGTAGTAGTCCAAGTTTGCTGGAATTGGACTTGGACCAGTCCAAGTTGGTGCCTGGGTTTGTTCCTCCCCAGTGGCAGGACTTTGCACATCAACTTGTTGAACTTCATAAAGCTCCTGTGAGCCAGTTTCTTCTTCATCTCGAGGTCACTCTGACTGTGACAGCCCTATGGTCTATTCCTCCCAGCTTTTCACCATCTGCAAACTTGCTGAGAGTGCACCTTGTCCCATCCAGCTCATTGATGAAGATGTTGAACAGGATCAGACACAGCATTGACCCCTGGACTGCAGTGTAATTTCTGTGGTGATGCTTAAGAGCGGAGGGCTATGGCACACCATGTGTTCACACTGTCTATAAACATGCCTTATTTCCATGGTGTATAGCTGTCTTCATAGCATATATGAATACTACTGA
Source organism: Bombycilla garrulus (assembly GCA_013400315.1). NCBI lineage: Eukaryota > Metazoa > Chordata > Aves > Passeriformes > Bombycillidae > Bombycilla > Bombycilla garrulus. The sequence continues at coordinate 33,451 of VXBU01019141.1, forward strand.
ACAAAATAGCAGTTTTTCAGGGGCTAAAACTTTTGAAAGCTATGTTTTACGGTGTTGATGATGACTGCTGTTTACACACATAAATGTCTTCAGGCTGACAAACAAACTTGGTTAAATTAAATCTCATTTCTTTACCAATGAGCTTTTTTCACCTGAAATAAATTTTAAATTAAATGACATTCCTTAGCCTTCCATCCATATAATAGTGGCCTTGTAATTCATGCTTTTCATACAGACAAAATGAATAGACATATAAACACATACTGTTTCATCTTGAATTGGAATCTGACAGAGAATATTCAATTCATGCTAAGGTCTTGTTCCATCTTGAAGTATATGGAGTGATCTTGAAACAAATGACATATCAGGACTATTAGTCAAACCTGTATCAACCTACATCTGCTTTGTATTTATAACAGATGATCCAAGAAACAAGATTTGTTGTCCTATGTCTGCTTAACCAGAAAACACAATCCATCTGGTTAAAAAAACCTCAGCAGAATACCATACAATGTATTTCTTTTTGTTGTTCAACTTTTAAGAAGAGCTAAAGATCAAGGAATTAGCATGTATGAGTGAAGGTTTTGCAAAAACCATCATGAAAAGGTTTTGCAAATTCCTCCCCTCTGAAGTTTACAAAATGCTGCAAATCTCTGTATCCATAACTAAAATATTTGAAAATACATTTTTCATGCTAATTAAAAAAAAATATACTAATATTAT
>VXBU01019142.1:21011-32387 GCA_013400315.1 Bombycilla garrulus
CCCTTTCCCTTTCCCTCTCCCTTTCCCTTTCCATGCCTTCCTGCCTTCCTCTTAATCCTCATTGAGCAAGTAAATTAATACTTGAGCTGGAGCCATAGGCATGTGGCACACTTTACAGTTCTAAGACATATGTTTTTCTTTAATGGAAGTATCTCCTACCCTTGGTTCGGGTAACCTGATAGTGTGTAAATTTCAGGTTTACCTGCTGCTGGCCGTAGTTTTCTTTCAAGGTGTCATTAATTTAGCGCTTTGAATCATTACTTTTCGAAAGGTGAAGAAGTAGATTCACTAAATCCTGTGCAGTTGGCACATTAAAGCTGTTGCTTTGAGCAGCTTCTCTTCTTGGCTTTGCACTAAATATATATCTTATGTAATAGTACAGAAGAGTCATGTCCCATGTGGCATACATGACTAAAAATTCATTTGCTAATTTACACAATTATTTTAACTCTCTTAATCCTGAAAAAGAATTATTTTATGGTAAACTTTGTGTGCTGAATCTTATGGGATATCTGTTAAGCTAGTGGTATTTCCACACCTTTTACATGCCAATGGTACTTTGTATGGGAAAGGAATTTTAATATTTTCATAGAAAGCTTAATCAGCTGAGTGGCAAGTCTTAAATATGTAACTGCAGCATTTGTTAACTAAATTTGCTAACCTGTACAATAAAAATTGTGACAGGTAGCTTGCAAGATATTACTTTTGCAGCTGAAATGTCCTCTGAAACATCTCCCTTCCACTGCTAAGGCAAAGAAAGTTAACTTTTCATCCTGCTCCTGGATGCCTGGTGTGTCAGTGCTACATATGTGGACAGCTCCAAAAAGGTGAAAGACTGAGGTCAGGGTTGTTGCTAGGTCAGTCATAGCAGCAGAAATGTAAAAACAGAGGAATTTATTTTAGGTGGCTTCACTGATCACATTCAACTCAAAACAGGCCGACTGACTTGTACTGCTGGTAGGATCTAAAGGCAGCATTCTGTTTGGGAACATGTGAGACTGTCTTGAAACCAATAAAAAAAAAATCTCAGGTTGTCATGGGTCCACTAATGCATGTATCCTTAGAACCTGGTCATCCTGGTTTGTCTAAGAAGTAATTTGTGATGATTCCATGAAGAATGAAGAAACTAAGTGAGCCAAAGGGTTAAACTGCTGGCAGATAACAAATCTAGATGACTATATATTCAGTTAAATTTGTTATTTTACATTGTGCAGGTTTTATCTGGGGTAGAGTTTATTTTCTTCCCAGTGGCTCTCATGGGGCTGTGTTTTGGATTTGTGCTGAACTCAGTGCTGGTAATATAGAGATGTTTTTGTTATTGCTGAGCAGAGCTTACACAGAGCCAAGGCCTTTTCTGCTTCTCAAACTGCCATGGGGGTGAGGGGACTGGAGGTGCCTGGGAGGTTGGCAGAAGACACAGCTAGGACAGGAGACCCCAACTGACCAAAGGGATATTCCAACCATGCGGCTCACTATATAAAGTGGTGGAAGGAGGAAGAAGGGGGAATACATTTGGAATACATTTGGAGTAATGGTGTTTGTCTTCCCAAGTCGCTGTTACATGTGATGGGCCCTACTCTTCTGAAGACAGCTGAATACCTGCCTGCCCATGGTAAGTAGAGAATTCATTCCTTGTTCTGTTTTGTTTGTGTGCAGGGTTTTCTGTTTCCCTACCAAATCATCTGTACCTCAGGTCACAAATTTTCCAACTTCTACTCTCTCTCCCTGATCCTACTGGTAGGGGAGTGAGGGAGCAGCTGCCTGGTGTTGACTGCTGTCTGGGGTGAAATCACGATATAATACTTTTAAAAAGCTGACTTCTGAAAGCTACATTCTACAAAATGTAGGTTGCCCTTGCTTAAGCACACCCAGACAGTTTGATGGCACCTGGATTGTAACTCCATCAGTTCCTTCCTCTCTTCTCACAGTTTTCCTTTCTTGCTCTAAAATAGCAGTGCTGGTTTGCATGCTTAGCATTTCAGATTGTTGGGTAGTGCCCTAAACGTGCTCCAGATATACTCACCTAAGAGGCATTCAGAGTCAGGGGCTATAAGCCTCAGGGGAGAATTACTGATATTTGTTTTGGCCATAAAACCTCCCAATTTATCACTCCCACTAGACCTACTTTCTCAAAATACAAAGATAATTGAAGCCATTGCATTGTTCTAGTTATTTTCTGCCAGAAGAGCTTTTCCAAAATATATTAATGAAACGATAAATTGTTAAACCAGATTGAACCTTAGTTTCACGTCATGTTTCACATGTCAACTAGAAGAAAATGTTACCTGGTTTTCTGGTCTAGTTAGACATTAAAATTGTCTTTATTGTTACCTTTTTTGTTGTTGGAGGTGGTTTTGTTTTGTTTTGTTTTGTTTTGTTTTGGTGGGTGTTTTGTTTTGTTATATTTTTTTGTATATTCCTTTTAAGTTTTGCAAAACTGAGAAAACTGTTTTGAAGCTCAAGTCAAAAGGATCCACTCAGTTCAGGTAGAGGGGAATTACATTTTTGATTCTGGTATTGACCAACATAAATCCGTTATGTAAGCATTAGAATGTCACTGTGAAAATACCAATGGGCCATATTGCTTCAAATTACCATTTGAAGGAATAGTTTGGTCCTACATTTGCTACAAATTGCTTATGATAAATTCAAGAGTGAGGTCTCTATGGTTCCTATCTGTATCAAAGTAGAGATATGTAACAACACAAAGTTATTACCATTTCAATTGTAATAATTTGCAATTTTTCCTTTGGAAATGCACATTTTAAAAATATTTCTTAAGTTCCACTTTTTTTTTCTTGTTACACATGGAGTTGGAATTGTCCACGTGTATTATGAAATTTTCCTACTTCTGGGCTGAGACCTCTGTTAATCCTTGTCCCTGTGAGCACTTTCAGGATATCAGTTTCTTGTGCTGACAGACATGTGTTTTCCAAAAGTTCTTTGTCACTTCATGTCTCTGAAATTTCTGGGAGATCCAGCTTTCCTCTATTTTCTGCTGTGTACAGATTTGCATACCATATTACCTGCTCCTGGCATGAAACTTAAAGTGAGAATTAGTTCTGAACTTTTGTAGCAGGTCTTTAACTTTCTTCTCTGCATCTGCTCATGATGAGAGGCTTAACAAGCCTCAGGAAAAGGCTGTTAAGACTTGGTTTCATTGTATGCCAACAAATTTAATTCAGGGACCAGAACAACTACTTTTGTTTCTTCCCTATCCTTCCCCTTCATCCATCCCCCTCAATCTTACAGCAAACTAAACTATTTCTTTAAAAAGCAAAGAGTGTTGTCTGAATCAAGGTTATGTATAAACAGAAATAACAGGGTTCTTGGAAAATCTGGAAATTCTTGTCATGTCAGTACATTGCACTACTTACATTGTTTTTAACAACAATTCTTGAAATAGATGCATGCAGTGGTAAACTAAATCAAAACTTTTAAACATATATTCTCCTGTGGTTTGTGCTCTCCCAGCATGTAAATCCTTCTTAACAAAATTTTCTCTGTTGGCATAATGCTGAAAAATGCCTTGGTTTGGAAGTAAATAAAGCTTCTAGCATCTCTCTGAGGACACGCCAAGAGAGTCGGAGTAGTTTAGCCTAGAGAAGAGAAGGCTCAGGGAGACCTTAGAACACCTTCCAGTACCTAAAGGGGGACTACAGGAAAGTGACTGTTTATCACTGACTGCAGTAGCAGAATGAAGGGTTATGTTTTTAAGCGGAAAGAGGATAGATTTAGAGTAGATATAAGGAATATATTCTTTGGTGTGAAGGTGGTGAGAACAACTTGCCCAGAGAGTCTGTGAATATCCCCTCCCTGGAAATGCTGACGGCCAGGTTGGATGGAATTTTGAGCAGCCTGGGTTCAGGGAAGGTATCCCGGCCCATGACAGGGGCTTGGAAAAACATGATCTTTAAAGTCGCTTCCAACCCAAATGCTTGTATGATTTTGCTTCTAGATGAAAAGATTTCAGCTCGATTAGTGCTTCAAAAAGCATCAGCTTTAGGTATATTTTCAAGGCAATGCCTTCACTTCAGCGCAACTAGGTAATATTAGTGTAATTCTTTCTTCCTGTGTTCTTCAACAGTGTGACTCTTTGTTACAACTGCTTAACCAATGAATAAGACCTGCTATGTCAGGTGATAGAGGGTTTTTTTAGATATCGACTATGATATGGAAGCTAAAGCAAAGCCCTGAAGAGGCAGAAACACTAAAAGAAAAACAAAGATGCATAGCAGATAAGAGGGTTTCAGAAGGTGATGAAAAAATATTAAATATAGTCAGAATTAGGTTCAAGTACTATGAAGTAATTATTTTCCTACTCGTCTTTTTAACTGCCAGCAATCATAAGTGGCTTTACTCAGAAGGCAGTGTTGGAGACAATACTATTGAACATCTTCAGCAGCAAGAGATAATAAATCTGGATACAGAGGCAGAGAAAACCCTCTGTTGAGTTTGTAGGTATAACCAATATTGAGAAAAAAGTGGTATACAGGAGTGCTCTTTAGGGAAACATACTCAGAAGAAGTGTTTTGAAAAAAAACTTCAGAAAATTATACAGAAATAAAGTCCTGCACATGGGTAGAATAATTATATGTGTCAAGATCAGCCAGGGACTGACTACCTGGATAGCAATTCTGTGGAAGGGAGCTGGTGGCCTGGTACAGAAGCTGAAGGTGGCTCAGAAATCAAGGCTAACCATGCACTGTGATGCACAAGTGAGTGCCTTGATACTTGGCAGGTTAAAAACATTATTTCCCTCTAATCTAGACACATAAGTCTTCCTCTTAAATACTGGGCCCCTGATACAGCACATGCAGGCAAATGGAAAAATTCTGTCAGATGACCAACAGGATGCTTAGGAGGATGCTTCATGTGACATCAGAACAGGCTGAAAGAACTGGAGTTGTTTAACCTGAAGAAGGGAAAGGACATCCAGTAGCAGTATTCCACAATCTAAAGAAAGTGGAGAAGTAAGGCAGAGCCGAACTCTTCTCAAAGCTGCACAGCAAAAGAGCATGAGGCAATAGTTGTAGAAGAATTTCTTATTGACCGGGGGCATGGGTTGCCCCTGGAGAGCTTGGACAACCCAGGTTTGGCTGCAGAGGCCTAGCAGAGGCCTGCAGGAGCTACAAGGGCCTGTGCGCTTGGAGTCACTTTGATAGGATAGAGCCATGAAGGTGAAGAGAAGCCTGAAACTCGATCCTCTTTGTAATTACACCAATAGAATAAAAGTTTAGATACAGGTCGAAGAAGTGAGACCAATCAAGTGGGATGTTCTACAATGATAATGTAAACAATTTTTATCAGTATAAAAGATACAGTGGTGATGAAGAAAGCTGAGTCTACCATGAAGCTGTATCAGTGAGTGGTTTTCTCCAGTCAGCTCCTCAATCAGGACCTTATTTCAAATAGTCACAATTTATATCAAGGGAAAATTCTGCTGGATGTAAAGGGAAAATAGTTCTTGGCAATTAGAGCAATTAAACACTAGAACATTGTCTGATCCTGCACTTCGTCTTTGCTGAAGAGACCTTAGACTAGCTGCTGTCCAGAGACTCATGCCAACTTAAATTTGTTACTCAATCAGTGTTTTCTGTGGTTGCACAAAAGTACTATCCTCTCTCTCATGCCACAAAGAAGTAGAATTAGCATTAGGTTGTTCTTCTGGAGTAGAAGTCATCAGTACAGCTTAGAGCTCTGTCCTGGGAAATTCACTTCCTTTCACAGCCTTTCTCCTGTGCTCCCCTCAGCCCCGTCCCCCCTGAGATTTATCATGCTGATTGATCTCACCATTTATCATGCTGATTTATCATGCTGATTGAATTCTACTTTTGCCCTTTGCCTTTTCCCTCTTGTCTTTTGCTACTTCCATGCCTTTCTGGTTCAGTCATGGTTAGCTGAGCCATTTCACAAGGAACATGAAAGCAAGTCACAGCAGTATCATCTCAGTGACAAAGAGGGACAGCTCATGTTGCCTACTGATCCAGGCCCTTCTGCCTGCAGAGTCTATATCTTGTGTCATTGACTTATTGCTCAGGTGAAGGCTGGTATGTCAGACCTGCGCTACCTTAAGAAATACAGACACACTTGAGTAGGGCTCAGAAACAGAGAGGTCTCTGAAGAAAGTGTCTTGTGTGTGGTCCTTTGTTAAACAGTGGAGTTACCTACACTCTGTTTGGAATTAATCTTACATTTAATGTATGCTTTTGTCTTATTACTTTGTTTTATCTTCCCCACCTCATTGCAATAGAATATTGGCTATGTTCCTGTGTATTACATTTCCTTCAATCACAAATCACATTTTATATGTCCAGATTAATTTTTAAAAGTCAATAATTAAAGAGACTCTTCTAATAATTCTTAAAGAAATCAAAGCCAAATTTCTTTCTGTTTTCAGTCTTTAGATTTTCATGCTAAAATGCAAGATTGAGATTTTTATTATATTGACTTTTAAATGCTAGGTTTAAAAAAAAAACATATTTTCAGTCTTCTTACAACAGAACATAAGTATTTCAGGTTAGTGTGAGCACGAAATACAGAAGAGCTCGCCACAACATGCTGCATTCAGAGCTGACGAAGTATATCTGCACACACATGCCTTAACTAATTGCTGCATGACTTAGAAATCATTCCTTCTAAGGCAAGTTCAGACAAAAAATGGAAATGTTTAGTCTCTGCCAACTTTGCTGAGTCCACAAAAAGACTTTACTGTGCTATGTTATAAAGTCCTTGTAAGGCCTGCTGTCTGGAGAATTCTTATACTGTTTTGCAGAAATTCTTCTGTCAATAATATTGTTGGTGCTAATGTAGAAGAACCATTTACTTTTGGGGGTAAAGATGTTCATGTCAGACAAAATGTTGTTCGGTATACAAGGAATGGAGCATCTTTAACATTCTTTAGCATTAGATTATTGAGATTTCTACCATGGCTGTCTATACATAGGGGTCCAGTGGTGCCTTTAATGACAGAGATTTTTTCAGAACATGCACAGGCCTGGCAGATATAACACAGAGCAACTGGAAAACTGGCACCATCCCTGGCTAGCCTGCATTCCATGGGACATCTAACATGCACAGTGCCCCTTTGACACATGCAGCACAGTCCTAGAAATTGTACAGAAAGCAATAACAACTTTAGAGCTATTGCACAGATGATCACACAAAACACTGATTTCTGTATTTATTGGAATTAAAAACAAGGTGACAGACTTACCTGTAAGACTTCATGTTCTGTAATAGATGGCACTTTATAAATTTTTAAAATTTAAAAATTTGGTTTGCGGACAAATTGTATGTTTTATTTATTTTCTTTGGGAATAGTCATGGCTATGAAAGTATTTGACATTTTACCATATGAAAGGTCTAAAATTTATTTCAAAGTTGCTTTTAAATATCCCAGACTAAGGTTGCTGTGGCTGATTGTGCAGCTTTATCTCCCTTGTATTTTGTTGTTGAATATAATAAATATCAATTTGAAATATACTTTTTATGAATATATTGCCACTTAAATTTAATATTGCAGTGAATATTCATGACAAGTATCTCAATTTCACCCATAGCTACAGGAAAGTAAGCACAACAGAATTTTAAAAAATCTGTGATTTATTTAAGAGCTCAAATGAGCATTTGCAACTCTTGCTTGCATTAGTTACTTGTCTTCTCAGACAGCTATATGATTTAATGGGTTCTCTGTACACATGCTTTAACACTATCCTTCTTAGAATATTAGAAAAATAAGGAAAAATCGTGGTTTTGAATGTCATAAGGGTAATCCCTGCAACAGGAAAACAACAGCTTGGTTGCATATGAAAAACATACACATCTTTCCAGCACTAAGCGGGTGTAGAAAAGTACATAATGTTGTGTTAGATGATCAATTTTGACCATTTTTGGGAGCAAAGCCTTCCATATTACTAACTTCTGTTTTATTTTATGCATTGCTTTGCCTTTACTGCAGATTCACATATACTGCTGATTCTCCAAAACTGAAATTATCCCAGTAGGTTGGCCTAATTCTGCAGTCATATTCCAGAGCTTAAGCAGTTTGTTTGGCTCATCACAAAGAAATGAGGCAATTTGCACTTCCACGTGATAAGAAGAAATTAGTCTTTTATGTCTTAACTTTTTGTGTGCTTTTTAACTTGCTGCTGCCAACAACAATCTCCATTTCAAAACCCACAACCAATAATGCTGGCTAAATCTGATTAAAAAACAATTGTGTTTGAATTTTAATTAACAGTTTAAAGGAATAAATGATTGTCTGCTTCTAGAAGCTGAACAGCTCCTCTCCTCGGAATGTAGCCTGTAGTATAAAGCAGCAGCCGACTTAATAAGAGATGAAGTAGCTTTTGTACTAGCCAAATAGTTTGTTACAATAGAGTAGTTACAGTTTACATCCCATCAAGTTTTACGTCATTCAGAATTCCAGACCACATCTCAGCCTTTGATATCTGGAAATATATTCACAGGAAGAATAGATTTTTATGGTTCTTATTACTTTAAGTAAGGAAAAAGATGAAACTTGAAATAATAAAAAGGAGTTTGGAATTTTTCTGATCTTTCTTTACACTGTAAAAAATGATGAGAGCACATGAGGCACAGTCTTTATAAAAATAAAATGAGATGGAAAAACAAAGTCTTCTCAGGAAAGAAAATTTAATACTAAATTTAAAAATAACTTACTGAAAATGAAGTAGCCTTTACCTTGAAATTTTAAGCATGAATATTGTTATTATGGAAAGTTTTCAACACAAGTCAATAGATACCTGAAGGAGTTATCTTTCTCACAACGTCTGTCAAGTTCTCAGTGGAGAGACGTGCACACGTTCTCCTTCCCTGAAAGTGTCCACCTGTGGCATGGAGTGGAGTCAGCTTCTCCTATTCCACTGGTACAACAAATCAAAGATGCCTCTCTGGATGTGTCTTATGTTTCGTCCTTGTCACCTAGATGGAGAGATTTTTGTCCCAGGTTGCAATGTAAAAATATGCCAGAAGGAATGCATTATATCTCCATCTTCATGAGCTGTTAAAACTAGGAGGAGCAGTGTTTTCCTTGCTTCCTTCCCCAGACTATCTCCTGTTAATGGGCCATCAATGCCTTACCCCATGAGTCATAGATAACTCCCTCCGGGAGCTATTTCCTGTTTAATGGGCAATCAAGGACCCACCACATGACTCATAGAATGACATCAATCCATTGTGAGATGCTCCGCCCAGGGGGAGGAGCCAAGCATTCCCACCTAAATATAATCTGGGAGTTCAGACATAACAGGCAACGCCTTCTACTGGATTACCATAGCAGCAGCCTTCTCTCCCACTGGATTCCCAGAGGAAGGACCAGACCCTTCTACATCACCATTGGACCATTGGAGGAAAACTCTGCCCTTCTACAGGATCTCTGCTTCANGGAGGGAGTTATCAGAGTTATCATTTTCCATTCCAAGAGAAGTTCCTGCCTTCCTTGGCAGGCACCTGTCTTTCAAAACCAAGACAGTTTTATATTCTATATCTCATCATCAAGAGTCACAAGAAAATAGATTACAAAAAGGAGGAAAAACCACATAGACTGATGGAGTAGAAATGTGTCTGTAGTCTTGTCAGTTTTAATACTTAGGATGATAGGCACCATTTTTCAGTGTATCATTGTTCTGTAACTTTTTCTGTCTGTGCCTTTTAAGCTTCTATACTTCAGTCCTGGCTCTTTACCAAGAAGGATATTATTCAGCTGCACTGATCTACTAATCTGAAGTGTAAAAGCATCAGAAATACATGTGACAACAGCTAAGTCCACTTACTCCACTATCAACTGTTAGACCCAGCTCTTGTAGGAGAGAAGGTTTTTAACTATTTCTTATGTCTTCCTTAGAATATCCATTCTAAATTTACTATAACCTCCAAACAGCTAAAAACTAGTCAGAACTCTTTATGAAATTATATATAATATATCAAAGGAAAATGGGTTTTACTTAAAATTTCTTCATTCACTGGAGTATTTCTTTTGCTAATTACAAAGTGTAAACACACAGCAATATTCAAACTAATCAATTTACCAAGAAATGGTAACGGAAATGAGTACAAATAGAATTACATCACTACTGATAGTGGAAATGGAAACATAAGGGAAAAAATATGATCTAGCTGAATCACAGAAGGCAAAAACATGGATAATGGGGTTGCTCAAACAAAATGGCTTTCTCAGTATAATGCCTTGTGATGCCATAACTAAGACTTCGCTTGAGACATAAGAAAATAGTGAACAATGGCTTCCGATATAATTCTGTAGTGCCATTAAACTTTCCTTTCATTCTTCAGACCAAATGTAGAACTTTAATTTGCTTGAAATCAGGATCACAAAAAGTGATCAGTAATGGATGGGAGTGTTCTGTTTTGGGTCAGCTCACTGACAAAAACATCAACTGTCTTTGTCCGAATCTGATGAGTTTCTCTACTAAGTGCACTTGGAAATAACATAGTAAGAAAGGTAGAAAAGAATGCGAGAGTTGGGAGCAGTAATTTTTTTTTGTCTTATTACTTCATTCCTACAAGCTGAACTGTATTTTATGGGCATTTCATGAAAAAGCTATAGATTCCACAAGTTACTAATTTCTCTGGGATTGGAGAATAACTTCAGTGAACTTTCTCTACAGAGTGAAGCAAAATGCTACCTAAATATCTGGTGTATTAATGTTTAAATTTTCTCAACAAGGAAGATTCCAGTCATTCAGCAGTATAGTATTAACCTTTTTTATTTACATGCAGTACTTACTGCAGCCACATATTGAGAAAGACTGACTCAGATACCCTTTGGCATTTAGGATCAGCATCAAGCAAATGAAGGGCTGGATTCCTACACCTGGGATTGGTAGCCCAGGCATTTCAAAACAATACAAACAAAAAAAAAAAGAAGTGGAAAAATAGGATATATGGGTGCAAAACCTACAGCTGCAACAGCATAAACAGAATGCTTCAAATTACAGGTTTTTTGAAATTTCAGTAGAATATCATATCCAGCTCTAATAAATACTAACTACCAGAGTTTACACAGTATGATATATCATAGACCAGGATTTGAAATGATTTGCACGTTTCAGATGACTGTGACACAGAAGCAAAACTGTTGGGCTGGTACAAATGTCATGAGTACACAAGACTTGCTCCTCAAAGACTTGCTTAAAGCTGGTAATAGCTGAATTTCAAGGAAATATAAAATTGACTAGTTCCTTGTTTTAAACTGTGAACTAAAAAAAGTGAAAAATCTTCAAGTGAAAATGAAAACTTTTACAAAAAGAGGGGCATTTAAAAAACTTAGGGAGGGGAAAATTTAAAAATTACTGACTGTCTCAGTTTTGAAAGACAGGTGCCTGCCAAGAAAGG
>VXBU01019143.1:1866-12679 GCA_013400315.1 Bombycilla garrulus
TGAGCCTTCTCTGTGGGTCACAGGGGACAGAGATTTGCACTGGGATGCTGGAAAAGCTCCTTAGGTGCCCAAAGAGTGTCTGAAGGCACAGGGAGGCTTTTCCAGCAGCTGCTCAGCCCCATCTGCTGCTCCAGGAGCCGAGTGCGTGGCCATAGCAGAGCCTGTTTGACTCTGAAATCAAACAGGGATGGATCCGGATGGGGAATGGGAAAGTTCTCCACAGTGCAACCCTGGGGAAGGCCCAGGGAGCAGAGTGAGCTCGGATGGAAACCCAGCATTTCCAGAGAGGCTTTGGAACAGCTGCAGGAGGTCTGGGACAGAGGGAGCGGCTTTGGGTTGGGAGGACCTTAAAGCCCAGCCAGTGCCATCCCTGCCATCCCCGCACACCTTCCACTGTCCCGGCTGCTCCAAGCAGGGACACTGCCAGGGATCCGGGGGCAGCCACAGCTGCTCTGGGCACCTGTGCCAGGGCCTGCCCACCCTCCAGGGAACAATTCCTGCCCAAAATCCCATCCAGCCCTGCCCTCCCAGGCTGCAGACAGACTGGGGGGACAGGAGAGCAGCACCAGGAGGACGAGGAGGAGGAGGAGTTCGCAACCCGCAGGGCAGAGCTTTGCCCGCCCATCCAGCGTGATGGAGGGCGGGATCTCCAGTGGATGGAGAGGGAAAGGACAGAGCCTCCCCAGGGCTCACCCCGGCACAGCTCATCAAGCTCTCCAGATAATTGCAGCTTCTCACAGACTCAGTTTCTGCCCGGGGAGGGCAGGATTCTTCTCCTGGGTATTCCAGTGCATTTGGAAATGCTGGGGGGCACTTGAGGAACACATCCTGCAGGATCCAAGATCAAACCATCCCTCCCGGCCCTTCTCTGCCATCCCAGCGATGTCCCAGCCGGGTGGGGTCACCTCAGAGCCGGGGAATCTCTGCTCGAGCCCAAAGAGGGGAAATCTGCCTCTGGAGCCTTAAAGGATGGATATTTTCCAGGGTTAATTTAATGAGGGTTTGAGGAGCCTTACCCTGTTCCAAAGGGTCTCTGTTGCCTTCTCCCATGGAAAATTCCACCTCACTGGCAAATAACCAACAGACAGGAGAGGAAGGGAAAGAAAAACATTAAATCAAGGACAAAATAAGCACAAAAACACCAAACCATCAGTGAAATCCAATGTTCTCTAAAAATCTGCAGTTTATTCATTAGAATTCAGTGAAAGGAACATTCATTTTAAAACACAATCAATACATTAAAAACTTGAAAGGACTACTAGCAATGAGACCAGGAAGGAAACAAAAAAAAAAAACAAACCCAAATTCAGCCAGGTTGGTCACCTGGGAGGAGCTGCCAGCCTGGCAGAGGGATGGGGCAGCTGAGGACAAGGGCCAATTCCTTATTTCCTTACAACTGAGAGGCTTTTTGGGATTTGAGCTTCTCACTTCATCCAAATGTAGCTTTGGGGTGACTCAGTGTGGGTGAGAAGAGCAGGAGGCCCCAGCTGGAGAGGAGGGAGCCCAGAATTCCAGGGCAGAGGGAATGTGGAAGGTGGGTCTCAGTGCCCCCAGGAATGTTCAATGAGAAACCTTCCCATCCATCCCTGTGGGAATGGGGCAGACCCAATCCAGAAAAACTTTTAAAAGCACCATTAGGTGACAAGTTACTAATTAGAAGACAAAAAAAAAAACTATGCAAAGCCAAATCAATGACAATTGCCATTTCTGCTGGGGGAAAAAAAGGGGAAAAATCTGCTTTGGGCTGGATTTTAGCATTCCAGATGCTCTCCTCCCCTCTGATCCCAAAGTTCAAGGCAGTGTCATTCCAGGGAGATGTTTCAGTGATGCAGAGCACAGGGCTGGAGCTCCCTGGAGAAGGGAGGAGGAGGAGAAGGTGGGAGCCCTGCTAATCCCAGGATTATTTAAGGAGCAATCCTCAGGTACCAGGGCAAAATCCCAGCTCCCAACCCAGCCAGGGAGCACCAACGGGAGAGGAAACCTGTCCAAGAGCATTTGCATGCACCNATCCAAATGTAGCTTTGGGGTGACTCAGTGTGGGTGAGAAGAGCAGGAGGCCCCAGCTGGAGAGGAGGGAGCCCAGAATTCCAGGGCAGAGGGAATGTGGAAGGTGGGTCTCAGTGCCCCCAGGAATGTTCAATGAGAAACCTTCCCATCCATCCCTGTGGGAATGGGGCAGACCCAATCCAGAAAAACTTTTAAAAGCACCATTAGGTGACAAGTTACTAATTAGAAGACAAAAAAAAAAAAACTATGCAAAGCCAAATCAATGACAATTGCCATTTCTGCTGGGGGAAAAAAAAGGGGAAAAATCTGCTTTGGGCTGGATTTTAGCATTCCAGATGCTCTCCTCCCCTCTGATCCCAAAGTTCAAGGCAGTGTCATTCCAGGGAGATGTTTCAGTGATGCAGAGCACAGGGCTGGAGCTCCCTGGAGAAGGGAGGAGGAGGAGAAGGTGGGAGCCCTGCTAATCCCAGGATTATTTAAGGAGCAATCCTCAGGTACCAGGGCAAAATCCCAGCTCCCAGCCCGGCCAGGGAGCACCAAGGGGAGAGGAAACTGTCCAAGAGCATTTGCATGCACCAGCCAACAGCATCTCCTGCACAGGGATTCAAGAAAAGCCCCAATTTTAGATAAAATAACATTGACAGACAGCAGAGAAAGCCTCAGCTGAAACCTGCGGGCTTTTTATAACACTTGGAGGGAGAAATTACCAAAATTCACAAATTCAGATTAAAAACACTGAAAAGCAAAGAAGGGACAGCTGAGTGTGACAGAGGAGGGTTAAGGACGTCTCAGGTGTGTGCAAAGTGTGTTTGTGAGGGGCTGGGAGGAGGCCCCAGCACATTCCCAGGGTGAGATCTGAGCACGGCAGCAGCAGGAATGGCCTTTTCTCCACGGGAAAAGCAAACCACACCACTTGGAAAGACAAGACACACCAGAGTAAAAGAACAGTCTGTAAAATTTCCCCATGACTATAAAATGCAAAACTATACAAAAATAGAGAAAATCGACCGTTTTCTTATGTGTATAAAAACAAACAAACAAAAGAAAACCCCAAAGTCCCCAGGATGCAACACAGAACCTCTTGGCAGGCTGACCCCAACAGCAGTGCTTCCACCACAACTTCCCAGCCCCGATCCCTCAGTTCTGGCAAGGCCCTCCCTGCAAGGGACAGGTGAATTCCTCGAGTTTTCCCTAAATATCTTGGCAGGACATTCTACTACTCCTGACTTTTCTGACTGGTTTCTGGTTGGGAAGCCCTTTTGCATAAAAGCCTCAGTGACCACCCCCAGACGTGAGCTCCTCGGGTAAGGCAGTGTTGGACTGATCCAGCTCCAGCCCAGGTTTGTTCCCATGGATCCCAACAGGGGTTTTTTTGGGAGGAGTGGCTCAGCAGGCAGTGAAATCCAATCCCTATCGCAGTGATGATTTACAGGCTGAATTACTGCACTGGAAATTTCGATTTCTTTGGGTTAATGGAGCAGAATCTGCCAATAATCCAGCAAATTAGTAACTAAACTGCGTTAGGAAAACTCATTTGAATTCCAGAGATATTTGCCTCATTGGACTCCCATCAAATTAAGAGGAGAAACCTTTGGTATGAAGTCAGATTCTCAAGCCTTGGCTGTATTGCTCCCACTGAACCTCCCCAGCTCGTACCTACACCCAAGCCCAGGATCCCAGGGACACTTGGAACATTCATTTAGAACCGAGACATTCCCAGCCCACAGCAGGACTTTGGCTGAACAAAGCTCCAGAGCCTGGAACCCCCGAGATGCCTTTGGTGAGACGCTGAAAGGAAATGAAACGGGGATTAAACCCAGCCAGGGGTGTGAGGGAGTGACAATGTCCCTGTGGTGTCCCCAACAGGGCGTGCCCGTGTTTGTGTGCCGGGAGTGGGCCGAGATGGGCACAGAGCTGCCCCTGTCCTTGCTCCAGGGAGGGACAGCCGGTGCTCATTAGCAGCTGTGCTAATGAGGGGAGACAATCTCCCAGCAGGGCCCCCTCCCCTGGCTCACCACCTTCTCCTCTCCAGGTGTGTCCCAGGAAATCCTCTCCGCTGTCCCAGAGGGATGAGGGGAAAGAAGCGTGGCACAGCAGGGTCCTGTGGAACTCCCTGCAGCAGGGCTGGCAGGAAAATATGGAAAAACTCAGGTTTGAGCTCTGGATGCACAGATGGATCTGCTCTGCCTCAGCAGGAAAATCACATCACACACAGAGGCTGAACCAAGTCTGGCCCTGCCTCTCCCTGCTCCTTCCCAGATATCCAAGGACAGGGCAGAAGGAATCCCTTCTCAAAAGGAATAGCAAGATCTCATTTTGCTTGGGGGGGGAAAGCCCCATCAAACCCAAACCAGCTCCTTGTGCCTGGAAATCCAGGGATGGCATGGAGCAGTTGATGGAGCCACATCCATGTGGAGCAGGAGAGCAGCAGGAGGGTGACCCAGCAGGGCAGGACTCAGCAGAAAATCGAGTCTGGCCCAGGCAGAGCCATCCCTCACTCCACAAATGTGGTATAACTCCGGCATTTTCACTTTGGGATTATTTTTTTGAATGCTACAAACTCTGCTGCAAAGAAAAATAGAGAAAGGGCAATGAGGTGGGAGGAAACAAAAATCACTGGTAATGGAATTAAATCAGAACACAGAGCTTGGACAGGACAAGGAAGCAGCTTTGTGTCACGGACTGGGGGTCTGGATGAGAGCTGAGGGGGTTTGGGATCACAGAGGGGACAGGAGCCTGGAACAGATGTCACAGGAGCTCACAGGACCCCCAGACAAAGTCTGTCCCCTCAGCCCGTGTCCCTCCTCCACATTCCTTCAAAGAGGCAAAAAATCCCAAACCTCCAGCGGCTTCCAGCTTTTTTTGTTCCCTCCAGTCAGGAGGAGTGAAGCCCAATGTAGCTGCGGTCCATCCCAAATTCCAAGGAACACAAAACTTTCCTCCTGTGGGTTTATGCAAAGAAAACAACTGTAAAATAATAAAATTAAAAAGCCACAAAGCTTCCTTTTGAGAAAGTAACAGCATCTGCCACTTCACAGCTACAGGCACGATGCAAATTTAGCTTATTTCAAAGGCCTCATCCCTGTCCCCATGGCCCTGGAGAGGCCAGGAGCCCGGGACAAAGCACGGGAAAGGTTTCCACCAGGAATTCTGCACCGTGAAGACAGACCACAACAAAGAAGGGACCAACACTTTGTTCTTCAAAGGGACACCATAGACAGCACATTTCTCTGAGCAAACTGAAACTAGACCTGGAGGACGTTATCGGCACACACACAAAAGCTCCTGCTTTCCTCTGGGGCAAGGACAAATCAAATAAATAAAAATGTTGCTGCAAAGTTCTCCTTCCCAGCCGCCTCGCCCCGTCCTTGCTCTGGAACAAGCGGCACCCTTCCTCCCAGCTCCCCACACTGAGCCTGAGGTGGAAGACATTCAAAGTGAGTCTGAACTAAAACATTTCACCCAGAAGAGGAAAACAGCCCCATTTCCCTCAAAAGTCTTCCCAAGGTCCATTCCCCCAGCCCCAGTCCTGGACAAACCCCAACCTGCCACACCAGCAACAGGCCCATCCCCAGCTTCTGCCAGGGGCTGCTGCTGCACTTGGTGTTGGAGAGGACTGGAAAACCAAAAAGTGCCTCAGTGGTGATGAGGGAATCCTGGAGGCAGCTCCAAACCCCTCTGGAGCATCCAGAGGAGCAAGGCCATGGGTGGCTGCAGGGGAGGAGCACCAGCCCACCTCAAACTCAAGTCCCCCCAAACTGCTCCCGGTTTTCTCCCTCCCTTTGCCCCCCTTTCATCCCTGCCTGGAGCAGCCTCAGCATGGTGACATGGTGACATTCCTGCAGCCCCCTGGCTCGGTGACACAGTGACATTCCTGCAGCCTCCTAGCTGGGTGACAAGGTGACATTCCTGCAGATACTCAGCCTCGGTGACACGTTGACATTCCTGCAGCCCCTTGGCTCAGTGACACGGTGACATTCCTGCAGGTGACATTCCTGCAGCTACTCGGTGACATTCCTGCAGCTACTCGGCGTCGGTGACACTGCACACGGTGCCACGGCAGCCACCGTGCCCCGGGGCAGCCCTGCCCTTGAGGGGCTCGGCGCAGCGCTCCGGGCTCTCGGGGTCCCCGCTGCCATCCCCGGGATGCTGCGGCACGCCCTGGGCGATGCCCACGGGTTTGCCCCTGGCGCGGTGCTCCGGGGAGCGGGCGAAGCCAAAGCTCGGGGGCAGCCCCGCCTCGCCCAGCGGTAACAAGTGGGACAGCTTGGGGACGTCCCAGCGGTAATGGTAGGGCCCGGCCGCCTCCCGGGCCCGCCTCGCCTCGGGCTGCAGGGGCAGGTTGGAGGGCCGGAGCGGGAGCCCGCTCAGCTCTGCCTCTTGGGGCCGCCTCTCCGGAGCCTCCCCGACGCCACCCCGGGACAGAGGCAGGAAAGGGGACACGGCGTCCGGCGGCTCCGACGGCTCCCAGACGCTCTCCACGGCGCCGGCCGGAGCGAAGCCCCAGAGCTCCATCCCGCCGGGAGTCGTGTCGGCGCCGTGCTGGGGGTTCTGCAGGCCCGGCCAGCTCAAGCCACCCTCGGGAGCCACCAGCTCGCCCTCCTCCTTGCTCCTGCTCCTCCTGGCTCCAGCAGAGTCCTTCCTGCCGGCTTCGCGCCTGGCCCAGGGGCGGCAGGGCTGGGGGCCGCTGCGGGACCCCTGCGGCTCGGCCAGCTCGAACTCCAGGCTCTCCGTGTCCAGCGAGCGGCTCCTGCGGTCCACGGAGAGCGGGGCGGGCATGGAGGGGCTCAGCCCGTGCAGGCGCAGGTGGCGGGGCAGGCTGGCCACCCCCCAGTTGCAGCTCTGGAAGGAGCCCGGGGAGAAGCCCGGGGACATTCTCTCGTCACATTCGGCCAACGACTCTTTCTGTCCGTAGCCATCGTCAAAGGCCTCGGCGATGTCCTCGCCCGCGGTCAGCTCCGGGCGCTGCTCGCACTCGCCCTCCCCGTCCTGCTCCACGTCCACCACGTCAAAGGTGACCATGGTGGGCAGGGCGGGGAGGTTCTGGGTGAAGGACGAGCTGGAGGCCGAGCTGCCCAGGCTCTCGGAGAGGCTGGAGAAGAGGGTCCCGCTGCTGGCGAACTCCACCAGAGCCTGCGAGAAGCTCACGGCGTGTTCGGGCTCGCTGCCCACCTGGGGCTCGCCGGGGCCGGGCTCCGCACCGCCGCCGCGCTCCTGTTCCGAGAGCTTGAACCCAGGGAACACCCCTGCCTTGGCCACGCTGCCGTGGAGGGAGTCCACAAACATCCCACAGTCCAGGTCTGCATCGAACCCCGGGTTGTTCTTGGTGAGCTGAATAAGGCAACTTCCAGGGGCTTTTTGGCTGCTGTAACAGTTCTCCGGACACAGAGCCCCCGGAAAATCCCTCCACTCCGGATTTTCGGCCCTAGCCACAGCAACCCCACCATTGACAGCCCGGCTCAGGGTGTGCGAGGCTGCCTGCTCACTTCCAAGGCCACTCTGACTCTTGCCAACAGAGCTGGCTGCTCTGGTTTTACATTCAATGCACTGCTTTTCCCGGGGACACTTCTCCTTGCTGGAGACATCCAGGCGTTTCAGGACTGGCTCCCTCTGCAGCTCCCAGTACAGCAGCTCTTTCTGAATGGCTGCAAGACCCTCTTCTTCAGTTTCCATCAGCCCTCTTTTCTGATCCATCATCTGCTGGATCAGGCTCTTCTCCGCAGGGAGGCAGAAGTCCATGAAGTAGCTGAAGATGCCCTGGCGTGGGATTTTGCCCTCGAACAGGGATTCCTCCCCGTGAGAGGGGCTCATCAGGGCGTCAAACTCGTAAAGTGCATCGCCACTGTAGCTGTCCCGGGGCAGTCGGTCCTTCTTGAGCTCCTCTCCAGCCTCATCCTCCGGCCCTGGCGTGGTGGAGTCATAATACCCCTCGTCACTGTTCGGGGCAGACTCCTGCTGGTCACTCTGCGGTGTCAGGAGGTCAACGCCGTCCATGGCGTCTCCCACGTAGGCGTGAGCGTCAGCCTCGTGCGAGGCGTGCGTCTCCAGGCTGCTGCTGGACACCTGGGCCCCGTAGCTCCTGTCCCCCGGCACGCCACCATCCCACACCTGGTGCAGGTACTCCTCGGCCTCCTCGGGGATCGCCATCTCCTCGCCGCCGCCCTGGTAGGTGACGAGGCAGGAGCTGCGCTTGGCGGCGTCGCGGCTGCGCTCCACCGAGATGCTGCTCTCGGCGATGTCGGGCTCGGCGATGTCGTCCCCGCACCCCGTCAGGGAGTCGAAGCTCTTCAGGGAGGTGACGTCCCCCAGCATGAGGCTCAGCAGGTCCCCGGAGTGCAGGCAGGGAGGCTCGTTGTCCATGAAGTCAGGGTGGAAGGCCAGCAGCAAACTCTCACGGTCAAACTCGGCGCAGGCAGCAGCCTCAGGCTCTGATTTTGTATCTGGAACGTCCCCGTTCCCCGGCACGGTCACCGTGTCCCCCTCGGAGCTGCCACCGTCAGCCGCAGGGCTCGTGGGCTCGGTGGCCTCACCACAGCTGGAGTCACCCCCCGGGCAGGCCGTGGCCTCAGGGAGCGGCCCTGCTCCCCTGCCATCCACGGCCCCTCGGCTCTCCGCTGCCACGCCAGGAGCATTGCCAGCCTCCTCCGTGTCCCCGTTCCACTCGGGGAGCTCTGCCTTCTCGCTCTCGGCAGCCTTGCTCTTCCGGTGCCGCCTGATGCTGTTAAAAAACCCTTTCAGCCCTTTTTTGGGTCTGGGGAAAGAGGATTTCTCCCCGTTGGGCTTTTTGTCACAGCCCTCGATGCTGCCGGGGGGAGAGCCGTCCTGCTGGCCCGAGTCCCCCCTGGCGCCGGTGTCCCCGGCCAGCTGGGCGCTGCGGGAGCTGGGCAGGGGGCCGGGCTGCCCGTCCCTGCCGCCCTCCGCGGGGCTGTCCGGCCGCGTCCCCCCGCCCTTGTCGCAGGCGGCGCTGCTCAGCCCGTCGTGGGTCTTGCACTTGCTGAGCCCCTTCTTGCCGCGGCCGCCGAAGAAGCTGGGCAGGGTGCAGATGCTCCGCTTGCCCCCGAACAGCTTGAAGGCCGTTTTCCTCAGCTTGCCGGGGGGCGGCTGCTGCGGCTCGGCCGCCACCGCGGAGCCGTTGGCGCTGTCGGGAGGGCCGTCCCCGCCCTCCTGCCGCCGCGGGTCCGCTCCGTCCCGCTCCTCCGGGCTGCCCGTTTCCATGGCAGCGGGCCGGGCTCGCATCTAGCTGGAAGCGGCGGCTTCGGGAGCGCGGCGCTCCGGGCGCACGGACGGACACATCACCGCCGACCTGAGGCACAGGGAGAGGGCACAGGTGAGGACACGGCAGCGGGAGGGGCAGAGCTGAAGGCACCGGGGTCTCGGGGCTCCTCCTCGGGAGCAGCCTCCAAGCTCTCCTTCCACTTCCAAAATCCACGCACCAAAATGTCGCTGGTCCCTCCCAGTTTGCCAGAGCCGGAAAACCGCACGTCTCCTCTGGGTAGAATCCCTGGGGACAGGCATGTCTGACCCCTGCACCTCCTCCCTCTAAGCCCTGCAGCTTCCCAGATTTTTTGTCTCCAGGGTGATCAGGTTTGGCTGCCTTAAAGTGAGAGCTAGCACCTCACAAACCCCCTCCAGCTCTCCCAGCCCTCATGCCAGGCTCCAAAGAGCATCCTGAGAGAGGCCAAACCAGGACACGGCCCTCCCTACCCACGTGTCCGGGGGAAAACCACCAAGGTAATTACCCCGGCTTTTTTTATAGACGATTTCAGTTGTTTTTAAAATAATCTGTCCAGCGAGAGAGAATCGCCTTAAAAACACTGACTGTGAACCCCCTGATCAGATTATCCCGGAAGCAGAGAGGCAGGTTTGAAATTTGACCCTGGACTGCTGTCAGGAACAGGAGAAATAAAACAATTATATTCAAGTTTCTTTTGCAGAGGTCAGAGTGGAGAAACTAAATGCGTTAAAATCTTAATGTGCTCCAAAGGTGTAAAGCCCCAGGCCGAGCTGTGACTGACAGGAGGCCAGGAAACCTTCCCGAGGTGTTTAGCCAGAGATCCCAAATTAAAAATACATCCAAACGATGCCCACAGCTCCTGCAGCCCCACAGCAAACCCGCAATTCCAGGTTTATTTTTATTCCTCGGGTCTGAGTCGCTTTGCCTCTGTATTGATCTACTATCGCTGCCCTCAGCACGGCTGGAACTGGATGGGCTTTAAGGTCCCTCCCAACCCAACCCATTCCGTCATTCTGGAATTCTGGGATTGCTGATAACCCCTCACGTTCACCTGTCCCACTGGAAGCAGCAGCTGGGGCGTAGTTGGCTGGCACAGCCACCTCCCCACCGGCGAACCGGGCTTCTCCAGCTCTGCCAGAGCCCACCACGAGTCCCCGGAGCTTCCAAAGCCTCTGGAGAGACCGGGATAGAGGGGCCGGGACACGTGCGGGGCTGCTGGGAACCTGGGGGGCGAAATGACCCCAAACCTGCCCCTGGACAGGGGCTGCTGGAAAACAGCCGGGCAAGGGCATGAGACAGAGCCGGGATTTCAAAAATTCCTTTTGGGAATCATTCCTCCCCAGCTCCACGTCAGCACCGGCACTGCTGCGGAGGGGAGGCTGGAGAAGGATAAAAAATGAAATAAATAAAAATGAAATAAATAAAAATAAAGGGCACCGAGGGCGAAGAGCCACGACCAACAAAACACGAAAAATAAGGTTTAAAAAGCAACAAAAAGCAGCAGCGTAACAATGAAATGCAGCGTTCCACCCGCGGAGGGGACCCTCAGGGACCCCCGGCCCGCCCAGCCCC
>VXBU01019143.1:13638-45121 GCA_013400315.1 Bombycilla garrulus
CAGGGACTCGGGGGAGATGCGCTGTCCTGCTCTCTGACACCGGCGGGGATCAGGGATGTGACACCGTGTGTGACACCGGCGGGGGCGGTGGCACGGCGTGTTTGCCGTGGGACACCTCCCTGCCTGTGCTGTGTCACCCACGGGCGTGTCACCCGCGCCACGCCCCTGCCAGCCGCCCACCCGCTGCACACCTGCTCACACCCACAGTCCCACAGCCACTGAGCAGCCCGGCAGTGAAGACCCTTCCCCATTTCTGGGACCCCCAAATCCCCACATGAGGGTGACAGCAAGGAGCGGGACTCACAGCAGAGGGTGGCGATGTCCCCGCGGAGCAGTGTCTGCCAGCCCCCGTGTCCCGCTGTTCTCCCGAAGGTGGCTGGATGGGAAGGGAATTGGCACTGGAGCCATCATTCCCTCTGGAGCCTTGTCCAGGCTGCTTCAAGCCCTAATGCTCCCCTTGGGACAGGCCCCACGCCTAATTAATAGATGTTGATTAATAGATCCCACAAGTCCTACACAAGCCCATAAATCCTGCAGGGAGGTGTCTGTGTTGGGCCCAGAGCGACCCTTGGAGCTGCTCACACGGAGCTTTGAGCCCTGGCAGCACTTCCGGGATGCCACAGGGCAGGAAGGAGTGAACCATGGGACACCTCCTGCTGCATCCCAGACGTGGTCCTGAGCATCCCTGCTGGATGGGTGCTGAGCTGCCGAGGAGCAGCAGGATTTATCCACCAGCTCCTGGCTGTGGGAAGAGCCAGGCAGGCACCTCCAGCCCTCCTGGAGAGGGCGATCCCAGTGTCCAAGGCAGGAGGGATGCAGGGACACAAAGGTGCTCCTGGGATGCCCCACTCCAGCCTGAATTCCCCACCTAATCCCTTGCCAGCCCTCCTGGCAGGGCTCCAGACAGGGCACATTTCCCCAGACAGGCCACAACAGTTTAATGTCAACAACAGAACACTTTTAATTCAAACCCAACCCTGCCCATTCTCAAAAGATCCTTGGCCGCAACATGAAGCACTTTTGGGGTGAGAAGGCGATGTTTGGGGTCAGAGCTAGGGCAGGGAGAGGAGTGGAGTTGCTGGGAGGCTGGGTACATCTCCAGCCCCTCCTGTGCTGCTGGCTGGGAGCGCTGGGCTCTGGCCCCACTGGGGTGGGCAAACACGGCCAGGGCCAGCCCCAATCCTGCCCCTCCCACACGGAGAAGGCACTTGGGAACTTCTTTGGGAATCGTGAGAGACCTCAAAGCCCACCCAGTGCCACCCCTGCCATGGGAAGGGACACCTTCCACTGTCCCAGACTGCTCCAAGCCCCAGTGTCCAGCCTGGCCTTGGACACTGCCAGGGATCCAGGGACAGCCACAGCTGCTCTGGGAATCTGCGCCCGGGCCTGCCCACCCTCACACAGGGACCAGTTCCCATCCTCACAGCCAAGAATTCCTCCACACCCTTTCCCAGCCCCTTCTCCAACCAAAGTCTGCTGAAGGTGTAAAATCCCTCAGTAAAGATGGTCTGAGGCAAACCCAGGGGAATCAGATCCTGCTCTATCCTCACTTTGCTGCAAACCAGTAGCTGAGGTCTCCTGTTGTCTCTCTCCCTTCCCTTCCACCTTTCCACGCTTTCTGGAGACACCTCATCAGCAGACATTAACTTGTGACCACAAATTCCCAGTGGTTTCACAGATTTCAGGGATTCACTCCCAGGGGGTAGAGCAGTTTTAATGGGGGTGCTCAGGGTGGGTGTCCCTGGGGGCAGGCTGGGATCACGGCTGGTGCTGGAGGTATTTGGCCAGGACTGCAGGGATCTCCAGCTCTCCGAGGGTAGCCGAGTGGCCGGGCTGCTTCAGGAGACGCCTCATGGCCAGCCGGGATTGGGACAGCAGGGATTTGGGATGAGCTGTGGAAGGAAAATCACATGGTCACCTTCAAGATGCACAACCCTGCTGCCCTCCCACCCGGCATTATCTGAAAGAAAGGGACATGGATTGAGCAAACCACACAGGGCTGGAACAAAATGAACTCTAAGGTCCCTTCCAACCCAAACCGTTCCTGTGAAAACTCAACCTCTGTGCTGGCACTGGGGCTAGGGACTCGGACACGGGAGCTGGGCATGGAGAAGAAATCTTCCATCCCCACATGGAAATAAGTGCAGGATTTTAGACTTGGGCAGTACAGAAGAGCCCAAGCTGAGCAGCAGAAAGGAGAGCAAAGGTGAAAAGCAGCCAGGATCCCAACAAGTGAGGGGAAACCCAGGCTGTGGGAATCATGGAATCACGCAAGGGTTTAGGTTGGGAAAGGAGTTTAAGCTCATCTCATTCCATGGGCAGGTACACCTCCCACTATCCCAGGCTGCTCCAAGCCCGGACCAGCCCGGCCTTGGGCACTGCCAGGGATGGGGGAGCCACAGACCCGCACAGCCAAGTGATGCTGCCAGGGGAACCGAGGCTGAAGAAAAACCTGGGTATGGCTATGGGGAAGAGGGAATCAGAGCAGAGCCGTGGCCATTCCAACCCCGGGACACGCAGCCAGGTCACCTCTGGCCTGCAGCAGCAGCTCCAGCCCCTCGCTGCGCGGGGCCGCGTCCGCGGGCACGTTGGGCAGGTACACGTTGGCCCCGAAGTCGATGAGCAGCCGGATGAAGTCGCTGCGGCAGCCGTGCCTCAGGCACGTCTCCAGCAGGGTCTTGGGCTCGCGGATCTGGGCCAGCACGCCCTGCTCGGTGCAGTTGTAGTCGGGGTCGGCGCCGTGCAGCAGCAGCAGGCGGAAGCACTCCAGGTGCCCGTAGGCGGCCGCCAGGTACAGCGGCCCCGAGCAGGCCACCGAGTTGGCCGCCCACTCGGGCAGCCGGGCCTGCACGTTGGCCTGGGCGCCGTGCTCCAGCAGCTGCCGCAGGATGTCGGCCCGGCCGTCCCTGGCGGCCAGCAGCAGCGGAGAGCAGTTGTTGTAGACGCTGCCCATGGGGCTGGCGCCGGCCTCCAGCAGCGCCCGCACGCACTCGCGGTGCCCGTTGCTGACGGCCACGAAGAGCGGGGTCTGAGCCTTCACGTCCAGGCTGTCCACCTCGGCGCCGTGGGCCAGCAGCACCCGCAGGCTCCGCACGCAGCCCCAGGTGGCCGCCAGGCGCAGGGGGGTGCTGGGCACGCCCCAGCCGCTCCTGCGGTTGATGAGCCTCTTGTACCTGTCCTGGGACAGGAGCCTGTCCAGGGTTTCGTGATCGTCCTGGCACACCGCCCGGCTCAGCTCCTCGCTCTCCCCGCTGTCCTCCTCCTCATCCCTGGGCTGCAGCAGGGAGAACATCTTGTTGATGTCCATGAGGCTCATGTTGTCGGGTCTGTGCTCCATGTGCCGCTTTCATGGTAAAGGATGAGGCCAAAGATCTACAGGACAGCAGAACCAGCAGCAGCCCCGGGTTAGAACCGGTCCCTGACACCAGCAGCTGCATTGAGTTTATACTCAGCATAAGGAAGATTCTCCAAGAAATGGACAAATATTGGATGGGGATGCTGTTGATGTTCCCTGGCACCACGTGAGGAAATCTGCACAGGTGAAAGGCTGAGGGGACAATGGAGCTCAGTGTTGTAGTGGGTACATGGGTCAGGATCCTATAAAATCATGGAATGGTTTTGGTGGGAAGGGACCTCAAAGCCACAGGCAGGGACACCTTCCACTGTCCCAGGTTGCACCAGCCCAGTGTCCAGCCTGGCCTGGGGCACTGCCAGGGATCCAGGGGCAGCCACAGCTGCTCTGGGCACCCTGTGCCAGGGCCTCACACCCTCCCAGGGAACAATTCCTGCCCAATATCCCATTCATCCCTGCCCCCTGGAAGTAGGGAACCATTCTCTGGGTCCTGTCCCTCCATCCCTTGTCCCAAGTCCTGGGGGATGAGGTGAATGTGGTCACTTTGATTAGGGATCAAACGTCTTCCAGCATCTCCCTTCCCAAAATGATGCCAGGGTTGGAATTCCAGATTTCCTCCCTCCTGCATGCTCGAGCCCCATGATCACAGCCACATGAAGGGTCTGGGATGTTTCTGGTGAGGGATTTGTGGGGAGGAAGGGTGGGAATGCTGAGCTGATCGCACCAAGTGGGACTGAACCCTGCCAGCTTCGCTGGGCTCTGGACACAGGATGTGGCCGCAGGGGCCGAGGGACAGCGGGGAACAGGAATGGGATGTCCCGGCTGGCACCTGAGCAGCTGGAAACGCTCGGGATGGGCAGAGGAATTTCTCGGCAGCCCTGGGGCATCTCAGGTTTCCTCGGGAGAGGCGGCGGGAGGCAGAGCTGGGGCTGACCTGGCCTGAGAGGAGCCGAGGAGCTGCACGGGGCAATTAATTAGCAAAGGAGCCGCAGCAAACAGGTAATTAGCCGAGGAGTAATTGGCCTCATTGTGCCCCGGAGCCCGTCGGTGCCGGGGCAGGCGCGGGGGACCTGTCCCACATCACCCACGGGGACACGGGGGGACCCCAGCACGGCCACCGGCACAGCTGAGGGCGCTGGGACAAGTCTGATGGCAGCAAAGCCCTGCCGGGCTGCCACCCATAGCCCAATTTATACAGAAATTGGGAAATTCTAACGCTGCTGCTCTTCATTAGTCACGCCGGAAATGAGCTCTGGAGCTTTGGGATCACCCCACCCGCACAGATAATGGGCTGGGGGGTTACTGCAGCTTTGAGCCGAAAAGACAGTTGTGTTCCCACTTACATTCCCCAGGGAAACCGTGGAAAAGTAAAAGAGCAGCTGTAACATCTCCTGAACACACAAACAGCCCCTCCGAGGGGAGGTTTCTTGGACTGCCTGAGACCTCCTGTGGGGAGCTGAGGCAGGTTCCTCACCCAGAACTATGGAGGGGCTTGAGAGCTGGTTGGTAGGCAAAATGGAGTTAGTCGAAGAAATAGTAATTAATTAATTCAGAGTATATTCGTAGCAAAAGAGAAGACAAGGTTGTTAGCATAGAAACTGATTACAAAAGATACTTGAAAAATTTTTGCAGTTAGACTACGTGCATAAATGTGTATACGCACCTTATTTATTGTTTGCAAAACTTTTGCCAAGTACATTGACATTAATTGCTTTGCACCAATGAATATAATAAGTTATTGTGATGTAGTTAATGACTTAGGATCATGCTTTGTTAAGAGTATATAAACTGTAGAACATGCAGAATAAAGAAGACACCATTGTTATTCTGTTCATAAGTGTGTGTGTAGATATGCATCACATCCAACCCAACAGTGACACAGAAGAGCCCAAACCAGAATTCATGGTTTGCTTTGTAAAGGAACTTAAAAGTTCATCCCATCCCACCCCTGCCACGGGCAGGGACACCTCCCACTGTCCCAGGCTGCTCCAAGCCCCAGTGTCCAGCCTGGCCTTGGGCACTGCCAGGAGCAGCCCCAGCTGCTCTGGGCACCCTGTGCCAGGGCCTGCCCACCCTCATTGTTTTGTCACCCCCCGAGTCGCCAGAAGCTGCCCAAGCAGCTGCAGACCCCACAAAGGTTGTGGCAGAGCACACAGGGCACACGTTTGTCCCTCTGGGTCCCTCCCTCGCCCGCCCAGCTCCCGGTGCTGCTGCCTTACCTGGGTGTGGGGAATGCTCAGAGCACCTGAGGCCAGGGGGGTCCCATGGGGAGTGCTCCCGTGCTTTAACCCCAAACTGAGCAGAGCAGGAGAGGATCTGGCAGAGCTGGGATGGACGGGGCTGTGTGGGGCCGGAGCTGTGCAGCTCACAGCTGAAATGCCACGGCGGGACCGGCCCGGGGCGCTGGGGCTAATTTTAGCCCCTCTGGGGTTTTATCTTACCACTTCCATTCTTGGAAAGCTCCCCCTGCGTAAATATAGAGAGGGCAGTGGGGTGGGGGGAGGCTGGGACAGGTGCTGGAGGCTGCTCAACCCCTCTGAGCACACACAAAGCTTTTTCTCCACTGTTTCCTCACGGAAATAGCGGGGAATGGGGCGGTTTGGGGTCCCTGCCTCTGCCCCACCTTAGCTGCTGCCAGGCACTTAAATTCCCTCTTAACCTGTCTCCTGCCCGTCCTCTGCCTTTTCAGAGTGATACAAATGGCCACTTGCAACCTCCAAAATCATTTATTAGACACCAGAAGGACAAAAGGTACTGAAGATGGTTCAGATTTCCCACCTGAGCCGCTCTGGGCTGCACCTGCCAGAAGGAAACACAGGCAGGGCTTCCCAAAGTTAAACAGGACCCAGGAAGGCAGGAAACCTCCCAGAGCAAACAAAAGGAGTGGGGAGCAGCACTGGGGCTCTTATCAAAAGCTGTCAGCTGGGAAGTGCAATCCTATTTTATCCAGCTCCCTTTATCCAGCTCTCCTAAGTCCCTGGCGGTGGAGCAGCAATGGGCCGGCGGTTTGGGGCAGCCTTATCGTGGTATGAGATAACGAGAGAGACCCAAATTATCCAGCAGGAAAATCCCCACTGCTGCAAGAATCGAAATCAGGGTGCTCTGTGAAATGTGTGATCTGTGCCATCACCACCTTCCTGCTTTGGAGCCTCCCCATGGAAAGCCTGGAATGCAGGAAAATGGTCAATATTGATTTGGTTTAGACTTTTGGTTTTCCTGTGCAAATTCACTCAAAAATAGGTTATTGCTTCACAAAGCCAGCAGCAGGAATGGAATTAAGGAATGTGATGTGGATGAACCCTGGGGCACGAGAGGGAAATTTGGGGTTATTTTTCCTGAGTGTCAGGAAGACGCAACCACAATGGGGATGCTGTAGCCACAAAAGCCTGGCTGGAAACCCTTCCACAAACCACAGAAATCAAAGCAGCCATTAAAAAGACAGAGTGTTCTAAAAGGAAAAAAGGAATGCAGACAACTGAAGTGCTAGAAAATGTGAAATGTAGGAAACTTGGAGATGAAAGAAAAATCCTTGAATGGCAAATTAATGATAAACTACTTATTCTTTTGTTGTTGCTGCTTCTGTTTAGTTGTTAACCAAGAAAGATCTTAGGAACAGGAGCAGATTGGATCCAGTTCTAATGAGGCAAACCCAGCTGGAATGCTGCACGGACACACTCCCAGAGCAGGAACCTTTCCTTCCATCCCAGGGGTTATTTCCAGCAGCAGAGCCCAGGCAGAGGTGCAGACCAGCCTGACCCATTTGGGATAAGCTTCCCACTGCTTCAAACTCCAGGGAAGGATGGGGAGCTGGGAAAAGCTTCCACCTTCTGCCTGAGCTCAGGGCTGAGCCAGGGGCTGACATGGCCTCTTGAGCAGCTCTCTGTTAATTGGGGAAGAATTAGAGGGCAGAAGGGTATTTAATGCCAGTCAGTGAGTTTTTTGGGAAGGTAAATCCCGTCCAGAGTTGGTTCCATTAAAGAGATTACCGTTATTAACGCAGCTGAAGAGAGCTAATGAGCTTGAGGATTTAGGAGAGCTAAGCAGTTAAAAGTTTGGAGCTAAACAGCCCCAAATAAATGATTTTGCAGGGATTAGGGATTTACTAACAGTGCCCAAGGTCGGGAAAGCAGAGTTGGGGAGTGGGGCCATTGTGTCTCGGGCCTTTGGGCCGGAGTCACAGCCACAGCACAGCTCTGGAATCTCCCTCTGTGCCCTCACATCGGCTCCAGCATTCCAGAACTCAGTCCTAGGGGTTCTCCCGCCTGCCTGCTCACCACGCAGCATGGGAGTGGCTCCAGCAGCGCCGTGATCCAGGAGTTATCCAGGAGAGGGCTGGGACAGCAGCTCAGCATCCCTGGGCTGCACGGCCCTGCTGGTGGGAACTCCCCATTTATTTGGAGCATCAACACACAAAACATGGGGCTAGAAAGGAAGGAGGAATCCAGCAGTTTCTTCTCCTCCTTGAGGAATTTTGGCAGCATTGGAGCCCCAGGAGTTCAGCTCTCTGCTTCCACTGCCTTCAGGGAACCCCTTTCCTTTTGGAAAAGGGGATAAAAGGATGGTTTGGGTTGGGAGGAACCTTAAAATCCACCCCTGCCATGGGCAGGGACACCTNTTTAGGGGTTTGGGTTGGAAGGGACCTTAGCTCTTGGGCATTACATATTTTGTGCCCATATAATCTCAGTGGGAAGAAATCACTGTATCTGCATAAAGTCTTTCCTGCCTGCCTCTGAACTCCCCAGCTAAGTGAATCTGCCTTCACAGGTCTTTTCTCCACCAAACTGCAAATCCCATTTTGATTCATCTGCTTCCTCTGTTGTTTTTTTGTTTGTTTTTTTTTTATTTTTTTTGTTTTTTTTTTTTTTTTTTTAATTTTTTTTTTTTGTTGTTGTTGTTGTTGTTGTTTTGTTTTAACTTATAGATTTTTACTGATTTCCATTCACACTGGATCCCTTCCCTCTCTCCAAGGCCTGTTGTTGAGAGAGAGGTTTTATATCCCCCTCCCATACCCTCCACTCCTCCCAAGAGAAGGAAAATAAAATTCCAGACCTCTGGAATCCATGAGCTGTTTGCAGGCAAGAGAAACTCCAATTATCACACCTTTTGTCCAAATTTCCCCCAAATTAAATTGCAGCTTTATCAACTCTAGCCAGTGTTGCTAATAATCCAATTAAATGCAAGGAGAGTCTAATTAAGGTAAACGAAGGATTAAGAACATTTAAAATTAGCAAGAAGGGAAAAAGCCTGAGAAACACCCAGGGACTCAGTGTATCCCAGTGCCAGGCCCATTTCACTGCCTTAAAACACAGAAAATACCAATTTTTAAGGTGGAGAATATTCATCAGGAGCTGGCTAATGGCTCTGGAGTCTGTTCCCAGGGTTCACAGGAAAGTTTTATTCCTGGAATCTCATCTGGAGCCTCTTCCCCTCTCAGCTGAGTTTGTCTGCACTCAAATCTTTCACACTTCACTATCCATGACAAAAAAGAATGGGGGAAAAGAGGATTTTTCCAGGATACCATCAGCAGCTGGACTGTGGGTTCTTCGCTCTGAAGCCATCACAAAAACATCTCTTCACTGGATCCATGAAGCTGGGACTCAGCTCCTTGCAGAAGCTCTGGCTGCTCCTCAGAAAGCTGTGGAAGTCAGCCTGGAGACACCTGTGGCCAGGTGAACAAGGGGCAGACAGCTCTCCAGGAGCAGGAAACGCTGAGGAAATACTTGGGTTTAATATAGAGAGGAAAATCTAAACAAAAAAAAAGACCCAGAATGGCACAGTTTGCAGAAGACACCAAGATTTGATGGAGTTCCATTGGTTATATTCCCTTTTTTCCATTAGTTATGTTCCTTTTCTGGGTTGTTTTTAACACCCCACAAACCAGGGGGATCACCCCATTTCTGTTCTGTAGAGGGGAAGTGGCCCCACACTCACTTTATTAATTAAAATCCTTTAACTGACTTCCCCTTTCCAATGTGGAATTCTGAGTTATCACCCAATAATCAGAGCAGCCACTTCCTTTAAAAAGGCAAAGTGTTTATTTTTGTAGGGAATAAAAATATCTGCAATCCAAGAGAGACTCCATAGGACAAACAGAGAGAAAAGACACAATTCTCCTCTAGACAAGATCAGCTTCAAGCAGTGCAGGAACTGAAGTGCCCCACAGAGCCCTTGGGGCACAAACTGGGGCTCATCCCCCCCAAACGTCCCTCACCAGTGACACAGACACAAACAGCAACAGGGGCATTCCCAGCCAGCACCACACAGGGTTTTGGGGACACTCCTACAAGGATGGGGTTGGGGATGCCAAGGAAAATGCAGCTGGAGGATGGGATCCAGTGCCGAGTTACTCCAGTAGTTTCTGCTACATTAAATAGATGGAAATATAGAAATGCTGTAAAAACAGCCCCTCGGCCCTGCCCTGCTCCTGCAGCTCCCAGGGGGACACATTAACCCATGTCATTAGCAAACCTGTCCTAATGAATGGCCCACCTGGCTGCCTGGTCCCAAGCACAGGCCTTACCATCCCCTGCTTCCTCAGCTAATTAATCAAGTGCTGGGTGACAATTAAAACATAAATAGGACGTTCAGAGCAGGTCCTTCCCCCAGGGGATGCCCGGGGGTGCGAGAAGGAGGCATGGAAACCAGGACTAGCTGGGAGAGGTGCGAATAAAAACAAGCCCAGCCCTCAGCACAGAGCAGAGGGGGTGGGGAGGAGAGGAAAACACCTCTGGAATTCTCCTGGTCACTCCTGAACATCCCGCACTGCATCGTGCCAGGAAATTCCTCTGGGCTCGGAGGCTGCCCAAGGCCAGGTCTGCCAGGAGCTGAGGGAGCCTGGAACAGGAGCTCTTCCCTTTCCAAGGCTTTTCCTGGGGGTGCCTCAGCTCTGGGAGCACCTCTGAGGGCTCTGTGCTTCCAGGGGTGATGTAACAACAGCCACGGGGCTGCTCCACACCGACATTCCCCCCAGAGATCCTGTGGGGCTCTGAGCGCCTTCAGCTCCTGACAAATCCCACTCTGCAAGGCTGGGGAAGCTTCCTGAAGTTTCCCAAAGCTTCCCAGCTCCCTCCAAGCCCATCTCCTCCTCCATCCCAGTCAGGATGGCTCTGGATCAGAGCACATGGATTTGTATTCCAAGGAATTAACTCGGAAGGGCAACCACTAAGCACAGGAACAGACCAAATCAGACCTAAAAGCTTTCACAAACTGCTTTTCCTCACCCCTAAAGAGGCCACGGTGAACCAAAACTTTGGATAATCCAGTTATTCCCACTTTTTCCCGGCAGAGCAAACAGCACCAATTGGATTTTCTCTCCCACAGATGACAACTGCAAAAGAAAAACCCCAATTTAAGAAGCCACAGGACCAAGTTCACATTGAAGACATTTCAAATGAAGCTCCACGAGTCCCTCTTGTGCTTCAGAGTAGGACAGGCACTGGCCCACTGCAAAGTTACACCTGGTTGTAGCACAGGAGACACTGGGAACAGGCAGGAAGCCATGGAATGTTCTGGTGAAGCCATGGAATGTCCTGGAGAAGCAGGAGCAGCTCCAGAAAAGGGAGAGTTTTACACAAGCAGGGCTCATCCGCAGCAAATCAGATCCCTCTTCCCTCTGCGTTCTCCCAGTCACAGGAATCCAAATGGGAAGAATTGCACTATTCCAAATAAAAGCAGGATTTCTGACCTCACAAAGCATGGGTGCTCCCCTAGGAAGAAATCGGTTGCAGAAACTTTCCCCAGCAGCAGATTCCCAACAGCAGTAACAGCTTCTCCGTTCCTTCCACACTTGCAGGGAGCAGAGAATCCAGGCAGGAGCTCCAGGAGCAGGGAACACAGCTTTCCTGGGCAGCAGCTCCCACCTGAGCTCAGGACACTGCAGGGCTCTGAACAGCTCCTCATTTCTGCTCTTCAAACAGCCCCGAGTCGCCACCAAAACCAAAACCAAAACGCTTCTGGTTCGTTGGTTTTCAAACCATGAGCTCGTGGAAAGAGAGGAAACCCTGGAATCTTTTCCAGCTCCTAAATTCCAGCATCAGCATGAAAGGCTTTTAATACACTGCAGCCTTTGCCTGAGCCTGTACACGTGAAATCCAAGAGGTTTAAAAGACATTCATTTTTGGGTTTGGCTCTGTTTTGCCACTGGAGTTAAAAGCAGCAAGATTACTCCAAGCTCACAACACTGAGTAACCCAGTGGTGGTTGTACACACTTGTAGTGGCATTGGAGTTTTGAGTTAGTGACACTGGATCATTTTTAGGATCAAGGAAAGATTATTAAACTCCTCTAATGGCAATTCCAAAGGCAAAGCAACACACAAACATTTCCAGGAGTGTTCTGGAAATCCAGCAAGCTGGATTTGTACAATAATTAAGCAACAGCATCTTTAAATCCTTCAGTAGTCAATCAAAATACTCTCCAGTTTTGGATCTCTAATAAAAATTAGAAAAATTAATTAAGATATTCAAATAACTGATGATCCATAGAATAACTGGCCCTAAAAAGTGCCTGTCTTGGCTTCATGTCCCATTTTCTCTCAGATTTAGGGATGCATCTTGCCCATCATCCCCTGGAAAGACAAGACAGGGCTGATCCCTCAGTCACACCTGGGTCAGTATTTCTAGTGTTTAATTTTTAATCAACCACTCCTGGAGTTCCCACTCCTTCCTTGACAACAACTTTATTTAAGTCTGACAAACCCTCAATATTAAAAAACTTCCTCTTTGCCATTCTAGGCAGTGGAGAAACTCTGTGCTTACTTTCTCCTTGGATTTTTCATGTGCTTCAACAAAATTGGTATTTTCTTACCCAGAACGAGCCACTCAGGGAGGTTTTGGTTGGTTTTGGACACTGGATCTATCCAGTGATTTCAGCATGGGTTAAAAGCACAGTTATTGCACTTTCTGGTGTTAAAATGGTATGTTTCTACTTTCACTGGAGATTGGGAAAGCTCAAATATTTTCAGTTGGCTTCCAAACATTTTATTTTTTTTTTATAAAAGACAAAAACTGATTTGAAAATTCAATTGCAGCACCTAATTGAAACAACAGCTTGGGAAGAGAGCAGGGCAGCACCCTGAAGAAAGGGATGAGCGGGGGAATCTGTGCAGCTCAGCACAGAACAAGGACAGTGGCACAGCTTTCCTGGGGGGGTGAATCCTCCAAGCCCACACCACAATCTCAAAACTGTCCTCAGACCTTGATAAGCAGCACCCTGAGTTTATCAGGAACACTGGCTGCTCCCAAGGCTGGAGTACAAACTCCTGGCTTTAGCCAACAGCTCTGGAATCTGATTTTTTTTTTTTCCTGAATAGCAAGGCAAGTGGAATATTTTTGTTACTGATCTTTCAAAGGAAGATATTGAGTCAAATTGCAGCCAGGCTGGAAAGTGACTCTGATAAAAGCAACTCTCTATAAACAGGGAACTCGAGGGGAATTTTTCCCAGGGATACACCTGGACCTGGTCCTTGGGGCTGTGCCAGAGCCAAAGCACTGGGAATGGGAATGCTGCTCTCCTGGATTATGGAGTACTTGGGATTTTGAGTTCAGCCTCTAAGGGAGCTCCTGTTGTGCTTATAGGAAATTCTACATAAATCCCTTGCTCAATTCCTTTCCTGCTGATTCTCTGCTGTTGAGTTCAAGTGCTGCTACTGATTCTGATTCCAGGAAACCCTTAGGCCTGAACTGCTGATAATTCCAGGGCTCAGTCTGGCAGGATGCTCCACTCTGAACCTTGTGACTCAACAGGAGAATCTCCCTTATTCCCTTTCATCCTGACCCTTTTCCACCCCCAGCCTCCCCATTGGTTGGTTTTAGTTTTAGATCGCTTGATTTTCTATTTTAGTTTTTCTCTGTGTGCTTTAATTTAATAAGTAAGAGTGAACTCTGCCAGTGAACTTGGTCCCAGTCTTTTGTATCAAACCTGATTTTACTGATGTCTCTCCCAAGGACTCTTTGGGTGACCTTCAAACACTCATTTGTGACACCCAACCCCTGGGGAGAGAAGTCCTTATTTCTTGTTTCTTCCCAAGTTCATATCCATGAGAGATATGAACTGTTCACGAGACAGACAAAACATCCCTAAAGCTCCCAGAATTTGAACATTCCCTAGAATCATTAGAATCATAGTGATTTCATCATTTTAGGCCCCATTTCAATACCAGAACAGTATTACAGCCCATCTGTAATTGCTGTCTCATCAATGATTCCAGCTTGGAACAGAGTTACTCTCTTGCTTCAATTTAACCAAGATCCTAAAATAAGAGAAAAAAATTCCACATAAATGTTCTCCTGTCTTTCCTCATTTCCAATCCTCCCTCTTATCACAAATCCACGTGTTACAGGCTGGCTCTGGGGCTTGCTGCACTCCCATCAATAAAGGAGGTCCATAAAAGCTGATTCTTCAAGAGGTCAGCTTGGAAAGAAGCTGCTGAACTCAAGGGATCAGCAAAAACCCTGGAGAAGCTGCAGCAGAAGGAAAAGCTCCTCAGAAACACTGAGCACAGACAGGACCCAACACCACACTGCAAACTCCAACACAAAACCAGCCTCGGCCTGGCTGGACATGGACACAGTCTCTGAGAAGGCACAGGGGGTTCGGTTTTGTGTAACAAATATGCATAGGAAACAAAACATGAATCACTTCCGCTACGAGGCAAGGGTCCATGCAGAGATTCATTCACAGCTAAGAAAGGTTGGGGGGTTTTCATCATTTGTAGACGGACTGAAATTGTTTCTCATTTTAAGATGACCTTGGACCACCACCGAGAACAGAAGGATTTGCATCCTTCCTCCCGCAGTTACTGCCCAGCTCCTCATGGAATTGGCAAGATTTCTTCCAGCCTCGAGGAGCAGGGCTGGCAGGCAGCCCTAACCCTCCGAAATGCACGTGTTCCCACCCAAAGCCAAGCTCCCAGGAACGCCAGGCAGGCTCCTGCAGGAGCTCCCCCAGCCCTGCACACCCCTACTCACACTCAGCTGCAAATGGGGGCTGCACCAGCTCCCCAGAGCTTCTCCCAGCAGCTCCCAGAGCTCATCCCTGGTGCTGAGCCTGCCCGTCCTCCCGGGAGGCCCCGACATCCTGGGGCTGGGCTGGGCTCTCCTTGTGCTTCTGGTGCCCCAGGGAGGGGCCATTGCTCAGCACAGGGGCTGCTCCCTCTGCACAGTCCTGAGGAGGAGTTGGGCCCTTGGCAGCAGCAGCTCCTGCCTTGGGGGAGGTGCAGCCTTTGCTGGGCAAGGGGCCATCGAGGATAGGGAGTTTCTGCAGAAATAAAAAGGCATAAAAATAAGTAATTAATGCCTAGATGTCAGAGAGGGACAAAAACCAGGTGTCAACACAACAACCCTGTGGCAGCTATTTTTTTCCGATCCCTGGGGAGAGAAGTCCTTGTTTCTTGTTTCTTCCCAAGTTCATATCCATGAGAGATATGAACTGTTCACGAGACAGACAAAACATCCCTAAATTTGAACATTCCCTAGAATCACTCAGCAAGTGATTTCATAATTTTATTGACCTTTCAAAGGACAGAAATCCTCAAATGCCTGACACAAACATCAGAAACACCTGGACACAGATCCTGCCATGTCTGACACAAACATCACTGTTTAATTAAAAAAGCTGAAGTTTTCAGCATTCACAATTACCCCAGCAAAGGACACTGATATTCTTCTCACTGCTGTATTTTAAGAACTGTATTTTAATTTGTTTGGGGGCGTTTTGCTGTTTTTAACACACAGAGCTTTGCCACTGAACCCCTCATTTTTACCCCGCTGGTTGGAACAACCCTTCAACGCCAATATTTAATCTCAGCTGAGCTTTGCAAACCCCCCAGGGGATCTGGAGCCCCTCGTGCCTCACCTTTTCCAGCTCGGATGCGTTGTCCTCCAGTGTCACCTTCTGGCTGGTGCAGCTCAGCAGCTGATCCAGCAGACACTGCTTGGGGTGCATGCCCTTGTCAAAGCGGTTGTACATCCCACACCAGAACCTCAAAACCAGGCAAAAAACGGCAATTAGGGGCTCAGCTGGGCATTATTGCCAACAAATAGATGCTGGTTAATATTTTTAATAAATTGAGATCAGGAATTCATTTTGAAACCTGCAACAGGCTTGGATTATTAAATTCAGTAGCAATGAGCAACTTTTCTTCAAGTGAAAAAAACTGGCAATAAATATTAGAATAGGATGAAATTTTTTTTTTTTTTTAAGATTTATTGGGCAGCTTATCTTCCACTCCTTGGTTTGCTCCCGAACTCCCAACTTTCATTTGCACACACAGCACTTAAAATCCCATTTTCATGTCCCTCTCTCTCTCAGCAGGGCCCAGGAGTGAGGCAGAAACAAAGCCTGGGAAAACCCTGAACTGGGCACCAAAACTCCTGCTTGAAAGACTTCCTTAATATACATTAAAAAGGAGGAAAAGAGGAACTTTTTCAAACACTTCAATGTGACAGAGCAAACAGTCAGGGGGTGTGTGTGGCTCTGTCTGCAGTTCTGCTTTTCCTTGCCTTTCCCCACCCTATTTTCTCAACACCAAATTACAAATATTATTTTAAATTACAGCATCTGAATTTACTTCACCTTTGCACTCACCCTCTTAGTTTACGCCTGAGGAATGGAGGGGAAAGGTAAAACAAACCAAGCCAATCAGTGCAAATTTATTTGATTTCACCTGAGTTATCAATGAAAGAAACGTCCCCCTCCTTCCCCTTTTTAACTGAGCCACTTACTGGAAACTGAAAGGTAGAGTGTTTGGTTGAAGCTCTTTGTAAGCTGTAAACCCTCTGTACAAAGGATTTCTCAACTCCTGCTTCCTCTGTAAGAGGAAAGGCCACAGGGAATGGGTCTTCTCAAAGATTCTGGCAAGTACAAAGAACATCTGATCACTAAAAAAAAGCAGCAAGTGGATTAATAACTGCAGCTGTTGGGAGTGGAATTAGATTAAGGGAGCTAAGAACTGGTTTTATGCTGGATCTGATTGATTTCACAAGCACAGGATATTAAAATGGACACTCTCCTGTCCAGAAGGGATATCTGCAAGTAATTATTGTGCTCCAAACTAAAACATCTCTTTTGGGATATAATTCATATTCTTTTCTCACACTGGTTACAGGTTACATTGTCTTGATAAATCTTTATGTTCCACAATCTCCAATTCCACAAAACACACCCACCCTGCCCCTTTTTCAGACATCCCAAGGGATTTGTGGCCTGCTGGCTCCAGGAACCCCCAGCTCACCTGAGCTCCTCCCTGTCCCTGTGGCAGGTGCCCAGGAAGTTGCCAAACTGGCAGGAATAAACGTGGTCATGGATCTCCAGCAGGAAGCGCTCGCTGAACTCGAAGGAGCAGGGGAACTGCTGCATCAGCTGCCACACGCACTCCACAAACTGTGTGAACACAGGGGACACCTCTTTGGGGTCCCCATCCAGGTGGCCACACCTAGAGAGGTGCAAAAAGCACAATAAATCCTCTGTCACCGACCACAAAATGTCCCTTTGGCATCAGTTTTCTTCCAGGTCAAGTTTATGCTTTGAACTTGGGAAAGTCCTGAGGAAGTGGCCGAGATCCTCTCACAGGAGATGGCTGCAGGAGAAATACCAGGCCTGGCTGGAGGGGACAGGCTGCCCAGGGGGGTCACCATCCCTACAAGTGTTCAAGGCGTGTGGATGGGGCACTTGGAGATGTGGGTTAGTGCTGATGGTTGAACTTCATGATCTTGGAAGTCTTTTCTGACCTTCAGGATTCTGTGATTCCATGACTAGCACTCCTCAAATAACAGAGCTTTGCAGGTAGGAAAACACCCAGAATTCAAACCATGATTTTGTAAAGCAATAAAAACACTGTGATGAAATAACAGCCTTAGCAGACCTAAGATCACTGGTGGCCCTATGTCACCAATGCCAATATCTTCCCAATGTTTTCTCCTTTACATTTCAATTTTTCATGGGATTCCCTAAACCTGCAGACAGTTTGGTTTCATTCCCCCCAGGGGAACGAGCCCCTCTCACCTGTGTGAGAACTTGTGGCCCATTGCAATCCACTCCTTTTCTATCAGGACCTGCAGGTTCAAAACAGGGATTAAGAAAAGAGCATTAATTTGGATAAAAAAAGCAAAATTAAGCCTTTGATGTTAAAGCCTAAAAAGCTGACAACCTGCTGACCCTATTGCTATAAATATATCCCCAGAAATCAATGGGAACAGAAACTGTGATTTATAGATCATCCAGTTACCAAGGCAATGGCCCTGCGGGAACCAGAACTCATTTCAAAACTATCATTTTGAGGGAGTTTCTAAGTTGTTAAATCATAACATATGAATACATAGAGCTCAAAGAATTAACAACTTAATATTACACTGTGCTACTTAATTTGGAAGAGAGTATTGTGATATTCAGCAAAATAAATCAGCAACTGGAGTTCAACAGGCAAAAAGAAATCTAGGAAGTACAGTGGAGTAATGAGGAGTTCAGGATGAAATCAGAACAAATACGTGGCATTTTTTAAATAGATGCTTTAGTTATAGAAAATAATAACTGTTATAATCTGTTTTCCTTACAGATGAGTAAGATAAAAATATCTGTTTTCCTTACAGATGTCTCTCAATGACTGAAGCTGCATCCATCATTACTTTGCTGGATCATACCTGAAAATAATTCCTGCTATCATCATACAGATTAAGAGGAGGAAGGCAGAAACAACAGAGTTCTTAGAAAACTTTATTTAAATTGCTTTTTGAATTTTTCTATTCCTTGCACTGCTGATAAATTCCTTTAGGAATAAGCCCCTGTCAGGGGGCTTGTGCCTATGAACCATGAGGCCAGACAGAGATGTGTCTGTGTCACTGCTCCTAAGCTAAATCCTGTTCTCAGTTCATGCAGGATTGTTCAGAGACAAAGCCCAGGCAGATGTTTCATGTGCTGATGGAATTTTAACTGTTAAAAGACTGCTGTATAACCCAGAAACAAAAATAGAAACAATAAAACCAGCATGGAATTCAAGGAAACAGTCCTGGCACTGGAAAAGGCAAAATCTGCATTGTTCTTATTTCAGGGATTCCTTCAAGGAGCTCTCCTGAGATAGAGCAGCTCTTCAGGTATTTAACAAGAGATGAATGGAAAGAAACATCACAGACTGCCCTGAATTCATGCAGGCATGGCTGCAATCTAAGAAAAAGCCTGTACTAGAAGCAAACAGCCAAATTAAAATGAAATGGCTTTAAAAAAGGTGTGAAATGATGCAGATTTTACTGATGGACAGGGGACAGGGCTGAGTCCACCCGATTTCAAATCCCAGCAGATAAGAGACCTGCAGGACAAACTCCTCCAGCACTTTTTGGTGGATTGCTGCCAGAGCTGCATGCCTTGCTGAGATCTCTCATTAGTGGCTCCCACGTAGACATTGCAGGAAACACGGATTTGGGAATTGTCAATCAGCTGCTCACAGCAATTCCAGCTGGTTACAGAACCAGAGCTGCTTTATGTAGGTCACCCCTACCTGGCCCAGAAGTGGCCTGAGCCCTTCCTCAGGGCCTGCTGGCACTGGCATTGCAGCGTGTCCTTACCATGAAGCCTTTGAAGGTCCTGTAGAAGGGGTCCAGGAGGAGGCTGGCCAGGGAGCAGACCTGGGCCGTGCGGTCCCAGCCGTCGGAGCAGTGCACCAGCACGCTGGCCTTCTCCTCCCTCACAGCCTGCCAGGGACACAGCACAGAGCTCAGGGAAATGCCATCCCCCACCTGCATCACCCCAAAACCCCAGGGAGTGCTGCTCATCTCTCCTCTGGCCTGTGGAAATGCACCAGGCCATCAAGGGGAGCCCCAGCTAGAGCAAAGTGCTGCAGCAGGCTGCTAAAAAATAGCCCCCGTGATCTCTGGAATGCCAAGGATTCCCAGGCTCTTCCTCTGAGGAAAATATTTGGTGGATGAGTAAAAATCCCTGGGACACCCAGTGATTAGAACTTCAAGATAAATTAGAAGAGTTGATCCCAATTTCCCCCATCCCACCATCTTTTGCC
The DNA here is from genome assembly GCA_013400315.1 of Bombycilla garrulus. Classification (NCBI taxonomy): domain Eukaryota; kingdom Metazoa; phylum Chordata; class Aves; order Passeriformes; family Bombycillidae; genus Bombycilla; species Bombycilla garrulus. Next base: position 32,993 of record VXBU01019143.1, read on the forward strand.
ATTTAGGGCAGGAAACAAAAGTTTCTTGCTTAAGACGTGGGCAAACTGTGAGAGACGAGCAACGTTTACTACTCACTCCTCTCACCACTCACTTCCTGCACACCCTCTACCACTCCTGAGGGACTTCCTTCCTTCTGCCCAACCTGCAAAGCCACCAGCTCTGCAGAAATGAGGACTGTGTTGAATAATCAAAACTAGTGTCCACATCCCATCAAACCAGGAGAAAAGAAACCAGTCAAAACAATTCCTCAATTAAAGCAGGGCAGTGGATGAATAACGAGCACAGGGTTAGGAGCTGTTTGCACTGCTATACAGAAAGGTCTATAAAGGTCATTTATGCACATTTTGTGATCTTATGTTTCAAATGAGCTCCAACAAAGCCCTGTTAACATATAGGACACAGGACCTGTATTTGCCCAGCAGCTGCACGACCCAACATTTCTGGAGAGATTAAACAACCTGAACAACACCCTCTCCCCAGAGCCACCTTCCCAGCCTTGCAGCAGTCCCCAGCACACCAGGAGGCACTCTGGAAGGCAGCTTTACCTTGGCCAGGAAGACACCTGCATCCATCACAGCCTTGATGTGCCGCAGCCAGCCCGAGTTCTCCAGCCCCGTCAGGAAATCGCTCATGGAGGGGGATTTCATCTCACACACTGGGAGCAGACAGGCACAATTCCCAGTCACAACAGCATCCTTGCACCTCCTCATTATCTCTCCGAAAATTTTAAGTGCTTGCAGCAATATCCTGTCTAAAGGACACACTAATGGTTGTATATCTAAAATTCAGAACTTTAAAAATGGCTGGTTTTGTGAGAATTTGAGGCTCTGGAAATCTCCTCATGCTTTTTGTTTAAAGGATAACTCATTATTTATTCAGCTGTGGTTTTTTTCCAGTGGTGAGCTGTTACTTCACTCTGAATAACCATCACATCCACAACCACTCACTCACTTGCCAAAGATTTGAAGTTATTCCTCTCTAATTTAGAGACAGAAATAACAAGTCTAACCTTGAAGGCAACTCAGCTGCTTTAATGAAGCCCAGCAGAGACAATACTTAAAGTAATAAAGTTCAGAACAGCCCATAAGCCACAGTGAATGAGATTTTATCACTGTTGGAGAAGAACATGGGAGCAAACAAGTTTTTTCTCCTGCCTCTTCTCCCAGCACAAAATAAATCTGCCAGGAAGAGGCAACTGAGGACTCAGAGTTGTGATCAGGCCACTTTTTGGGTGGGAACAACCCCATTTTTGTCCAAGGTCACCATGGATCCTGCAGGGCCACCTGGGAGCATCAATTACCCAACTATTTTGAAAAAAAGATGAGCATTATGGTGCTACTAAAAAATTAAACTCCTATTTTGGATGACAGCACTTGAATTGCTAAATTCTCCAAAATTCTATCAGTGAAACTCTGGGCCTCATGACCCTTGCGATACACAAAGCTCAGGTGATTTTTTTTTTTGCCCTGCTTTGCATTCTTCCCTATGGATCACAATGAGCTTAATTACTCTGCATTTTCTTCTATTTATGTATTAAAACATTAATTTAATAAGTTTTAAAGAAGTTTGGTTAAAAGTAATCAGAAATAAATGAAAAGTTAGAACAAATTATGTATGAGACTCCAATCTTTGGAAGATCATGCCAAAATTGATTTCAGCTCAGAAATACTGTTAATACTCCAAATACAACAAACCCCAAAAAGCATTTCTGAACAACCTCTGCTGGTTTTCTTTCAATAATCCATGAAGCAACCATGAGACTGTCTTCATTGCCAAATGTAATGTTTCTCCTGTTGATTTGGCACATTCATTAAGGAATGTTTTTAGTATTAGCTGCTATTTTTGAACCACTATAAAACCAAGCACAAGAACAAAGAAAATGTCAAGCAGGAAAGCATTTTAACAGCATTAGTACTTTCAGCCGCTTGAATGCAGCAAACAAAGCGAGATGCTAACTTTGCTTCCATCAGAACACATTTATGCATGAAACATTTGGATATTCAGCACGAAGTTCTGTCCAGGGGGAAAAGAAAGACAAACCCCTCCCAGAGCTGTACTCACCTTCCAGCAGTTTCTGCAGGCTGCTCCTCATCACATGGATGTTCTCTATGCCAATGAATTTAAAACGAATGTTTTCATAATTATCCTCATTCTCATAGCCCTTCCCAGCAGCTCTGTTTGCCATGGCATTCAACTGGCAAATTCAAGGAGCAGAAAAGAAAGAGAAATTCACAACACAATTCAGAGAGACTGTTTTGAAAGTCCCTTTCTTGTTGTGTTTTTTTGTTTGTTTGTTTTTGGTTTCTTTGGGTTTTTTTTGTTTAAATCTCCCAGAAAATGTACTGGACAAAGCCGTTACTCAGCTGTACCTTCCCCACCTCCCAGACAGTTCTTTCACTGTTTCATTAAAATTACTGCAGTTCATTAGTCAGAGGCTCATTAAAACCCTGCTTAGGGTGGCATAAACCCCCAATTTTTGCTATCAGAGACACTGAACCTGCCATAACTGTCAGTTTACCTAAGGAAATTCAGAGACAGGCACAGGAAAGCAGACTAGGAAAACCATTTTTAACATTTTCACATACATGGTGGTGTACAAATAGCAAGGGAATTCCCAATTTTCACAGACATACATGCACAGAGGAAATAAAGCCACCCGAGGGAAACACAGAAACATTCAAGCTGAGCAGAAAGAACGGGGCAACTGCAGGGAGAAGTGGAACAGAAGCCAGTTGCTCTAACAATCCCCCAAACCAGTTCAAGAGCTACCAGGACATCTTTGGTGGGGACAGAAAACAGAGCAGCTCAAGCCCCCCTTAACAATTTGGGCAGCTTTTGGGAGAGAAGAGTCAGAGAGGGTGCAGACACCTTTAGAACTGTAAAATGCTTCAGTTCTGCCAGAGTGGGACAGGTTGGCTTAGAAAGGGAAGTGTCACCCATTGTAAATTCCCCCTTGCCACCAAATTCTTTAGCACAAATTGCCATCAAGTGATGGATTTCAGTGTCACATCTCTGCCACTGGCAGCTGTCTGTACCAAAAGAAATGCACAGATCACTGCAGAACAGGGGATCCCTAGGAAATGTCACACTCAAAGCCAAACTATACATTGGAGCAAGATGTGAAACACTCCCTGTTTTCCCCAAAAAGACTTCTTTCTTGTCCTTGCCACAGTTTAACTAAAGTTTATTATTTATATAAATCAGTATTTATACAAAAAATTAGCATTTATATAAATTTTAAATTTATAGTATTACATATATTTATAGTATTTTAGTATTTATATAAAATAACTTCAAGATCTGAACAGTGAAGCAGGTTCTCAGAAAGCTCCATTTTCAAATAATCAGAGCAATTTAAATCTTTGCATTTAAATAACTGTGTGCTATGAAAACCCTTGTGTTCCAAGTGGCTTCTACCAGCACTCCTAATCCATATGTTTACAAGATAATCATTGGAATTGGTTTCTAAACTCAGTTCCTCAAGATGACAGTCATTACAGTTTTCATTTTGCAAATATTTCCTCTCAAATAAACCCTCAGCTCTCGAGCTCTAGCTCCAAATAGTGGGGCTGAGTTCTATTAAGCTCCATCATGAGTGTTATTTCTAAAAGGAAAAAAAAAAAAGGGAGGGATTGCTTTTCACAGCTCCACTTCCTCCCAGATCTGCCAGTAAAAGCACTTGGGCCTCGTGGAACTCAGTCCTGAGGCTTCTCTCCAATTCCACTTCCAGTTCTCTCCTTTATCCTTTACAGGTCTGCAGGAAAATGCTTCACTGTCCCAGCCAGGTTCACAACTGCCAGTTCCACCAGGCTGAACACAAACCTCAATCCCAGGATACTCCAGGAGGGTAAATCCTTAGGATCACTTCACATTCCAGTTGTACACCCTGAACCAGGAGCCCGATCCCACATTCCTGCTGCAGGACCGACCCAGAACCGGGACAGAAGGAACTGGAAACAGCACTGCTCACTCAGACAGATTTAAAAGCAGCCCAGAGCCCAGGGAGGTACCTTTGGCCTCGTGTCTACAACATACATGAAGGGGCAGCCGGGGTTGGCCTCTCGGATGGCCTGGAGCATCTGCTCGTCCTCCAGGCAGCGCGCGCTGAACCCGGCCAGGGGCTGACTGCAGCGGCACAGGGCGGCCTGCAACAGGGAGAGACAGAGGGGGAGAGAGAGAGTCATCCCTGGCACTGCCCTGACCTGCCCCAAACCCTCTGGGCTCACAGCTTCAGCACCAAACCCCTCTGGGCTCACAGCTTCAGCACCAAACCCCCCTGGGCTCACAGCTCCAGCCCCAGACCCCTCTGAGCTCACAGCTCCAGCCCCAGACCCCTCTGGGCTCACAGCTTCAGCCTCTCTTCCTGCCCTAAAAACCCCCTTGGCTCACAGCTTCAGCCCCAAACCATCTGGCTCACAGCTCCAGCCTGTCTTCCTGCCCCAAACCCCTCTGGGCTCACAGCTCCAGCCCCTCCTCTGCCCCAAACCCCTCAAGAGTCACAGTTCAGTGTCCTCTGTGCTGCTGAAGAGCTGCTGCTATGGTGGACACACACTGGGCCACTTCACAAAGTGACAACTTTGGGAAAACTGGAGCAGTGAGGGTGAGGAGGCTCAGCCTGATGGTCACCACCCCAAATGTCAGCAGTTCATGGAACTCCAGAAAGGCTGGGTGGAAAGGACCTTTAAAAATATCTCATTCTACCCCCTGCTACAGGCAGGGACACCTCTCACTGTCCCAGGCTGCTCCGGCCCGGCCTTGGGCACTGCCAGGGATCCAGGGGCAGCCAGAGCTGCTCTGGGCACCCTGTGTGTGCCCACCCTCACAGAGAACAATTCCTGCCCAATATCCCATCCAGGGGAACAATTCCTGCCCAATATCCCATCCAGCCCTGCCCTCTGGCAGTTTAAAACCATTCCTACTTGCCCTGCCACGATGCTCCCATTTAAAAGTCCCTCTCCCTCCTTTCCATGAGCCTACTGGAAGGCAGCAATTTCTCATGTTTTCCATTTGGATTCTATTTCCAAACCATTCTTTAGAGTCTTCCTTATCAGTTGTTGCTGTTGCACATTCAGAGCAGCACTGGGTGTACTTTAAGGAAATTTCATTACTTTCCAGCACAACTCCAGGCAGTGCCCAGGTCAAGGCACGCTTCCTCAGGAAAACAACAATTTGGCTGTGACTGAATTTTCCTAACATCAGCATCTAAAACACTGCTGAGGCAGCAAAGTTACAAATTTACACTCTGGTCTTCAGTGGAAAAAAAAAAAAAGAAACCTTTGCTTATTTTGAACTAGTGGGGATTCATTTCAGGGTGGTTCCTCCTCTTCAATATTAAGAAAATTCAGCCAAGTCAACATATAACTTGATAAAACAGTATTCAATATAGCTAAAGAGGAGATTTAAAAACCCCACATCAGAAGGAATTGCTGAAAGCTGATTAAGAAAAAATTCCCAACAGGAAGCTTGGAAAGTCTGTGCTTTTGGCAGAGCTCTGGATGCATTCCAAGTGTTTGCCTTTAGCTCATTCTGTGACTCAGAACGAAAGCCATTAAGAGAAGCACAGTTCTCAAAGGCTTCAAATCTAATAATTATCTTATTCTTTCCTTTCATTAGAAGGGAACTGGACAAAAAGGAGAACCCTCATTCCCCCCAAGGCAGGAGGCAGTGAAGCACTAACATTGTTCTCCTTGTACAAGTAAGAAAGCACCGGAATCCGCCCTCGGCTCCTGAACCTTGAACTTCCCATCACCACGGCCTTGGTGACAGCTCGAGGCACCACGATCTCAGGAGGGTAAGTGCTGCAAACCTGAGGGAGAACAGAGAAAAAAACCCAGATATTGCTCCTGAGCACTTCAAAATTCATGAAAAAATCATCTGTAGCTTATTAGGTTATGAGGTATTCAGGAAAACAATGCAGAAAACAATCAGCTCTGCAGCTGAACCTAAAAACTGGACTGTACAATGAGGATTCAAAGGAAGTACTTTAAATCCAGAAATCTGATGAAGTTCCTAATCTAGATTCACAGAATGGTTTGGGTTGGAAGGGACATTAAAGCCATCCCACCCCCTGCCATGGGCAGGGACACCCTCCACTATCCCAAGGTGCCCCAAAGCCCTGTCCAACCTGGCCTTGGACACTTCCAGGATCCAGGGGCAGCTCTGGGAATTCTGTTCCAGGGTCTGCCCACTCTCACAGCCAAGAATTCCTTTCCACAAAAGAGAAATTAACTCTATTTAAGAAGCTCTCTCTAAATGTTATACAAGTTGAAAAGCACTTCCAGCAGTCAGCTGGAATCCTCAGAGAGCAGTCTCATCCTTTCTCCTCAAACAAGCACAGTCTGTGCAGCATGGGCTTCCCAGATAAGCTGCTCTCCAAGCCTGGCTTTACATCAGGCTCGACAATTCTGAAACACAGGCTGGAAACAGTGAGGAAACTCTAAAGCACCTGAGAGTTCCACTGCAGCAAGCAAAGCCTCAGAGTGATTAATGATTTGAGATGGCCACATCCAGGTGCCCTCAGCAGCTACTAGAAACAGCACCTCACATCAGAGCTCAGTTCAGGCCTCCACAGGCACAGGCAGGCCAAACTGGCAGTCACCTCTGACAGCACAGGCTTGTATTTCTTCAACCCAGAGCTTAAAGTAAAGAAAGTTACCAGGGAAAGGGATTCAGGGTTACGAATATGTTGGTGTCTTCCTTGGAGTTGCTTGCCTTGCTTTTCAGCAGCCAGGTCTGACTGCACACAGCCCCAGAGGAAATAAAAAGGGAAATAATGTGGAGCAGGATTTTGAACAAGCTTGCTGACAAATGCTTTCGTTTCATGTTGTTTAGATCCAAGTTGGCCTTTTAGGGAAAATAACAGCAGCAGGCAGTTCAGCCTGAAATGACAGAGGGCCCTTAGGTAGCAGAACATCCAACTGAGAAAGCAAAAAATGGTCTGTTTTCCACTGCTGATTTTCCCTTCCTTCCTTCCCTCCCTAGTCCTGCTCCACTCTGCCTCATTCCCCACCAATCCAAACTGCTGCCATTTCCTTCTCTCCTCCACATCTGTCACCAGACAGGTGGGACAGGCTTTGGAAATACCAAAAGCAGCTCAGGGTACTTGAGGCTTTGCCTAACAGATGGGCTGGCATTTCTGCAGAAAAACAAGGCTCTGCTCTCTTGCCAAGGGGATCAAACACAACAAGGTGACTCTGCAGCTCTCCTGGAGCATCATTATCTACAACTCCCATCAAGATGATGTGTTTGACTCAAAACAAGTGAGCTCCTTCCTCCCCAGAGACAGCAGCAGGGCTGTCATCAATAACAACAAGGAGATGGTGCATGAAATGACTCCTCTGGGCAGGAATTACCTCGTAGTCCTTGTTAATATCTGTTATTTCCCAGGAGTTGTTGGGAATTCCCATGCGCTGGTAATCCAGTCTCAGATCAATCACTTTCCATCCCATTTCCCGGCTCTCTTTGGACATTTTAGGATTGTAAGAGAAAGCATAAAGTTCTTCGGGTTTCGCTGGGAAGGAGAAAGAAAAAAAATCAACAAGTTAGAGATGCAAAGAAATCCAGGGAGGCCAAAACCTCTGGAAATCAATGACTGAGTGCTACAGAGGAATATTCCAAGTATTTAAGACTTCTCAGATTTTTATGGATTTTTGGTTGGGATAGTACCAAGTGCTGAAACTCATCCTGAAATCCTCAGGAATTTCCAATACTCAGCTCCCAAATGCAGAGAGATGCATTAATTCTAACAAAGTGTTATAGCCCAAGTTGGAAGAAGTAATTTCTCCTAAACAGATGATTTCCTCCTGAATTCACTGTAGTAAGCATGTTAGATGGGATTTATATCATAACCATTAACCCACACATGAAAACATGAATTAAAAGATCTGTTTTCTGTGAAGGGTTCATACAACAGCTCCTGCACACCTGTAAGGTCATTGCTCAACAACAAATTCTGAGACTGGAAAACTTGAAGGATGTCTGGAATATTGCTGTCAGCCCAACAAAGGCTTCAGGCTGGCTCTGACAAGTGCCCATTTACCACCCCAGCCTCCTTCCCTCTCTTCTCCAAATGCAAATCCAACCAATAACTCATCCAGCTGACTCCCAAGGCAGCTCCAGAGGCAGAGGGAAACCTGTCAGAGGCTGATAAAGCAGGTGGCCCAGAGCTGTCCCTCACACGTGTGCAAATCATCAGTAATGATGTGCTCTGCCAAAAATCCATGAAGGGAGCACACTCGGACATCTCGAGACAACAAAAATGTGCTGTTACAATCCAGAAGTAGAAAAAAAGAAAGAGCTACAGCATTTACACAGTTGAGACCAAAGGAAATCGGTGTGAGCCCCTGCAGTGACACCTCCCACGCTTCAGGCACTACCCAAACCTTTAATTTTCACACCTCAAAGAGCAGTGACAGCTTTTAAATGTAACACCACAAACCTGCCAGCTACAGCATCAGAGGCAGAACTTCAGAACTAAGAAAAACTCCAAAGAGCACAAGGGGGATGCTGGGAATAGACACAGGCCTTACTATCAATTTTTTAAAAATCTAAGCTCAGCAAAGCCCATTTTTCCTACAAGATTTCCAGCCCAGCCCCGTGTGAAGGCCAGCAAGAAGCTGCCTGGTGCCATTAATTCCCCTCCCTCAGCCTGGTGACACCATCACCAATTGCAACTACAAATGACGTCCTTGTAATAACACAACTCCAAATACTGGTTCCAGCACCCCAAAGTGGCAGAAGGCAGGTAGGAGCTCAGTGGAATGCTGTCCTGCAAGAAAAGCCTGAAGATTCATCCATGCTGGAATAAAAAGCTGGAGCTAAAAGAGAGCACAGGCTTCTGAGAGTGTCTGGCTCACACTCTAAGAGTGACTCCAAGTCACGGCAGGGTGAAGCACAGGCTTTCACATCTGAGCAAACACTGCAGAACAGCCCAACCACACTGCTGGAAACACAGCAAAGACGCCAGTTTGTGGGATTTGGGAATTCTATGAATGCCTGGATCTGCTGGAAAGGACCGAACTGCACACAGCCAACAGCTGGGTGACATAAGGGACTGACAGTGGCCAGGTTTGGGATATGAACTGTGCACAGCTCTCCAGAAGTTCCTCATGGGAGACCACGTCACTCCCATTGCCACAGAATCATAGAGAGGTTTGAGTTGCAACAGCTCATCCAGTGCCACCCCTGGGACACCTCCCCCTATCCCAGGCTGCTCCAAGCCCCAGCATCCAGCCTGGCCTTGGAACTTCCAGGGATCCAGGGGCAGCCACAGCTTCTCTGGGCACCCTGTGCCAGGGCCTGCCCACTCCCACGGGGAAGGATTCCTTCCCAATGCCCATCTGACCCTGCTCTCTCAGTGTGAATCCATCCCCCCTTGTCCTGTCACTCCAGGCTCCTGTAGATAATCTCTCTCCATGTCCTGCTCCACAGAGCTCAGCTCCCTGAGCCCTAACATCGTCCCTGGAAGTTGATTCTGATCCAACTCCCTCCCTCCCAAATCCACTTGTGGGGCAGCAGAGCTTTCCCAGGGCTCAGCTTGGAGCATTGCAGGGATTGCCAGGACAGATTCCCAAGCCCAGTACCTGGCTGGGAGAGCTTGAGCAGGGAGGTGAACACGTCGTGGCAGTCCCTCTCCTGCCCAATCACAAAGTGAGCCACGTGGAAGTTCTTGCAGTGGATGAGCAGGGGGTACCCAGCCGTGGTCAGGGGCAGCTTCTCCACGCTGGAGATGTGGTGGTGCAGGATCTGCAGAAAAGGGAATAAACATCATTTGTCACAGATAAAGCTGTGAGCAGTGCAAGCAGATAGGACAGCTCTGTAATACAATCAGCTGTTTATGCTTCCCGCAGCTAAGGAGCAGCAGAAAATGAGATTTGTGACATCAAACATAAACTGCACCCAAAACCCAGGGAACTAAGGAAAAACACAGATGTACATAAATTACTTTCAGACGCAGATATGCAGGTCAGTTTACCTGGTGCACTTTGCTTTCCTTTCACTTCCATATGAAATACATTCTGTCATTCCCATTGCATCTTAGAATTAATAAAATAGGTTAATTTTACCGCTAATTCTGCACTTCTAAAAGCTGCAAATTCACATTTAGTGGTCTTGATACTGAGCTTGAGACAGGACTTGCTTACGCAAGTTTTTTGCAATTCTTGAACTGGCACTAATTCCATGAGTGAACTCTTCATAAAGCACACCACCATTGTGCTCATTCCTTCTGAACCAGCTGTTTCTGGGAAGTATTTGGTACCAAAATGCTCCAAAAGACCATTACAGCTCCAGAATTCCCAAACCTGCTCATTCTGGAAGTGAGAGCATTGAGTTTTAGGACACAGGGAATGGCTTCCCACTGCCAGAAGGCAGGGATGGATGGGATATTGTGAAGGAATTCCTGGCTGTAAGGGTGGGCAGGCCATGACACAGGGTGCCCAGAAAAGCTGTGGCTGCCCCTGGATCCCTGGAAGTGTCCCAGACCAGGCTGGAACAGCCTGGGAGAGTGGAAGGTGTCCCTGCCCATGGCAGGGGTGAAATGGGATGATCCTTCAAGTCTCTCCCCATCCAATCCACTCTGTGACCTGAAGCAGCTTTTCCAGGTGTGTTTCCAGCCCTCCATACCCATGTTTCCTTCCTGACTTCAGCAGAGGCATCCACGTAGATGAGGTGTGTGGCTGTCAGGTACAAGGTCCCGCTCGCTGCCTTCCTGTTGGCGTAGCGATCCAGCAACTTCACGTTTTCCACCTGCAGCAGGACCAGAGCGTGAAAACTCCACAAAATGCCAGGATGGCCAAGGCTGGAAAAGCCAGCCTGTGCCCAATTCCCACCCTGTCACCCAGCCCACGGCCAGTTGTTCCTTGGACACCCCCAGGGATGGCGACTACAAACCTCCCTGGCAGCCCCTTGCAAGGCATGACCACCCTTTCCATGGAAAAACTCCTCCAAGCCCAGCTTTGATGGAAGCACTACCTAAGCACCTGTTGACCTCCATTCTTTCAAATTCTAATACACAGATCATGAAGCAAGACAGAAAAATTCAAGAATTTAAGACCCCCCCCCAGCAACACCAAGTCAGCCTTACACCGTAAACTCAAATTATTTCTCCATGAATTAAAGCCATAAAGGTTAAGCAAACAGTCGTGGTTCAGCACCGGCAAATCCTAACAGGATTACTGGATTTGCAGGCAAGATGATCCCAGTTTGTTACTGTGTGAGGCTGCAGAAATAAAAGACAAAGAACTGCCAAGGAAAGACTTGTCTGTGCTCAGGGTGATCAACATGTTGCTCTGAAAGGAACAGCCCTCTCCAGTCTGACTTCCCACTGCTCATTCCCTGTTGGTAGCTACTTCTTGTAACTCACTTCCTGGCCTCCAAGTGTATTTCATAAACCACACCAAGCTAATTAATAAAAAACAGCTTTAAAGAACATCAGCACTGACATAATAAAATATGTTACAATGCAGGATTGATTTTCTCCTGGCCTATTTGCTGCCTAATGAATGCAGATGGGATTTTTCTTTCACTATTAAGCAGAAATAATAGGAAAAAATAATTGGATGGACAATGAAAACAAATGTTTCAGCAGTCAATGATAGATTAGTTCTGGGTATTGAATGTGTGAACTTCATTATGTCTCAAGTACACTATGGAAAATCTCAGCAAATAAGAGAGCTGAGGCCTGGGCTCAGTGTCCTCTGAGCAAGTCATGTTTTTCAGCAGATACAGCAATTAAATATAATATTGTCCTTTTCATGGCACTACAGACATGCAGGACCAGCAGAGCGCCACAGAGCAGGGAGTAAAGAGCATCACCAAACTAATGTCCTACGGAATAAAACGAGGAACAATAACCTTCATTGCAGCGAAGGATACAATTAAAATTATCAACTGCTGCCTGAATAAATGGAATTCCCTTCAGTACAACATTCCCGGAGCTCCTGTTTGACTTAATTCAATGGGGAAAAAAATGCACCCTTTGGTTCACTCACTGGGAGCGAGAGGAATCTGCGCGCTTTGACAGAAACGAAACATTCCGGAATCACCCCCAAACCACCTCGGGATGTGCCCACCACCGAAACCCCCTCCCCACAAAGCACCAGAGCCACCGGGGCGCCGCGGCTGCGACC
>VXBU01019143.1:54745-112250 GCA_013400315.1 Bombycilla garrulus
GCACAGTGTGTCTCTGGACGCGTTCTGTGTCAACCCTGGCAGGGCAGAGAAATCTACTTTTGATAAGGAATTAATAAATTGCCTTGAGAACACGAACAAACGACTCCAGACTCCTTCAACAGCACGGGCCGGAAACTTGGACTTTTCTATTTATTGTGGGGTCTCCTGGGGCAAAGGAGATCCCCACACAAACACTGCCTTCATTTTAAATGTTCAACCTTGCTGCTGTCGGGGGATGTTTCAGTGGGAACAGGATCTGAAAACGAGGGAATTTCAGTTCTGGGTTTGCAGTTGAAGTTCCTGTCACCCACGTGTTGATATCAGGCAAGGCAAAACAAGCTCCAGTTTTCTGGCCTTGGCCTTTCTAGAGGGCTGGTAGGAGAAAAAGGGATAAATTTGTCATTGCTGGGACAGGTGAGAATACATGAACAGAGAAAAATGAGTTATTTTTATCTTCTCTGTCAAAGAAATGAAAGATTTTAGGCCAAACCTTCAGCTGATGATTAATCAAGTTGAAAAGTTTTATTTCAGGTGAGGAACCGCCCTTTCAATTTTCCCTTTGCTTGGGGACAGAGGTTTGTTCTGGGCTTGGCAGTGCTGGGGGAACAGTTGGACTCCATGGTCTGGGAGGGCTTTTCCAGCCTCAATAATTCCACGGCTCTGAGAAAGCCTTACGAGGCTCTTGGTGTTGGTTAAGAATACAGAGGGGTCCTTTACAAGCTGAGAATACCTGGGGGTGGATCACTTCCCAACAGCTTGGAGCATGGATCCAGATGGAAAATGTGGCTGGACCTGGCTGTTTCCCTGGAAAACTTTCGTGCCAGTGCTTGGGCGCTGTGTCCAGCTGTCCTGGACTCTGCCAAGGCACAGCATCTCCCCTTCCAAGGAGGGAGCTGAAAATAAAAGCTGATTTTCTCATCTCTGTGTATTCCCCCGTGCTCAGGAGCACTGGCATCTCTGAAATCCGTGTTTCCCAGTGCCTGGCACCCTCTGGTGTCAGAGGGCTCTCAGGGAGGATTTCATTGCTCTGGCACAAGGGCAGAACTGCGTTCTTTGACGGGAGTTTCTTTTGGCACTGAAGTCACCGCTTGAACCTTGAACCTCTCCTGGACCCCTCGGGCTCTGCCGGCTCTCGGCAAGATCTTGGAACCAGCCAAGGCCTGATCTCTGCTCGGAGCACGGCACAGCTCCCTGGGGAGGGTGAAATCAGAGAGAAATCCCGGTGAATGTGCGGATTTCCATTCCCAGAGTGCTCCCTGATGGAATTCAGGGATGTGAGCGAGCCCGTCGGACAGACATCCCTCAGGTGGCTGGAGAGGGAGGGGCCACAGCCCTGAACATGGGACAGACTTCAGAGCCACACTGCAAACCCTCCCCTTCTCTTCTGATCATTTTGCTTTGTGTCAGAGATCAGTGGGAAGAGGAGAAGGGCTTTGAGCAGGGGAATAAAGTAACACATGAGAACTGCTCAATGACTTCATCTCTGGGGATTCAGCCCCTTATCTCTGGACCAGCTGGGGAGAATAAAACACTTTTCTTGGCTTGAGATGAAAATTAAAACATCATTTATAGTAAAAATGGTCAAGCTGAAAGAGGATCAGAGGTTGAGCTTTGGCCTTGATCAAGTATCCTGAAATACCAATGCTCTGAAACTCTTGTTTGAACAGGACAGGAAGGACACTTTGATTTTCCAACATTTTCTGTTGTTCCTTAGGCATAGGAATATAATGAAATGTGGCCATTATACTTCCTTTTCTACTCAAAATAAATCAGATTTTAATCATTTTAATGGCCATGGAGCAAAAATCAAAATACAGTAAAAACACCAAGTGAACTGAAATTTCCTAAAGTGAACTAAAAATAAAAACAAAAACAAACCAAAATACAGTAAAAATGCCAAGTGAATGAAATGTTTCTCAAAATACTTGTGGGCATGGTCTCATGAAATGTTGGTCATAAATATTTCCCTTTGCCTAAATTCCACGTGCTCAGTTTTACTGGACATGCCAGAGCTTGTGGTTCAGTGTCTTCCCAGCTGCTTTTCCTTGTTGAGCCCACTGCTTTGTGTTCACGTCAGGACATTTGAGATCTCCAGATCCAAATTCATCCCTGGTGTAAGTTTGAAGGAAAAGGACAGAGTGGCACCAGGGAAAGATTTGATCCCTGTGGTATCCCAGGGTTTGTAGCCTGTTGAGTCCTGCTTTTATTCCAGCCTGGGTGAGGCTGAAATGTGAAACAACAGCCACATTCCCAGGGTTTGCACAGGTTTGATTTAGGAGAAGTCAGGATAAGCAGCCTGGATGGAGAGAGAGGGCTCTGCAGCCTCCCCAAGCCCAGTTCCAAGGTTTCATCCCCACTGCTCATTGCACACTGAGTGTTTTATTCAGAACTGCTCTTTGCTGCTTTGTGTAGTCTCTGTCTTGCAGCTCTGGGGTCCCAAATCTCCATTGGTGGCACCACCTCGTTCCTTGTTTAAAAAGAAAAGTGATTTAGCAAAACTTCTCCGTTATCCCATCTTCTTTTCTTACCATAACTGTGAAGGATGTGTTCCTGCATGAAATTAGCTGGTAATTTTCTTGCCTTGATTTTCGGTGTTTCAAGTGTTCTTAGGAGCAGCCCTGCCAGACTTCCAACATATTGTTATGGTTATCACCTTGATAAATATAACCCAGTTCTGTCTGCTCCCTCCTCTCTCTGAGCCTTCCCTGCTGATGTTTTCCTCCCAAGAAGTTTCTTTTCTTTATTTCCAGCATCTCCACAGCCTTTTCCTCAACCAGTTTCCAAAATCTTCATGATTGCTCTTCACCATTTTGCTCTGAGGATGCTCGTTGCAGTTCCCTGCCAGCCCTCAAAAAGCCTCCAGCTTGTTCAAGCTTCAGTGGAATTGGGTTTTTCTGCACTTTCCACTACCTTGATCGAGAGAAGGTGCCTGTAGCTGCTCCCAGCTCCTCCTCCAAGGCATCTCTGCTGTGCTGGCTCACACTGAGCTGATCCACAGCCACACTGTTCCATCGAACAGCTCCTCACAGGAAATCATTCCTGGGTTATTCTCCAGCACCTCCAGCTCTCCTGTCTGACAGGGAATGCACACACAGAAATACAAATTCATTTGCTGTTCCCTCGCCTAACAGCCCCAGCCGTGCTCTGGAGAGCCCCAGTGCTGCAGAGAGCTGCAGCTCAGCACAATTTGACTGTCAGGGTCCTCCCCGAGCCTCGAGTGCAGCTGCAAACCCGAGCTGTGGCAGCAGAGTTTGACACTCAGCTCAGCAAGCCTGCTGCAGGAAAATTCAGCACAAGATGATCAGAGCCCAAGGGTCGGAGACTCAGCCAGTTCAGAGCTGGGAATTTTAAGAGCAGGTTTTCCTGGGAGATTTGCAGCATTTCAGCCTTCTAGTCCTTTCAATTCTGGAGCAGCTGCATCTCAAAAAAGGAAAGAAAACCTTACTGCCTGAAAGTTACTGCCCAGCTAGAGAAAATCTCCAGCCCTGTTTGAAGTCCAAAGATGTTGAGGAAGCAAAGGTTAGGTTCAGCTCTTCCTGGGTTTGGTTTTTGGTTCCACCTGCAATGTTCAGCACCACTTGGGCCAGAGCTTTGCATGGATGTTACTAAAATTCTCTGAAAACACTGAGAAAAATAAGACTTTCTCCAACTTTCAGTGTTTTTTTCCTGACTGCAAGTCAGGCATTACTTTATTCTTGGCCCGGGTTTGTGTGTGGCTGATGAAGTTCCAGCCTCCTCACAGACCCTGCTACAAAACTTTTTATTTATTTATACATTTCTAGCAAGGAAATTAATGTTCATTGGTTCTAAGTCACATAACTCTCCCCATTAATAGGTATTAATTAATCATTAATCCTCTGTTGGTTATTGATTTTTCTCTCCTCAAGCTAAACTGGGCCACATTCTTTAGTCCTTCTGTCATTTTTAGCTCAGACAAGGAATTTCCAACTTTCCAGGCCTTAATGTCTTGTATGTGGTGATTCCAACGTCCTTGGAGGGTCATAAATTTAAGATCCCAGATGTCCAACCTTCACCTCCCTTTGGATCTGCTTATTGAAGTTCATCAGTGCTAGTTTTAGCAGATTCAAGGTTTTGGTGATTTAATGATCAATGTAAACAATAAGAGCCTGTGAAAAAACAAAAGTGGTGCTGGCTAAAAGTGGGCATGGCTTACCATTAATTAAAACAACTCATTAAAAATTAATTAATTTCCAGCACAGACAGAGCTCACCTGGTCCTGGCATAGTTCCAGCAGCTCCAGAAGCCACCTCTGGGAAATTTCTCCTCTGGGAAATCAGGTTTATTGTGTCTGAACAATGCAGAGAATTGAGGTGGAGCCGTCCCAAATCCCCTGGGGAAATCTCCACCAGCTCTGCCCCACCCGGGAGAGGTGTGGGCTCCTCAGGAGAGGCTCCCGGGCTGGGCAGCCTTTGGGAAGAGCCCAGCAGGGAGCACAGAGCACCCGGAGGGTTCAATCCACGGATCTGTGCACAGGAACACCCGGAGGGGTTAAATTCTGGATCTGAGCCACCTCTGTGCCCCTGGCTGTGCTGAGGATGTGCCCCCCACCTCCAGCTCAGTCCCTGTTTCCCTGCTCGGCCAGGTCTGGTTCTCTCCTCACCTCTGAGCCTCTCTCCACTCAACAATTCCCCTGTAAAGTCCTGATTCCAGACGCCGGTTCTGCAGGGAAGGCAGAGCAGCTGCACATCAGGAAGTTTCCAGTTTGTGCTTGGAGAATAACAGGAATTTTTAATCACCTTCCTGCCTACATCAAATTAACAGGAGGGGAATGTGCATTTCCTAAGAGAAACAAGCCTCACATGGAAAAAAAGGCTTCTCTCCAAGGGCTATTTCCATGGCAACGTGTAAATTCCAAGCTCCAGCTGTTTTGGCTGCAGGGGTACTGGCAAAGGTAACAAGGTTGTTGTCAATTATGAAACCATCCTTGTCCTCTCATGCAAATCAGGCAGGATTTGGTTTAAAACCTCCCCAAAGCCGACAGAGAACAAGTTTGCAAAATTCCACCCTGGCAGCTGCAAACCTAAGAAAGCTGAGAGTGACAAAACAGCAGGAATTAGGAAAAAAATATGGGGAAATTATTCCTGATTTCAGCTCGTAGTTCACATCCATGCAGCCCTTTTGGTCCTGGCAGAGCTCGGAGGGCGTCCCAAGTTATGTAATTCTATGTGACCTTATACAATTTTACACTCAATTATATATCTGCTCCTGCAGTGGTTAAATGGCCATTGCAGCACACAACGGCTCACAGCAAAATAAAGGTGAAATATTTTGAAATAGGGAAAAAATGCCCCCTGAAACACACACAGAAACCTCTCACAAAGCTACCCAAAGACACTCTGGTCCTGAACAGGAACTCTCCATTTATTTTCCAGGATTTTATCCCTGCAAAGTGAGGCAGGGTAATCCCATGGAGGGAAAATAATTCCTATTGTTGTGTGTGCAGAGAGAGGAGATCAGGCAGGGCAGGCAGCAAAGTGTTAATGGAATTCACCTCCAGGAATCTCCTGCATTTGAATTCCTGCCTTGGCAGGAGGCTCTAAACGCCTTTAACCTGAAAAAATGGGAGGAAATAATTGCATCCTGTTATCTTCACTGAGGTGAATTTTCTTCTGAGCTCTGCCTGGCTCTGAGCACCTGGAGGAGCCTGGCTGAGGCTGCTGCTCCCACAAGAGCAAATAATGAAACCTGGTTTTTAGTCTGGGCTGAGAGAGCTGGGGCTGGATGTGGGAATGAAGCAGGATTTACCTGAAGGCAATCGGAGCTTTGGACTTTGCAGCATCACTTCAGTCATTTGGTAGCTCATCTCTCAGCCCTGGCTGGCTGGGAATCCTTCAGGATTTCCTGAATCATTCCCTGGGATTTACAGGATTAGTCCCACGCAGGCAGCCAACCTTACAGCAGGGCAAAGGCACATCCCAAAGTGTCTCTGCTTCCAAAACTCAACAACTCTGAATCCAAGGATCTCTTTAATGAGGACTGCCAAAAAGCCAATTAAAAATTACGCACAAGTGATGAGCAACTGATGCCTTAAGCAGGTTGAGCTACGACTCAACTGAACCTACAGCGGAGTTAATAAAGCAGAAATGCACAAGCTGTTATCAAATATTAAAATAAAAACCATCAAAAAGGAGATTATTTTGTGAGAATCTTTTTAAAAGTTGGCATCACTGGGCAGCTTCCCTTAGCAATCAATGGCAACACTCCTAAAAAATCTTGTGGGCCCAGCTTTTGTGTACATTCAATGTTTTGGGATCTTCAAGGGAACCTCCAGACAAGGATCCTGGGAATCCAGCAGCACTTGGACTTGGCAGAGGGCTGTGAAAGACCCCAAACAGTCTGGGTTGAATTTTATTTCACCATCACTCCTGTGCTGCCAGGGGGTCTTTGGAATATTTTCAGATTTTCCTGTGTAGATGAAATCTTAAATCAGACATTTTGTTCCCTGACCCACAGGGTTTAACTCAGGGATTGCAGCATGTGTAAGGAAAGCACAAGTGTCAAAGATTTCAAATTTTCTGCCTCCAGTTCTTCAACTACAGAGACAGAAACCAGACCAACTTAAAGCTTTCAAGATTATTTTTCCTACCTTTTCAGACAAAAATCTTCTTTATATTTATGTCATGGATTATCCATGTTAACCAAGTAGGAATCAGTTTGAATCAGTAACATTTCAGAGCCTGATTACCCCTGCATTTTATTATTTTTATTTTTATTAGGAGTTTTATTAGGAGCTGATTATCCCTGTGTTTTATTCCTTCTCTAGAAATTTGATTTCTCACTTGTCACCATGTGTTGTCCCCAGTTTGACACTTCAGCCACTAAAGAGATCCTGAAGGAATGAGCTGTTGGCACTGGGGTTTTCCGTATCCCGCTTCCCCTCAAAGTGGAAATGTCCAACCAGTTCTGTGCCCCTTGCAGCAGGAACGGCTGGTGGGGTGAAAGGGGAAAAGAGGAAGGTGTTGGGAATGAAGGATGGAACGAGGAAGGTGGAGCTGGAGGAGCTCCGAATGGTTTTCCACCAGCAGCTCCTCTTTTGTTGTTGTAAAGAGGGGACCAGGGCAGGTCTCAGGCCAGGGGATAAAACCTCCGGCCCCAGAGCTCAGGCGGTGCCTCGGGTCCTGCCCTTCCCAAAATCACCGGGAAAATCCAAAGGGCAGCGGGCGGTGCCTGCCCACGGCTGTGGGCTCCGCGCGGGGGCTGCTGCCGGCCCCGGGCTGTGCCCGGCCAGGGGAGCTTTGCCCCGGCTGGGCTGGCGCTGCCCGGCGCCGGCACCGCGGCTTCCAGCGCCCCAACTGGGCACACTGAGCTGCGGCTCCTGTGCCCTGAGCCACCGCTGTGCCAGCCCTGCCACCCGCCTGGATCAGGGGAACTGCCCCGGGCACTGCCACCTGCGCCAGGTGTGCGCCTCCAGCCTCGGGCACTGCCACCTGTGCTCCCTGCATCCCTCCGTGCTGGCATTGCCACCTCCAGCCCCTCCAGCCCATGGGCACTGCCACCTGTGCTCCCCGGGCATCCCTCCCTGGTGGCACTGCCACCNCCCGGGCATCCCTCCCTGCTGGCACTGCCACCTCCAGCCAATGGGCAATGCCACCTGTGCTCCCTGCATCCCTCCCTGCTGGCACTGCCACCTCCTGCCCCTCCAGCCCCGGGCACTGCCACCTGTGCTCCCTGGGCATTCCTCCCTGCTGGCACTGCCACCTTCAGCCCATGGGCACTGCTGACTGTGCTCCCTGCATCCCTCCCTGCTGGCACTGCCACCTCCTGCCCCTCCAGCCCCGGGCACTGCCACCTGTGCTCCCTGCATCCCTCCGTGCTGGCATTGCCACCTCCAGCCCCAGGCACTGCCACCTGTGCTCCCTTCATCCCTCCCTGGTGGCACTGCCGCCTCCTGCCCCTCCAGCCCCGGGCACTGCTGACTGTGCTCCCTGCATCCCTCACTGGTGGCACTGCCACCTCCAGCCCTGGGCAGTGCCACCTGTGCTCCCTGGGCATCCCTCTGTGCTGGCACTGGCCACATCCCGCCCTGCCCTGCCTGGCATGGCGCTTGTTTGTGGGCAGAGCTGCTCCGGTCCCTTCTCTGGGAGCAGGGAATAACTTGGGGGGCTCCACTCAGTTTTCTGTCAGTTCTCCTCCTGGAAAAGCCTCGGAGCTGCCACCCAAGCGAGCTGGCAGCGGCTGTCCCGGGTGAACACGGATGGCACTGCCCCGCCACACCTCTGGGCACTGAGCTCCAGCTCTGCCCTGCATCCCTCAAACCACGAGCCAGAGGAACCCAGCACGCATTCCAGTGCTAATCACAAAACTGGGTTACCAGTCACCATTTCTAACTCGTGTACAATGAAACTGTGACAGCTGAGGGCTGGAACAGCTCCTGCCTGCAGCACTGGCTGCTCTGAGCCTCTGCTCTGCAGTTTTCTCTCAAGCTGCCGCAGCAATTGCCACGTTTTAACCTCAGGTTTTAACCTCAGGTTTTAACCTTCTTGCTGCAGCATGAGAACAGATGAGAGTAAAACTGCCCTGGTCAATGTGAGCGCTAAGGGATGGGAATAGAACCTGGAATCTGAGTGGGATTGGGAGTAAAACCTGGAACTGCCACAGGGATGGGAATAGAACCTGGAACTGCCACAAGGATGGCATAGAATGGAATAGAATCTGGAATCTGAATAGGAATGGGAATAGAACCTGAACCCTACAGGGATGGGAAGAGGATCTGAATCCCAGGGAATGTTTGGCTGCTGTCCCTGTGTCCTGCAGTGCCCGGGCTCCTGCCCTTCCTCCTGCAGCTCCATGTTTGTGGCGTTCGGTGCCGGCGGTGCNCACAGGGACGGCACAGAATGGAATAGAATCTGGAATCTGAATAGGAATGGGAATAGAACCTGAACCCTACAGGGATGGGAAGAGGATCTGAATCCCAGGGAATGTTTGGCTGCTGTCCCTGTGTCCTGCAGTGCCCGGGCTCCTGCCCTTCCTCCTGCAGCTCCATGTTTGTGGCGTTCGGTGCCGGCGGTGCCTGTGCTGGAATTTGCTGCTGCAAATGCTTCAAATCCTGGCACGAGGGGCGGCCAGATGGGCTTGGGGCTGGCCACACGTGGCTCCTGGGAGCCCATGTGCCCTGTGCCCTGCAAGCTCCGTGGGCAGTGCCCCCGAGCAGCGGCCTCTGTGTGGCCCTGTCCCCCTCCTGTCCCAGGGCTGGCTGCAGACCCTCACTGCCCCCCAGCAGCCCTGCACAGCTCTCAGCCCCTCTGGGGCCCCCACAGGATCCCTGCTGACCCCTCTGCCCTCGGGGCTGCTCTGTTCCCCTCAGCCCACGGCCCAGGGCCAGCGCTGTCCCCGGGGTGACACCGGCTGAACCCGTGCTGGTCCCAGCAGCCACGGCCGAGGGTGCCTCGCTCAGCTGGACCCCACCTCACCCTTCTCATGAGCTCTTTGGGACTGAACAGAAGGCTTTCAGTTTGGTAGGAATTTTGTGCCTCCATTTTGGCTTTTTATCGCTCTGAAGGTGCCATTTTAGAACTCATTGTAGCTTCTTGGGCTTTTTAACTTGGATTGTTTTAATGTGAGGTCCTGAGGCCTGCACACCTGCTCAAGGACTGACTGAAGCTGTAAAATGAGCTCCAGTCTCTCCTGGTCCTTTCACACTGCCATGCCACATTCTGGGGACATTTCAGAGGATCTGGGCTCAGTTTCTGTGGCTGTCACTGCTCAGTGCCTTTGTGGGGTTTTTAACTGTAGAGCTGTAAAGCACAGCAGGACTGGACTTGACCCCTCACTTCCAGCAGGAAACTGATGGTGAAACACTTCCCCGTGCCTCATGGATGCTCAGTGCTGCTAAAGGAGCAACTTTTATCCTCAGTTTCACTAAAATGTAATTCATTACAGATGCTACACAAAGATAATAAACGACAAATGTGTTGCTTCCTCTCCTCCAGTAGCTTAGTGGTTTTATTTTTTCCTTTCTTTCCATAACTGGACACTCCAAATGACTGGAGAATTAAAGGGTGAGGGAAGAACACACCGAGACTTCAGGTGGTTTTCCTGAGGAGAAGCTCCTGGCTGCATCCATGCCCTTCCCAGCGGGATATTGATGGGAAGAAGTTGTCAAAATCCACAAGTCACTGCCTGAGTGTTTTAACAGCTCCTGCCAGCTGGAAATCCTGAGGGATTGAGTTGTTAAAAGGTCTCCACAGGTGTCACCAGCAGGAGCAGAGGCCTTAAAAACCTTACCTGTATAGAAGAAATGCTGGAGCTTTCCCCCTCCTAGTGCTGCCTATCCAACAGCAGATTGGAAAAATAAAAAGTGTGGAAATATCTCCTGTAATTCTCTGGCATTCATGAACTTTGGATGAACAAATATGACCTTACACTGATTAATTTTACTTCAGAATGTTACATCAGAGTTGTGGTGAGTACAAGGTCCTACAGTTGTGCTCATATTATATCCAAATGGCCTCATTTGGAGGGAAAAAGTCATCATTTGATAATTCCTGGCTCTTTCAGAGGAGTGACTCAGGAATTTCACAGAATTTAGCTGACTCTAAAGAAAGTGGCAGAAAGGGGTGGGGATGTGGAGGGCAGCAGGATGACATCAGAGGCTGCCTGATCAGCTGCACTGCTGGCTTTGGGTGACTTGATTTCCAGCGGAAGATTGCTCAGCACCTCCTGCCAGCTCCCCTGGGGCTGAAATCCCCTGGGGCTGAAATCCCCTGGGGCTGAAATCCCCTGGGTGCTGAGCCGAGGCTGCCACAGGTGCTGCTGGAAATGAGTTCACTGACCCAGACACCGCACTGAAATGTCCCTGAGCTCACCAGTCACACCAGTCTGGGGACAAGAGGGTGCTGGGAGGGCTTAAAGGAGAGGGAAAATCCCTCTCAGAGGTACCTCAGAGCTGCTGAAAGGCAGGATACCCTGATCAATCAGATAATTATGGGCACCAATTATTCAGAGGTAAATCAAACACAACTACTCAAGTTCTAATCACAGAAGAATTCAGGAGCAAAGATGCCCATCCAGCAACCCTGGAAATTTGTCTGGGTGCTAACAACAGAACAGGAAATCACATTTACATCAGTGCCACAACCACAACAAATAAAAGCAAGATTCCATGTGTAGGGAAAGTGTTTGTGTCTCCTGGGTTATAAATGACTTTTTGTCATTGGTGCTCCTGCTTCTTCTGCTGAAAAAACAGTCCTGCCTGATTTCCCTGCTCCACATGATCTGTGAAAGCAAATAATACTTTCATTTCTTTTCCTCTTGCCTAGGAGGAAATCTTTCCTTTCTATTAGAAGATGGCTGCATGGGAATATTGGTCAATGATGTATGAAATGAGGGGAAGAAAGAGAGAGAAGCTCTCCGTAGGTGATTCAGATGGAGATTTATCTAAAATAAGTAGATATTGTTAAATATTATTTCTGTGGGTTTAGCCCCTCAGCGAGTGCCATTTCACAAACCAGAGGGAACAACGCTGCTTTCACCTGATTTTGTGTGTGCATCGCTTCCTTCTGGAGAGAACCAAACTGTTCCTGGTGTCACAAATCCCAGGGTGACACAACCCCAGCGAGATGGATCGCCTGTTTCTTGGGAAAGGATCCCCAAGATTCCCATTTTGGGAAGAAGGAGCCTCCTTCTGCCTCAGGAGGATCTGACTCACCTCAGTGGATGTGCTGCTGGCACTGGGAAGTGCCCAGGAAGCCACAAATGTGGTTCAAGGCTGTTGCTGAGAGGGGAAAACAGACGGGTGTCTTTGGGAAACATCCCAGAAGATGCTGGGACACATTCCAGCTTGGTCCCAACGAGGAGCCGGGCTGGCACAGCCCAGGGGGGACAGAACTGGGACGGGCAGTTGGGCTGAAGGTTTGGAACTGGGTAGGCAGGAGAGCCACAAAGCCTCCGTGTGTTGCAGTCTTTGAGCATTTAGCAAGGCCCCCGTGGAGAGAAAATGCTTAGTCATGTACTAAACCCTACTTCCTAAGACCCTCTGTTATCTCCCTGTAACACTATTGGCTACATTCCAGATGTCCTAAGACTATAGGTCAAAACACCAAGACCTCAGACTATTGGCTAGTTATCCCAATCCTACCTAATCCTATAAAAACCCCTACTTCTGCCCACTTCGGGAGAAGACGCCGTTCCTGGACCCCTTCATGGAACCCCCAATAAAGAACCCGTGGAAAAGCTCCGGTCGGCTTCTTCTCGTCTCTTTCCCCTGAGCTAGCAAAGCGACTACCTGGCAAGCAGCGAGCTGAATATCACTGATAACTGAAATCACTAAAAGAGCTGTACCGCCTGATAAGAATCAGGCTGAGCTTGCCAGGATAGTTCGCGGCCAGGGCGTCTGCCGGAACAGGACGAGAGCCGCTCCTTAGGACCGGAGACCGGGACCCCTCGCTATCCGGACGATCTAAAGCGGCACCGGGGGCTTTGTCTGCCACCCAGGCTGGCCACCCGGGCAGGGCGGGCAACCCCCCGGTTCACCGTTTTATCCGTGAACTCTGGATATTTCACTGGGATATCCCAGCCCTGGAGGCACAACCTGGACAGGAGCTGAGCTCAGCCACCAAGCCAAGCTTTTACCATCAGCAGCCCTCAGAGATCTGCACCCCTTTGCCCCCCTCAGAAGGACACCACTAGCAGGCACTTGGGGGAAGATAAACCTAAAAATGAAACTCTTTCCGTAGATTTTGTAGCACTCGTACAGTGCCAAGACTGCTGGGGTCCTGCTCCCTTTCCCTCAGGCACTAGGAATAATTGCTACATAAATTAGGCAGAAATTTAAAAATATGAGCAAGATCAACCTATTCTGAGCTCAGCTAAGCCCCAGATGATTGGCAACACCCTCCTTGTCCCACAGGGAACAGGCATTCCAAGGGTTTTAGCTATTTCAGGCATCATCTCTTCCCACAACAAAGGAACCTGGGTGGCAGAAAGTGCAACACCTGAAAAATGAGGGCTGTTTAAAACATCTCTTAGCAACCCCGAGATACCCCAAAGTCACTGCTGCAAGAGAGCACTGGTGCCAATGCTTGTGGGATTTCTGCTTTCCTTGAATCCTGATGAGGAATTTATAAGCAGATGTAGGCAACTCTTATCTTTTTATCTCGCCCATTCTTATTCAGATAATTGTCTAATCCTTATTTCAAACTCCCCAAGCTCTTTGCCTCAATAATTGAAGTTTTATTCGTGCTCTGGAGTTTGAAGAGCACAGCATCTCCTGCAAGAAAAATCCGGAGGATGTTCCTTTGTGGTTGGAATTCGGTCTGTTCCCGTGTTCCCTGCTGCTCTGCTGCCTGTGGGTCAGACAGAAACAGGAGGGATTTCAGCATTCACAGGCCAGGTGTGCATGCAGGGATGCAAATGTGTCAGAGCTCCAGAGCTCATCCAAAATGCTGATGGAATTGCAGGGCTGGAGCCTGAGGGACACACGGTCCTCACTCCTCCTTCCCTCATGTGAAGAACGTCCCAT
Source organism: Bombycilla garrulus (assembly GCA_013400315.1). Lineage (NCBI taxonomy): Eukaryota > Metazoa > Chordata > Aves > Passeriformes > Bombycillidae > Bombycilla > Bombycilla garrulus. The sequence continues at coordinate 68,226 of VXBU01019143.1, forward strand.
TTCCCACAGGTCAGCAGGGAGTGCTCCTCCCTTCTCACTGTCCATGGAGAAAATGGCCTTGAGTTTTACTCAGGTGAGTGAGGGTGGTGCTGAGCCTTGTTCTCCAGAGGTTAATTCCAGATGTGGGGCAGTCACTGAGAGCTTTGCAAACATTTCTCACTCTGCTCAGGTGGCATCTGCCCTGACAGGCAGAGCTTCCTTCAGATACCAAAAGGAAAGGGCAAAACACGTTACAGTGAGCAGAGAGGAAAATCTGCCACAGCTTCCACCAAAGAAGATTTTTTCTGAATCTCCTCCCCACTCAGGTGAGCAGGGATAGCCACCCAGCAGGTTTAACCAAGCCACATTTTAAAGTCAAACAATTCTAAATCCCTTGCTAGGGGCTCCTGAAAGCGTTCCAGAGTGAACTGCTCTGCATTTCCCGGCTGTCTCCACAACAAGGACACTTCCCACCATCCAAGGCTGCTCCAAGCCCTGTCCAGCCTGGCCCCTTCATCTCTCCTGGGCCAGAGAGGTGTTAAAGCACCTGAGCTCCTGGAGACAAGGATCCTGGAAGAAAAGGGAAGGGCTGGAAATTTGTTTGCTGAATCTCAGCCTGAGGTGAGTTTTAGCTCGCTCAAGAGGCTTCAGCCACATAATTGCAAATAGTTATTTTAGCTGAACTTCATAACTCTTGAGTTGCAGTGATTAAACTGAAATTCCCATCCCAGACCTGCAGGAAGATGAGTCCTAATAACAACTGTTAAATCTCAGTATTGCATTCAGCCACCTCAGTGATCTGTTTAAAAAAGCAAACATCTGCAATCCCATTATCAAGCAGCCCAGGGGCTGACACCTCCCAAGTGGATATGTTGGGAAAGAGAGAAATTTTGCTTAAAAAGGAAGCTTATCTCATCAGGATGAAAAATATCAACCGAGGGAAGCAAAATGTACTGTAAAACATTACCACAACCTTTTTTGTCTCTCAGTGTCTGAGCAATTAAAATTCTCCAGTGGATTCTCCCCCTCTGAAAGGCAGGTCCAACTCATCTTTTAAAGCAATGGTTCAGGTTTATCACAGTGAGTGTAGAATTGATTCTTCGTGACAAGCACAGCTAATATAACAAATAGCCTCACATCTTAGGGGGTGCTGGTAAATAAATAAAACTAATTCTTACCACCAACACAACTGCCAATATTTCACTGTGATAACAATGCTCTGGAGCATTTCATCCCTGCACAACCCTCATCTACCCCAGGGAGCGAGGGCAGGTTTTCTCTTTTCATGAATCAGGAGAGAGGAACCAAATGTGGAGGCTGATCTTGCCAAACGTTTTCGGATGGCTGAGCAGAACCCTGGATGCATTATGATACATCCATTAAAAAATCCAGAAACTCGGTTTCACACAGCACTGCTGGTGCTTCTGTTTCCCCTGGAAGACAAAGTTTCTTGGGAAGAATGATGAAAAATATGATTACATTCATTAACTCCATCATGTTTCTGTAAATTTAAAGGATTGCAGAGCTGTGGATAGAGTTAACCAGGACTGCAAAGCACATTTTTAAGCACTCAATTTTACTCAATCTTCAGTTCTCTATTGTTTTTCTGTGAAATCCAGAATGAGGGGGCTCTACCTCAATTGAAGCCTTAAATGCACACTTGACTGAGTAAATTACCCAGCAACTCCTCTGAGCATCCAGCTGGAGACAGGCAGAGATGAAGCTCAGGGAGAAGCACAGCAATAGACTTTATGTAACAGAATTTACCTCTCCTGGTGGCAAGCAGGATGCTGAAGGCTTTGGAAGCACTCTGATATCCTTGATTTCCTTCACATCAGAAACGCCCTGGCTTTAGAAGGGGTGCTTCTAATTAAACTGCTGTTGATGTGTTGTAGTTAATAAATAAATGCGGATTCAAGCCTCAGCATTAAAATATGAATATGTAAAAATGTGGGGTTGTTTAGATGTGGGGGTTTATTTTAGCAAGCTGTAAAAGACAGATCAGAACCCATTCTGTCTTTCAAACATGGGATTTCTACCCATGGAAAAATGATAAATGTTGGAGAGCTGTCCTGTCAGCAGAGGACAGCATGAGGAACAGAGTAAATAATATTTTGTTGCTGACTTTCCTTGAAATGGGCAAATTCCCTTCATCTTCCCCACCCCAATCCACAGCTCTGCAAATCAGGGCACTCTGGATGTGCTGCTGTTCCAGACCTTGCATTGGACACTAATCTCCTTATGCTCCTAAATCTGCTGCTTTTATTAGCCCTGGAGTGGCCCAGGCAGTCAGGAGCAGCCTGACACAACATCTCTGCTCCTCTATCAATTCTGTCACGGTGGCCCAAGCACGGGCACCCCCTAACCCTCGTTAAACCAGAATAATGAACATTTTAGTGACCCTGCACAGGGCCTGTGACCAACAGCCAGCCCAGCCCACCAGCTCTGTCCTTGACTGGGGTCAGGGACAGCAAAGCAGATCCTAAATGGCAACACCTGAAGATTTCCCTGCCAGCCCTCCCACACCAGGCCATGCCTGTTACACAAGACTTAGACTGAAAATCAGAAATCATTGCAAAAATGTCGGTGAAAGGGCTGGCCAGGGAGTGTTTCAACAACTTCTGTTAAAAACATCACATGCTCCAGCTCAGCTCCAGCTCTGCCATAAGAACAGAAAAGCCAAGTAGGTAATTTTTAAATTACTTTTTTTTGCCATTTGGACAATGTCTTTTACCCAGAAGATGAACGTAGATGTCTCTCAAGACACCTGTAATTCTTTCTCTTTAGTAATAAACATGCAAAATGAATAATGAAAAGGCACCTGAAGCCACTGGAAGCCCTGTCCACAAGCAACACTTGCTGTGACTCTACCATTTCACTTTCCTTTCTAAATAAAATATACTAAAATGGGGTTTCTTTGTCCTAGTAACACTGTCCTAGTAACACAATATATCATTGCAACGAGGGGCCTGGGTGTGATAAGGTGACCTAGGCCAGGAAGGAATTAGGGGGAAAGTGTTTTAGATGTGGCTGAAAAGATCCCAAATGCCAGCACCAGCAGCTGTACCTGTGGAAAACTCAACAAATCTGGGAATGCCCAGGGGAAACCAGGAAAACACAGCCAACCTCACATGGACATCATCTCCAGAGGAGCTGCTGGAATTGCAACAAGAAGAAAGCTTCCAGGTCATTTTGGGAGAAGACCCCGGGACTCAAATGAATGAAGAATCTAAATTCTTGAATTATTTGCATATGTACACCGAGTAGGAAGTGCTCACAGGGATGTGGTGAAAATACCTGGTTTGGAAGAAAAAGGAAGGTGGACTTGGTGCAGGGAGTCATTGCATCTGATGCCTTCAGTTTTCGCTTTTATATTTTTTTTGACTTTGTGCTGGTTTAATGTGCAGTTCTGGGTTTCATATTCAGGGTTGCTGAGCTCTCTTCACAGGGCACACACACAAAACAATTCCTTTCCAGCTGGGGACCAAGGACAAATTTTAGACCCCAAGAGTGGAAATAACAGTGAAGAAGAGAGAAAAGAACAGAGAGGATGGAGCTTCATAACCTGAGGCTGGAATTGCACAATTAACTCCAAGATGCAAATGGAGCAGAGCTGATAAAAGTGTGAGGCCTCGTGCCCGGGATCCATTTTGGGCCCATTGCTGGATTGCTTGGGTGCAGCCCCAAGGGGTTCCTGCACGGCCCAGGCTGGATCCTTTCAATAAATCCCTTTTGATTCTTTTACTCTGCCTGCTCTCTGTTTCCAGCTCAGCCTTTATAGGCTACAGATCACTGAAGGGAGACAGGAAATTCTGCTTTTGTCTCCAAAGCAGCCCAGGGTGGAGAGCAGCTGTGCCAGCCCCACTGCCCCAGGGCTCTGGGAACAAACCTTGGAGCAGCAGGACTGGAATTTCCCTGGATGAGATGAGCCTGCAGGGCTCCTCCAGCTGGGATGATTCTGTGGCTGGGACACAGGGGTGACCCCCACAAACAATCCTGCTGGAGAACAGCAGCACTCACGGGATTGGCACCTCAGACACACCCTCAGCCAGGAAGGCAGCACGCCATGGAGGTGCCCTCAGCTGGCCCAGACAAGGAGATTGTGTCAATATTTCCTTGATTTGGAGAGAGAAGATAATGAAGTTGAAACAATATCCTTGCTTTAAAGTTTTAAGAAAACTCCTGCAGCTCCTGGGATTCTCCCAGCTGAGCTCAAGGTCGCCTCACCTGGACTTGTGAGTTTTCAGACACCATCCTGGTGTTTGATGCTCCCTGCTGCTGCCAAGGCCCACAGTGACAGGCCCTGCTGTAAGGACAAGCAATTTTCTTGGGGTAGAATGCATTTACCCACCCAGAACCACTCCTGTTCCATGCTAATGGTGCCACAGCTTCACTGGCTCATCCTACTCTGTCAGCTTGGGGGCTGAATTATGGTTTTAATATCTCGCTCTCTGCTCTGTGAATTATTCTGCGTTGTGTTTCTGATCTGTACTTCAGGGTAATCTGTTGTTGGAGACACTCGGGCTGCTCGTCACAGAGCTCTGCAAACAGAAGAGCTCTTCACAAATTCTGTGTGTATGGGGCTGTACATGACGGGAACACGTTCAGGATCTGTGAATCTTCGGAACATTTGAGCACAAATTCCTGACAGAACAGAAAAACATCTTCACACTTCATGCTTTAATTAAAACAATCAGCACATTCCAGTATGTGTTTTCCACATTTACGTATTTTCATTCAAAATGCATCTTCATACATTCTTTACAAGTATTTTACTTCAAACATTTCACGAACAACATAGAAAATGCAACATTGAATCAATTTGGCTCTTCTTTAATAAACTGCTCTCAAAGCACTGCACATATGGATACACCTTAACACATAAATAAGTATGCAGCGGATCAGAGTCTGGATTATTATTATTCATAACTAAGAGAGGACTGTGAATGTATTTGGCTTTTCAAAATTCAGGAACAATCCAGCAGAGGCTTTTGAGTTATCACAGGAGTCAGCAGGTGTTCTTGAATGAGGAATTGGAGAGCTCAAGGCCTTACAGCTGTAAGCATTCCTTGGTTTGAAGAATTTAGAAAGGTAAATAGGTGCAAGAAATAACAATGGGACATTCCATTTAATGCAGAACAAAGGCAGGAGGATGTAGAAATAGCCTTAATGAAGGGAATAAAACTTGGAAAGGAGCTCAAACCAGGCAAAACCTTCAGACAACTTTCCCCAGCTGAATCCATCCATGGATTGTGCAAATCACAGAGGGGAAAAGTGAAGATCTCTCATCTAATTCTAATCCAGGTGTGGAGGGTGAAATTTTTACAAGTCAAAAAGGAAAATAAAATAATTAAAGGTACAAGTTTTGATAGTTCTGCAGCTCAGGTGTAATTTTTGACAGCATTTTTGGTTCAGCTAACCAAAACTGAATGTTACTTTAATGACATTTCACCCATTAGGTCATTAAGATCAGTCCATTTATTTCCCTTGTTTTTAATTATCATCTGTGGAGTTATTCTGGTTTTCTATTGGTGTAAACACATCCCATCTCATGCTGTTTAATTTCCTTAAAATTTTTATTTGCCCATTTTTGGTTTCATGAGGACTTTAACTTGCAGGTGTTTAAATCAGCAAGGAAACAAAAAGATCATCTTAGAAGGAAATGGAGTCAACTCAAGCTGTATTTTAAGTTTATGACTGTTCATTTTCTTGCATTGGCAATTCCCAGTCAACAACTCAGGTGAGAGAACATGACATTTTTAACCACTGAAATCCCATAATTTTGAAGTAACTATGGGCTTTTGCTTGTTATTGCTTAAGATTCAACAGAGGCTGCATTAGAAATGAGCCTTTGAGGAAACCAAGTCTATTATCCCTGCTAGCTGGGGCAATGGCAACCATCATGAAAGTAAAATTACTGCCATTAAATCAAGAAACTAATTAGAGTCAGACCATCGAGTTCCTTTTCTGCTGGAGCCTTGGTCTCCTGGCATGGGATAGGGTGATTTACTCCAGAGTACACAGCAGGGCTGAGCCCAGTCTGTTGGTTTAGTGCTTTTCTGATACTTCCAGAAATTCAGTAACAGCTCCAGAAGGTTCAGTGGCACTTGTGGACTTGGATCTGGGCTGGGAGCTCTCAGAGAGGAAGGCTGGGAACACAGAGCTCAGGAAATCTGGCTCATGCCTGTGGATGGAGTCAGGGGGAATCAGCCTCTGCTCTCCCTGCACGGCCCCAAGCAGAGCAGCAGCCTCCACCTCAATGTCTCTGATGCCTTCAGTTTTAGCTTTTATATTTTTTCAGACTGTGCTGGTTTAATGTGCAGTTCTGGGTTTCATATGAAGGGTTGCTGAGCTCTCTTCACAGGGCACACACACAAAACAATTCCTTTCCAGCTGGGGACCAAGGACAAATTTTAGCATCAAGAGTGTAAACAAAGGTGAAGAGAGAAAGAACAAAGAGGATGGAGCTTCATAAGCTGAGGCTGGAATTGCACAATTAACTCCAAGATGCAAATGGAGCAGAGCTGATAAAAGTGTGAGGCCTCGTGCCTGGGATCCATTTTGGGCCCATTGCTGGATTGCTTGGGTGCAGCCCCAAGGGGTTCCTGCACGGCCCAGGCTGGATCCTTTCAATAAATCCCTTTTGATTCTTTTACTCTGCCTGCTCTCTGTTTCCAGCTCAGCCTTTCCAGGCAACATTTCAAACACAAACATCCTGGGCTTGATTTCCCTTCCCTTGTGGAGAGCTCTCCCTCTGCCAGCTGAGATCAATATGATATCAGAGGGAAGGATCATGAGCACGGCTGTGCTCAAACAGAGAGGAGGGATCTCTGTGGGTCCCACAAGGAGACTCTGACTGGGTCTGACAGAGTCTGGGGGACTCTGCACCCTGAAATCCCCTTCATCCCCACAGCTGGGAATCTCCTGAGTTTGGCAGATTCCACCTGCCTGCCAAACTCACTGCCAGCTTCCTCCCATCAATCTTCTCCCACTGTGGGTGGTTCAGGCACTCAAATGGAGCACAATTATTTCATAAATATCCATCAGTGAGCTCAGGAAACTTGGGGGAAAAGCACAGCACTCGTGAAGTTCTCATATTAAGGATGAGGAAGGTGATTCACTCCAAATGATACCACAAGCAATTAGACAATTTTCCATTATCACAGGTTAATAATGAATAACAAGATGCATCTGTCACAGCAAGAAGTGCCCCAATGAGAATCCAGGCTGTCACTCTGACCTTACAGGAGTCATTTACTCTTTATGCCTTTGATTTCCCAGCACTCATCCTTATTTTCCCTGTCTTTGGAGAGTAATCCATGTTATAAATGTTCTCCAGAATTATATGAGTCAGTACAAATTGTGTTCCCATTTGTACCCTTAATTGGGTTTTAAGGCCATTTTAGGCATCTGCATGCTCGTAAGTCTAATAGGAACTCTTAAAAACCTGAAATAATTTGGAGAATTGACACCTGAGGGCCATTCTATTAATGGGAGTTGAGAGTTAAGAATTTTACAGTTGTTTTGTTTAGAACCAGAGGGAAGGACAGGTTTACTCAGTAGCTGCAGCATTACTCAGCACAGACACCTGAAGAATGTTCCAGAAAACACCAAGGAATCTGCCTGGTCCACAAATAAGATCACTATTTAAGATTATAGGGGCTACATTTATTGAGGCAATCTGCCTCAGATTAGGATGCTGAAGTTCTCAAGTATCTACACACAAAAGTGGCCCAGATTGCTCACCAAACTTCAAATTAATGTTTATTTTCTGAGTTATCAAACACTCCCAGAAAATAAAGGAAGAAATTCTTTCTGAAAAAATATAATCACTCAAAACAAATCACCTCCTTCCCAGAAGGGAAATGCTCGGAGCAAAGTTGATGTTCCTTCCTCCAGGACCATGAGATTTCCCAGAAATGAGCTTAAGCTCAGAAGAGATTTATTATAAAAGTCCTCTGAACTACAAAATCAATCCAGGTTCTCCAGTAGAAATAATATTCCACCAGCAAAGAACTGGAAAGGAAAACAGAAAATCCCTTGCTGATATGACCCACACCACGTGTAGGGCACTTCAGTACTGCAAAAAATTGGCTGAGGAACAAATAAATTCTGTTTTTAGGGTAAAAACAGACACAGCATGAAAAGCTGCAATTTCTAAATTAAAGCATTTGCTGAACTGGCAAAGTAACTCATCAGTTTGACACCAATCCTGAAAGATTCCCAAAAGAGTCAACCTATTACCAAAGCAAATGGATTAGTAAGTCCAGGATTGATCTGCCAAGAGCATGGGGTGCCTTTGCTGATCCCTTCGGAGGCTCTTCCCACAGCAATGCACTGGGAATTCAGCAGGATGGGCCACAGGGAAAACATTAAGCAAAAATAATAAAAGGAGATAGGAAAATGAAGGAAATCTCAAGCCTTCACTAAATGGGTTTCTGATTTTCCACTTTCCCGTGAATTAATGTCATGTTCAGGCTGTAATATTACATGGAAAAACAAGGAAAAAACACTGCTTTCCAATACTCAGCTATTTAAAGCACCTACAACAACTCTGTACAATCGTTCTGTACAAAGAACTGATGCAAACCTGCAGACAAGAAACCAAACTGAGCTAGAAACCAACCCCTCTGGGTGTCCCTGGAAGCAGCAGGATCTGGGGATTTTTCCAGGCTGCTGTTGTAAAGCAGCACTGATTTATTCAGACACAAAAGATTAAGACTGTTGAGGAAGATGTGATTTAGAAATTCAGTGTCTGGTGAGGATCTGGATGCTCCCATATAAATGGATATCTATTCCTGTGAATGGAGATTTGATAATGCTGCCTAATGGAACTTTATTGCATTTTCAGATGTTTTCCCATCGGGTTATTGAAATTCTTGCTCCTGTAAGAAGAGAGGACTCACAAGGAAATCTGCAGTTTGCAGGCACCAAGGGAGGAAGATAAAAATTTGCTCTTTCCCACCTCCTCAGGACAGGGTGAGGAAGGATATTTATCCACCTGAAAGCACGAGGAAAATCAGGAAGGCAGGGCATGGCCTTGCTGACTGGAATGTTGTTTCCTACACCAATCCCAAAGCATAATTAATAACAGCTGCCTACAAATATGGATTATTTTTTTTTTCCCTATCTGAAACTCAGTGGACACGTTCACCATCTCATTTGTATGCAGAGCTCTGATCTGCCAGGGACACCTGCCAGTCTCCAGCAACTTCAGGCAAAGATCAATCCATTTTCTAATTAGGGATGGGAGTTAATGGCAGCTGAAATGACCATTTTAAATACAGCAGGCCCTAAACAATGACTTCTCAGGGCACTGCCTGCCCCAGAGCATTTCCTTTGTAATCTTCTCAGCCTCTCCACTCTCCTGGATGATTTATGGTGTCTGGGGGCTCCTTGGCAGTACTTTCTGTGCTGATAAAGAGGAAAACCTTGACTGTATCTTAAATTGTCAACAAATGCTTTCAAATTTCCTAAGAGTTCTTGTGTTTGTCCTTCCTATTTCCAGAGTTAAAAACATGTTCCAGCCTGAAACAGCCCTTTCCTACAGAACAATGCCCCCGAGCATCTCGTTACTGAGCCCCATGGAACGTTCCTCACAATCAAAATGTGCTTAATTCCACTGGCCTCACCTCATAATTCCCAACTGGATACCCAACCTCGTGGTGACAGCCCAATTAATTCTGCTGGCATCATTAATGAGAGGCTGAGTATTTGAGAAACACACCTGGCAAGAGTGAGTTTCACAGGCTAAAAGTGCTATTACAACTTTAATAGAAGGAGACATCAAAAAGCATTTGCCCACAGCAAAGAATTCAACAATTGTGTTTAAATTTAATATAACATGTGATAAAGAGTTGAGCTGGAGTCAAAGTCTGTCACTGGCTCTCACACAATATTATTTATGGCTCTATACAAGCCCAGCTCCATGATTTTAGCAGGCAGAAACCTTAATACCTTGTGACACAACTGGGCTGAGCCATCTAATATCACCCACAAATCCTTGAAAAACAAATACTCCTTCAAATAATTATATTAACTTCCCAGGCAGTGATGAAGTGTCCTGTTTTAGGGAAGACCGCTGAAAAGCCTTGTCTGTATCCTGGGCTTCAGATCAAAAACCTTTAATATTAGGATCACACTCTGCACTGAATAAATGTCAGAGAAATAAACTAGACGGAACAATATATTTTTCATGGTCTAAAATGAATTTTAAAAAGGACCTAGAACAGGAAACTACAAGGTCTTTAACCTCCAGGGGGAAAAAAATCAAATACCACCCAGGTCACTAATAATCTAATGTCAACTGTTTCCATAAAAAATGGGCCATGATAAATAAGCAAAGCATTTAGTGGGAGCTGTGGGGGATGTGGGTTATTCTCAGTTATTCTGTGTTATTCCCTGTGCATGTTGATTAGAATTTTAAAGAAAAGGTACTGTTTCTCTCAGCCCTGTTTCCCCACAGTTTATAACCCAAAGCATGAAATCTTTCACTCTATTTCCCAGATCCTTCCAGATCCTGATCTCCCTCAGCCTGGCTGCCATGTTATCTCCTTGAGAAGGAAAGCACCTCAAAGAGCAGCCGATGCAAGGTGAACCTCTGGGCTGGAGAGGTTTAGGACACAAGGCAGGTTTGGCTGATCTAAACCGTACAGAATTCCAGAATTCCAGATTCCTGCCTCCATGAGTTCCTGGCACTGAGCTGACTCCCACCTCCTTGCAGTGGGATAATTGCCCTTCCACTCACACACCCCTCTGATCACTGCTCTCGTTTGTATGCACAAAAAAGGTAAAAGAAATGTTTACCCCACATAATTTATTTTAATTTCTTGCAGCAAACTACAAGCAAAGGGTCAGCCCTGAGCAGCCCACTCAGCAAACAACTGAATCTTAAAACTTGAACAATGTGTAGGCAGAGCTGTTTATTCCACCTTGCTTTACACTCCACTGCATCAATGTATTACTCTTCTGCATCCAAGTAACACTGGCCAATACTTCTTTATATTAAATGTAGAGATCAACACAGAATTCTCTGTTCTGATGCAGAGACACAAGATCACTTTTGCTGCACTTCATCAAATGTGAGAGAAGGCAAAATCTCTGTCCTTTGGCAGAACTCAGTCCAAACTCAGCACGAGGATAAAACTCCAGTGACAGACAACACACTCGGCATCCCAGGACTGAAGAATCAGCTTTTGTTGTCAAAAAAAGACTTCACTGAAACAAAAAAGGGTGCTATTAGCTAAACTGAAATAGCAATTTTAAAGCAACGTCCCAGGATACAGAAGAGTTGCTTTTATCATGATGTAACCTATAGGAACGGTACCTGAAAATATGGGAAGATTTCATGCCCTGGAATACTTTTGCATCTTATTTCCATGAAACGTCACATCCTGCGTTCATCTTCTTGGATGTAATACACTGTCCTAAAGGTAAAAAAAAGTAATTTAAAAATCCCCTAGTGTTTCTCTTGGCTCTTCTGTCCAGCCGGCAAAACAGAGCTGTAGCTGACCTGCAGCACGCGATGTTTTTAACAGAGCCGGTGTCACAGCTCCGGCCAGCCCTTTAACAGCGTTATTGCGATGCACTGCCCTGATCTCGTTGGGATTAAACAAACCCAGCTCCCTCAGCCCTTCCCTGACGTTTTTCCAGCCCTTTCGCAAATGGCCGGACACGCTGCAGCTCCTCAGTGTCCGTTCCAAACCGAGGGGGCTACAGCTGGAACTCGATATGGGGCATGACCGGGGCTGGATGTGCACCACAACACCAATCCCACACACCTGCTTCTATTTTGGGGCCGGATTTTCCGCCTCAGCCGCTGCCGGGCCGGGCTCCCCGCACCGCTCCGCCCTCAGCGCTCGGGGCCGCCCCTTCCCGCCCAGGGGAGCCGGGTCGGGGTGAGGAGCGAGATCCGGAGGCCGAGAGGAGGGAAAAGCGGCTCTTAGAGCCCATTCCTGAGGGCTGAGAGGTGGGAGGGCAGGGCAGAGCGGCTCCCGGAGCCCGTGAGGGGCGGACACGGCCCTGGCTGCGGGAGTCATTGGGCACGGAGCTGCTGGAGCGCGGCCAGGGGAGGCCACGGAGCTGCTCCCGGGCTGGAGCCCTCAGAGTTCCTGCCAGGGCCTAAAGGGGCTCCAGGAGAGCTGGAGAGGGACTGGGGACAAGGCATGGAGGGACAGGACACAGGGAATGGCTCCCACTGCCAGAGGGCAGGGCTGGATGGCATATTGGGCAGGAATTGTTCCCTGTGAGGGTGGGCAGGCCCTGGCACAGGGTGCCCAGAGCAGCTGTGGCTGCCCCTGGATCCCTGGCAGTGCCCAAGGCCAGGCTGGACATTGAGCTTGGAGCAGCCTTGGGACAGTGGGAGGTTTTTTTTCCCCACTCTCTTGTCTAACCATACTCTCTTTCCAAGTCAACTCATTGCCCCTTGTTCCATCCCTACCTGCTGTTGTAAATAGTCTTACCTCATCTTTCCTGTAAGTTCCTTTTAGATAATAGAAAGGGGGAAAATGGCATTTAATTTTTTAATGAAGGATTTTATCCAAGCATTAGTGTAATCCACTACAGATTTGAAAGGAATGCTGCTCAGATTTCACAGCTAATGTTCAGTGCTAATTGGTACTGTACAATTACCCTGTGGATCTGAACGTGTGCTGCTCTAATCCGTGCTTTGGCTTGATCACAACTGGGTTGTAATTTTTACCCGTGTATTGTGGTGGTTAAATCTGGTGTGATGTGACTGTAAGAGCCCAGTGCGTATCCCGTGTTGCTGTAAGTAATTCTGTGAAACTGACCTTGTTTTTGTTTTTATTTTCAGTGCTGCCCCATGGCAACTGCCGCAGCAGAGAGCTCCAGGAGCCATGGGAAGGGGCTGGGGTTGAGCCAGAGTCACAGCAGCTCTGCTTTGGGCTATTCAGGAAACACCTTTGAGTCCTTCAGCGAGGAGGAGGAGAGCCAAGCACCTGGATCCTGGTGTTCCACAGAGGATTTGGAGGGGGCAGCTGTGTCAGAGGCCTTGGAAAGCTCATCATCACTGGCAGGCCAAAGTCCTGCAGGTATGCAGAGCTCTCCCTGCTCGAGGCCTGTGTTTCACAGCTTCAAAAAGTGCAGTAGGGACTTGGATCAGCAGAAATAAAGGTGAAAATTGCATACAGTGTTCTTGCAAAGTGCTGACCAGGTCCATGCTTCGGACAGCTCCATGGGAAGGACTTGACCATGGAAATCCTTCCTTAGTAGCCTTGTGGTGCTGAAATTCTATTGGCACCTTAAAAAACAGATCTCCAAGCTACTTTTTACCATGTATGAAAAGTAGCTGGGCCATAAAACAATTTTTCCATGGGATACTTCCAGGATTTTAGATACTGAAGAGGGCTGGGTAGGACCTTAAAGCTGCATCAAATGAGGGATAAAACAGCAGCTGAAATCTGTGGCCTCATCTGTGCATTGCTGTGGCTCAGGGTCTCTCCTCCCTCAGCAGGGAGAACTGGCACATTCAGGTGGACGATTATTTGCGTCCCACTTTGTTTTCCTCACAATGTGTGTTCAAAATTTGCCTTTCTTCCTTGCAGAGGAGGAGTCTGAAGCAGTGGATCCTGCAGCTGTGGAAAGAGCTGCCATAGGAAAATGGATTGATGCCATGGGAAAATGGATTGATGTGAAAAATAAAGACACTGGGATTAGGCCAGACAAATCTGTCATCAGAACTGCTGCTGGTGAGTTCAGTAACTTCAGCAGAGGCTACAGCGGTTTCTTCTGGAAGATGCTGTAAACTTGACTTAAAATTTTATACACAGGCTATTAAATGAAGCCAGCTAATTAGCCTGGCTTAATTAGCCAAGTAATTAAGTATAAAGTTTCTCTTCCATGCTTTCTTGGAGAGCAGTTGTCTCCCATATCACACATGGCTTTGATGCTCCCCCCGTGTAGTGGCATCATCCTGGTGATGCATTACCACCAAACCTGGAAAAGTGTCCCCACACTTGACATTTAATTGTTTAATTTAATTCTGTTTATCTCTGTCTAACTGTAGAGGTAGTAGGAAATTTGGGCATTTTTCCCTCCAAAATAAACATGACTTCAGAATTTATTGTGTGAAATGGGTTTTCCCCCTTGTTAATCAACAGTATTGATAATTGAATTATTCATTTGCCCTATTTTAGTTCCTTTCCCAAGCTGAGGGAGGCAGTAGGGCACCAATTTTGGCAGGAACAATGGAGCAGCTTTACCCAAATAATGATGGAGTTTAGGGAGGAGGAGGAGGAGAAGGGAAAGGAAGAAGGAAGGATCCATTTCCATGTACTGGTTATGCAAGGAACTGTGAGAGCAGATGGTGGGATGCAAGCCCTGCTAAAGTCTGTCAAAAAGTGGGTCAGAGATACTATTTTGAATTAAGAAAAAAGAGCAAGAAAGCTGTAATTGAGCAAAAAATAATGGAAACAGACGGGGAATCTTCCTCAGTCTGCGTGTTGATGGGAAGTGAGCAGACTTGGAGTTTTGTAGGTCACTGTAAGACATTAACCAGGAGTTCCTCCTGCCTGGGTGCTTCATGGCATGGGATTTGTGTTCCAGCATCCTCAAAGTGTACCCATCTGTCCTGAAGCAGCAGCACCTCGGGTCACTTCTGGGCTGTTCTGGGCTGCAGAGCTCCTTCCCCACAGTGGTGAGTCAGTGCTGGGGGTTCCTGACTCAATTCCTGCATTGCTCTGTTCCTGCAGTCGAGGGAAGGCAGCTGGGGGGAGCAGCTCACCTGCAGCAGGGAGGCTTCTCCTGGCCTGCTCCTCCAAGAGAATCTTCCTAAAATACATCAGAGTCCTGTGACTGATTCCTGGAGACAGTGAAGGGACCTGATGGGTTCAGAGGCATTGAAGGAATGATGAACCACAGCTGAGGACATTTTCCATCTCCACAGGGTTTTCCCTTGAAAGTTGTGCTCGGAGGATTTTATTCATGGAATCACTTGCAGATCCTTGTAGTTTTGCACCAGGGAATGCTCTACCTTTGGCTGATGGAGTTGATGGCAGGGAGTCAGAGTGGTCACTGAGGCTGGAGCAGCAAGTTCTGTTCCATGATCTTGAGCTGATGGATGCAAAGCTGGCTTGTCTTTGCTTGTCCTGTCACTTGTCCCTGGAGCAGCCTCAGGTACATTGCTGCTTCCAAAGATCCATGTGGAGAGCACAAAATGTGGTTCATGCTTTTCCTTGATGCAAACACAGTACCCAGCCATGTTATCCCCAAATCAATCATGATTAGCCATGCACTGCCTTTTTTATTGCAGAATATTATCCTAAAATAAGCACAGCAACATTTGCCTTCTGATATCTATTAATGCTTCTCTTGGTAGCCCTTCAGCACTTGGTAGCCCCCAAATCTTGTATTGTTTTAGCAGCTTGGAGATAATTTTTTTAAATGCAGTAGATGAGCTCACCTAGAAGTGGATTGCTGCACAGTGAGTCTCCTCAGAGCACTCAGTTCAGTGAATTGTGTGCACTGAGCACACAGAGTACTCTGAATTAGGGTTTGTTTTATTACCTCAAGACTTTCCTTCTCATCTTACTACTAATAGGGTTAAATGTGATGGGGAGAGCAAAAGGTTCTGGTTTGCCTGTGGGAGCACTCTGGAATGTCATTTTTATATTTCATGGTTTTCTTTGTGAGCTGAAAGCTGGCCTCAGGAGAAGTGAGAAATTTTCATCAGAGTTGTCTTTGTCCCTCCACCCCGGTGTGGTAGCACGAGCTGTTATTAGGCAAATGCATCACAACAGGACTATAAATTCTCAGTTCCACAGAGATTGCTCCATGTTAGTCATCTTTAAAATGTACTCAGGAAACTGCAATTCTTCAGCTTGGATGTATCTGACAATTCAGGTGGGGCTCTTTAACCCCCTGGCTGGTGCTGTGCTCACAGGTTGCCTCTCACTTTTCTAATGTATCTCCATGAAAGACTTTGACTGTTTATTTTTCTGCAGTATTATCATGGCACTGTTCCTGCAGTTGATCCCTGGGAGGGTGGCCAGGCCCTGGTACAGGTGCCCAGAGCAGCTGGGGCTGCCCCTGCATCCCTGGCAGTGTCCCAGGCCAGGCTGGGTGGGGCTTGGAGCCTCCTGGGACAGTGGAAGGTGTGCCAGGGTGGCACTGGGTGGGCTTTAAGGTCCTTCCAGCCCAGGTCCTTGTGTGACTGTGGCATGATTCACTGTGCTGGAGGAGTTTTACTCACTTTGAATTCCTATTTGTGATGAGCAGCCTGACATTTCTTCAGCCTGTTTCTCTCATTTCCGTGTTACCTGCAGGGGTCTTTCTCATGCTCTTTGCTGGCCAGGCTGTCAGCATGTTCATCTGAACTGTAAAATCAATTTATGTCATTATGAAGATGTTATCTGGAGCTGCAGAGGTAAAACCTTACTGAAGAGCTGTTAGTGATTATTGCCTTTCACAGTTATCTCTTTACTCGTTATCTTCTTTAAAATAGAGTATTAGTAGGGAATAATAGCAACAAAATGCCTGCCAATTTTCTATTAAGTCAAAGTTAGACATCAAAAGAAAAGAAAACCCATAAAGATTTTCTTCTTTTCCTCCCTCATGGATTTCAAATGTCACACTTCAGGCTGGAGTTGTACACAGACAGCAAAACCCACATAGGTCACTGAGTTCCAACCCCCTCAGCAGGGTTTGGGATGCAGACACGGGGACTGGCTTCTCTCCTGGGCTGCTGGAATCACAGCAGCTTCCTGGGGCACTTTGAGGGGCTTTACCTCCTGAACATCCACCTTAGTGACCTTCCTGCTGGCTGAGGCGTGCCTGGGCTTGCCGCTGTGCTGGTGGCACTTGGGCTGCTCTTGTCCCCTGCTCTGCAGTGGCTTTGGAGCACCCCAACAGCAGGGAAGTGTCCCTGTGGAGCAGCCATTGGCACTGGCAGAGATTCTCTGTGCTGCCCTTAGATCTGCCAGCACAGCTGGAGGAGCCCTCCAGCGTGTCTGCATCACACTGAGGCAGGGAATTGAGAGTTCAAAGAAGCCAAAACTTGCAAACAAAGTAAAGGGTACAAGGCTGCTAGTAATAAATAATAAGTCCAAAGCCCTGAACCAGCAAAAGTCAATCTCAAGGTCTGAAATATGCCCAAGAAGCTTCAACGTATGCTTCAAGAAAAAAATTAAAAAGTTCAAATACAACAAAAAATTTAAAAGCCTTCATCAAAGACCCCCACCAACCCCCAAATTAAAGAAACACAAGCACAAAAAATAACCTTTTAGCTCATTTTAATACAAAATGAGANTCAATCTCAAGGTCTGAAATATGCCCAAGAAGCTTCAACGTATGCTTCAAGAAAAAAATTAAAAAGTTCAAATACAAAAAATTTAAAAGCCTTCATCAAAGACCCCCAACAACCCCCAAATTAAAGAAACACAAGCACAAAAAATAACCTTTTAGCTCATTTTAATACAAAATGAGAACAAGCGAAGCTAGGCAAGGCTAAAAAATAAATATATATTAGGCATATTATATAATCCTAAACTTTTAAAGGATAAATAAAACAATAATTTAGAATTTCAGTGCAGATGCTTTCAAAAGAAGTATCCCCCATGTGCCTCAGCACTAAGTAAATGCATACCTACTTTATAACTCTTATGTTAAATTCATTATGAAGTCTTTTCCACATCTGAACACGTGGGAAAGAGGGAATCTGTGAGAGATGTGGGATAATCCCAACCCCCAAAGCAAGAGCTGAGATCCCCTGGGCAGGTGAACCTCCCACACCTAGGTGAGATCTGAATGTGTAAATACTTCAGTTAAAAGGTCAACTTTCCTCATTGTTTTTTGGGTTTGTTTCGGTAAAATTCTAGTCTTTGATTTTTATTCTTTGTGAAATTCCTGTTAAACATGAGTTAATATGAAGAAGTAACTCCAGCACTGAGTCATGCAGTGAGGTTTAAAAATTGCTGTTCCCTTTGCCAGTGTTTCTTCTGAAGTCTGGAGGTACAGATGGGTGGGTGTGTGGCAGCACAGGATTTATGCATTCTTAGAAACCAATTCTTAATAAAATTGCACTTGTGGGTGTCAGAAGAACCTTAAGTGAGTTATTCAGGCTGATATTAAACTGTCACTAAATGCTCAGTGGACCTGAAGTGTTTTACTTCTCCCTTTGAGTACTCAAATGCTTTTGTTCTGGGTTCCCCCCCCCCACAATGGTAACTTTTAAATCTTTGTATTCATTCTGTGCTCAGCATAAATGAACCTGCCAGGAATGTATTATTAGTGTGATTAAACCCAGTAGTGGCACATGATTTCCACTTCTTTTACATGATTCTTGTAAGGAAAAATCATCTGATGACTGAAATGGTGGCTTCCACTCAGAAATTTTTGATGCTCCCTCAGATTTTTTTTTAAATTGAATTTCAAGGTATTGCTAATTCTTATTTATCTGTCTATAAATTGTCACCATATCTTTCCTTTTAATCATTTTGGTACATTGTCTTCTTAGGAGGAGTAAATTGCTCTGTGATGCTCAATTCTGAACTGCAGTAATTGCACTTAAATATATTTTCCATGCTGTCCAGGAAGCCACAAAATTCCTGCTTTGTTTGGTTTTAATTGTGGATTCCCTTCTCCTTTATAAACATTGGATTTCTGAGGAGATGCTCAGTTTCTTTTCAGAATTCCACAGCTGTGTCTTGTGTACTCAGGATTAAATAAATCCCAGGGACTTTAGGGGAAGTTTTATATTCCTGTTGTTCATTATTTTCAGGATTTGTGTTGTGGGGCTGGAATGCCAAGTGGCTGTCTGGAAATTGAATTTAATCCTGAATAAAACAGAATGTTAAGTGATATAATCCAACCTCCCAGCAGGAGTTTGGGAGTGAATCCTTGGTGTTAAATTGGCCACGCTTTGGAGTCATCACCTGCCTGCCTTTGGGGGAAATCTGGGCATGGAAACCTCTCAAGTTGTGGTGTCTCCACCTCACCCAGCCTTGTCCTGTGCTGATGCCATGAAATACTGCACTGATTGTGCTCTAAGCCTCTGGAAAATCTCCCCAAAAGCCCTGAATGAAGTTGTAAATCCATCCTAACCCGCCCAGCTGAAGTCTAATCTCTATTTTATTTATTTTTACGTGCCACTGGGAAGGATAAGAGAAGATGGAAGAGGGAATGATATTTTTAAAATAAGATCTTATGAAGAATTTAGGAAATTATTGTTGAAGCTTTAGAGGAAAAGTGTTCTCTAAATGCATTTCCTCAAAAAAAAAATGCTTTTCTGTAGTTTGTGGAATTTATTGGAGGTGTTTCCAGAGTGACTTCAGTGGACACTGCCTCTAATTTTTCTTACAAATTGCTCCTTAGAGTTATTGATGAAGACTGTCTTGAAATACTAATTAATTTGGGTTTAGCAAGTTGCAGTTTCAAGTAGTGAGATGCTAAATCAGTATTATTGACAGCCAGTTTATTTAATGTCATAGTATTTAACTGCTTGCTTTGCTAATCTATTTATCCTGTGCCATTAACCTTTTGTCTTTTTATTTCCTGCCATCTTTGGAGCCTGTTTTAGAGGCATTTATTGTGCAGGCTCCTACAGCTCCCATCCACATTTGTGTTTCAGTTCTGCTCCGTTGTTGCTGCAGGCAGGGCCTGACCCTGGGTTTGGGTTTTCCTTGGCTAACACGAGGTCACACAGATAAAGAGCAGCAATTCCTCTTTCCCTGACACAGCCATTGATGCTCTTGTCCTGTTGATTTATGCCTGGCAGGAATTGCTGGATTGTCCCATGGAGAACTGGCTGCTCTCAGGTCTTTCTGCAGCAGGAGGATCTGTGGGATGCAGCAGGAGCAGGCAGAGAGGTGCAGCAAGCTGCAGTGGGGAGTCCCAGCAAGGCAAACTGAGACAGGAGATTCTTGTGCTGTTCCTGCCCAGCTGATGAACAGGATCCTGCTGGAAAACACCAGGGAGGCTGTGAAACAGGTACTGAGGGAGAGAAAGGGAGATTTTCCCTAAATTCTGGGAGAAACACTGGAGAAAACAGCCACAAGAGCAGGATCGAGACAGGCACACCTCACTGATGCCAGGCTTGGGCCTCTGGAAGAGATTTTGGGTTGATAGCTCAAGATTTATCCTTCTCATTTTTTAGACACCACTGTAGAACTGTTGGTAGCAAAAAACCATCATAAAATATTGTCTGCTGCTAAAATCCTAATTTGTGTTATTGAGCAAGGCTGGGATCATAACTTATTTTACAAGAAGCTCTGGATCAGCTGAAGGAAAAAGCCTTTTTTTTTTTTTCTGGTTGTGTTTGCCCCATTTATTTATCAAATTATTTTGCATATTATTTGTTGTGAGGTCTTTGTGACTCCAGGATTAGAAGAATTCCAAAGACAAAACTTCACTGTGCTCCCAGCTTTCTTAGGTATTAGATAATATTGACAAAAACAGTTCCAATAAAGTCTTGCTGACCTCAGTCCCTGATTAAGAACCCTCTGTCTCATCTTTATCCAATTCAAAGCTCTTTTTTTGTCACCAGTGCAGTGTTTTTTTGCCACCATAGGATGGGGTTTAGGCCCCAGCTCCTCCCCTCAGCCCTGTACCTAAAAATAACACTTTAAAGTCAGTTCTGGTGTGATCATTATTTCAAGCTTCCCATCTTTTAAAATGATTTTGACATTTCAGCCATCTGCTTTTTAAATTTCTATTAATGTTAACCCACCTTGCAAATTCTGTGGAATTATAATCTCCTCTTTATTTATCTTGTATTGTGGGAACATGTTCCCTAAGGAAAGTAACTCTAGCTGTTCTTCTGCTTGGTTCTGTCTGTAGCTCCACACAACAATTTTTATCCAGAGAAGTCAGGGAGAAGGGGACAGGGAGGCCTGAGATGGGATTTTCTTGGGTTGATTCCCCTGCTTTTGTAGCAATTTAATGTGTTTTTGGAGCCAGATGGAATCTGTGTCAATTAAATCAGATAAAACCATTGATATTTCATAAAAGTACAAACCCTGGGATTTGTGTAATGCTGTTAAATAAGCTTAAGATTTCATGGTGGATAAACTAACCTAGGAATCACTGATAATCTTACAGACAGAGCTGCAGAGTCTGGGTTGGATTCTGGCTCAGAGCTGCATGTTTGAACTAATTGCTCCTGAGTTTATTTGTCTCTCAATTTATTTATAAAATGTATAAATATAATTTATAGTCATAATCCCTCTGGCTGGTGTTTAAGACCTTGCACACAGTCAGCATAGGAACAGTTATAGATAATGAATTGTGACTTTGAATTATTTTACCACTGCCTAAAAAGCCAATTTTTGTCTTTAAACAGTACCTCTTTGTATTTTTATTAATTGTTCTCAAAGTTGCCAGGCCAAGCATTGCTCATGGCATCAAAGTTTCCTCTTCCAGGTGACAGAAGTTGAAATCCACGAGGCCTCAACATGTCCTGACTGCCAGCAGAAGGAAGCAGAGCTGGCCAGGGTTGCCTTTGTCAGGCACAAAAAGACTCTGCTGGAAGGTGCTTTAATCCAAGAGAAACTGGAAGAACAGTTTTACTCCAGAGTAAGCAAATATTGTTGAAAAAAAAGTTGTGCTACATTTTATAGGTGCTGTAATGAAAGAATCTGTAATTCAGATTCTGATTTATGGCAGTGAGATCAGTGCAAACCAAAATAGAATTTGGGTCCATATCATTAATAAAATGCTTGAGACCAACGTTCTCCTCAAGTCATTTGAGCTGACTGATTTATGGAAGCTGAAGGTCATTCCCAGGGTGTCCTGGAATTGGTTTTGGGTCCCTTGTGGGTATTTCTCCCAGTTTGTTTTCTGCTGGGCTGTCCAAGCTGAAATGACAAATTAAATTATGTGATAGGTGGTAATTGTCCATACTGGGCTTCCTTGCTCATCCTTAGCCATGGCAGTCTTGGAATAGGACACTGCAGTGTATGATGGAGGCTGAGGCCTTGGGATACTCTGAGATTTCTTCTTGGAATTCCTGTCTCTGTGCCAGTGTCCCAAAGACTGAAGCTTTGTTGGCAGGAAGTGCCTCAGGAGCAGCTGGGTGAGCAATGAAATGTGCAGAAATTCCTGGGTCTCTTGTGGCTGCTCTTCAGGAGGATCTTCCTGAAGGAGGAGCTCTCCTCTGCCTCCTGGGGGGGCTCAGACTGAAGGCAGGAGCCTTCCTGCAGCTCCCAGGTCTCTTCCCATGTTGGTGAGCAGGGTGGGAGTTCATGCTGTACCACACATTCCTTTCTTCCCTAACAATTCCAGTCTCCAGAGTTCTGATTCTTCTTCACTCCATACCTGTGGTTTGAGAGCTTCAGTCTCAGGTGAGGCTTCACTTGTTCCCCACTTTCCCCCCTGCTTCCCTGCAAGACCAGCTGCTTTTCCCTGTCCCTCCTGAGAGAAGAATCCTGCTTTTTGGGCCATGCTGTTGGGAAGAGTTTTTAAACAGAATTCTTTCACAGCCACCAAATTGTGTGGATGAGTGCTGCCCACCTGGCTGGCTTTGAGGGACTGGGTGTGTGGTACAGGCCATGAGAAATGGCAGGAATACAAAGCTGAATAATTCCATGTTTCCTTTCTGTTTCAGGACATGCTCACAATTCTGGGAGAAGCACTCAGAAGCTTTCCCAAGCCTTCAGAGGATCCCAGGGATTTGTGGCAAAGGCTGAAGGGTCAGGAAATGGAAAGCCTGAATTAACCAGTGGATGAAGAACTGGGAGAGCCTCCTGTGGGCAGTCACCTCCAGAATTCCAATGATTTTGGATCTGAGCTGCCCTGGCAGTGATGGATTGGATGCTGCTTCAATATTCCTGCAGGTGGAACCAGGTCTGCCTGGCTGGGGTGTGAGTCAACCCCTTCTCCTTCCTCAATGCAAATGTTGCAATATATTGTAATCCATCTCCGTAGGTTTCTCAGATTCCAGAAGCCAACAGTTTCCATTATTAATCTGGCAAGCCAGAAGTATTGTTTTTTGGGATTGCTGTGGGATTGCAGAGCAGCTCCCAGCTGCTTCCATCCATAAGGAAAATAAATCATTCTGTTTGCCAGGCCAGGGAGGTGTAATTACTGCATTTCAGCTCAGTCTTTGCCCACTGTCTCATGGTAAACTGAAAGTGAGAGCCCCAGGTGGAGGACAAAAAAGCAAAGTTAACTACAGAAAGCAGTAAAATGAAATGCAGTATTTATAGAAGGGAAATAATGGGGCTGTAACAGAAATTAATCAGCAGGACTGGGGATGCCAGTAGGATGAGAAATGATAATAAATTAATCATGGAATCTAGATAGGATAGAGAGAAGAAAACAACAGATTAAAACTGGGATAAGTATTATAAGAAAATACTTTGGAATTTGCTGTAATTTTTCAAGATGACGAAGTCACTGTTGTTCAAAGACCGCCTCTGGGTCTCAGTACACATCCAAATAAAATGGAATTATGCTGGGAATCTTTGGGTTAGACAATGAAATCATCCTCACTGTGGCCTCCAAAGCCTGGTGCTGCTCTGTGGGCACATCTGCAGCCCCTTTGTGATCAGAGCTGACGGCAGGGGCTCAGCCCCTTGCTCCAGCCATGGCCTGACTCTCCTCAGCCTCCCACTTCCTGATTTCTCTGCATTCACATCTCTGTGGAAATCTTGGAACCCACGCTGTATTTTTGTGTGCAAGCAGAGAGGATTCAATCCCCCTGTTGCATTTGCTTCCCCCATTTTGGGACAAGACCCCTCACTGCTGAAGTGGGTTTTTTATGTCATGGGGTTGTTCCCTCCTCATGCTCTGTATTGTTTATCAGAGCTCTCGAGGGCTGTTTTGCCTCCTGTTCTCATTTCCCAAAATCCAGGGGAAAACCTGGAGGGAAATGCTGGGCTATAAACAGAAGTGTTAGCAAAGTTCTGCCTTCTGCTGCTTGAAAATCTGCTGAGTGATTTCCCTAAGAGTGGCTCCTGAGGCGTTCAAGTCCCAGGTGGGAACCCAGCCCAGCCCTGAGTTAGTGCTGGTTGTCCTTGCAAGCAGCTTTAATAGTCCATCAGAAATATTCCCCTAAAACCACCCCTTTTGAATTGTCCCTGCAGAGCACCTGGATAATGAATAAAATCTGCTTGTTCCTTCCTGTTGCTCTGGAATCCTTAGAAATGTTTAAATCCCTTCAATCTCCTGCCTTCCAGTCTCTCCATGGATACCTCTCCTTTGTTCCTTACTTGTTTTGCTCTGCACTCTCTGGTTCTCTGAGCCTTTGGAAGTCTCTGCAAACACTGGGAAAGGCACCCAGAGTTTCAGGTGGAGCCTTGGAAGGGCTATCAGGTGTGCAGGTGGTGATCAGGAGCTGAATCCTTTGAAAATGTCATTTTGTAGTGCAGATTTCAGCCCTTGCAGACCCACAAAAAGTGACTTCCATGCACATGTTGATATTTTTGTTCTCAAAACATGGAAGCTGTCTAGAGGTACTGAAATTTCTTTGCAGCTGCTGTCAAGCCTTTGTGTAAATCCTGAGCTGTGAGTTATTTGGGTTATGTGTCTGACAGTATTTGTCTGTAGAACAGCATCCTGCTCACACACAGTGCCTGCACAGCTCTTGTTTGTTTGCATAAATGTTACAAACAGCACTCAGGTAACTCCTCAGGAAAATCAAAGCAGATTTTGCTGATGGCTGTTGGATGCATTTTCCTGCTGCTCACTACTGTTGTTTCATTCTTTTATCAGCAATGACTCTGGGTGTTTTTCTTTAGCAACTCTTAGAGAAATGCAATGGAATGAATGATCTGAGCCCTTAAATAATTTATTTTCTAATCCTGCAGTTTTTGAGGCCGGAGATCCAAAACTCTGCCAGGGAGGATGTGGCAAAGAGAGAGTGAATGATGTGTCTTCCTTTTTCCCCTTTCAGGAGCTCCTCCCTCCACCAGCAGATTTTTCTTTTGATTCAAAGAAACCTCAAAACTCTGGTCAAGGAATATTGACTCATCTGCTGCCTGGTTTGTGCTTGCTGGGGCATAAAAGGAGCAGGGTGGCTCAAGAGGGATTCCTTGGGAAAAGCAGCTGTGCCTGTGAAACAAATCAATCTGCCTCTTCAGAGTGCTCTGCAGCTTTGCCTTTGTGGCTTTCATGCCACCCCAGAGTTGCAAGATTTAATCTTCTGGATGACTGCTGATGTGGTGTGGATTGCTGCTCTGAACTCTGTACTAACTGATGAGGTTTCTCCCACCTCGGTTGTTTCATGCTCTGTGTTTGCTGATATCCACTTTTGGGATGTTGGATTTTGTAACTGACCCTTTGGAGAAATTTACATTCCTCAAATTATCATTAAAATCAGTTTCCCATGAACTGTGGCACTGTAACATTTGCTCAAGCTTTATAAAAAAACCACCCTGCATTCCAGGCTCCCTCCTTCCTTAGTCCCCTTTCCATCCATCTCTTAGGCTCTGGGAATTTGTATCTCTAGGAAGAACTTCCATCTGAATCCCAACAGGCTGCTAGCCCAGCTCTGAGTGGGAATGAAGTTTGAGTGTCATTAACTTCCCTGGATATGAGCTGGCAACAAAGCTAACCATTCACAGTGACCTGTTGTGGTGGGAAGTGGCCCTGCCCGTGCCAAGGGGGATGGCACTGGATGAGCTTTAAGGTGCCTTCCAACCCAAACCATTCCATCAGTCTGGGATATTTGAATTTGGATTTCCAGAGGAAAGGAAATCTGTTGTGGTCCCCCTGGTGCTGTGTAGGATCACAGAAGAGTTTGAGTTGGAAGAGGCCTTCCAAAGGCCACCTAACCCCCCCTGCCATGGCAGGGACTCCTTCCATATTCCAGGGTGCTCCAGCCTGGCCTTGGACACCTCCAGGGATCCAGGGGCAGCCACAGCTTCTCTGGGAATTCTATTCCAGGACCTCACCACCCTCGGTAAAAACCTTCTTGTATCTGATCTAAACCAAGCCTCCTGCCAGTAAAACCGTTCTCCTTTGTTTTGAGGGCACAGGGCCTGCAGAGAGCTGTGCCCCATCTTTCCTGCAGGCCCCCTTCAGGTACAGCAATGTTTCCCTGGAGCCTTCCCTTCTCCAGCTGAACACTCCCAGCTCTCAGTTTTTCCTCAGGGGAGAGGGGCTCCTCAGAGCATCTCTGTGGCCTCCTTCCATTACTCCTGAACCTTTTCTCTGAAGTGACATGAAAATCTGAAGTGTTCCAGGCTCCCCTGGGGTCCCTCTGTGCCTCCTCAGAAATTCCCCTCATGCGATTGGGGTGTGGCAAGACTTGGGTAATTTTTTAGTTTTATTTTTTTTCCCACAGCCAATTTGATGAGGTTCCAAGAGGAGGAGCTGAACCCATTTATTCATATTGGGAACTTGACAAAAATGTTCAGCTGGTGGCACCAAGGCCGAGGTTTTGCAGCTGGAAGGGCTCGTGTTCCCCTGTGGAACTGCAGCTCTCAGTAAAACCCAGTTCCCTCAAAGCATCCTCGTGTCCTCCAGCAAGAGCTGCAGTGCTCCCAGCTCTGCATTCTTCAAGCATTTTCCAATCCCCTTGCATTCTTCAAGCTGTAATTTTATTACCACTGGATGTGATTTTCGAGAGTGACTTTTGATTGTGCCCCTGAGGAAGGCACTGGGTGTGTGCAGATCAGCCCCAGGGCTGCTTCCCTGACTGCTCTGGGTTTAAATGTTGGCAAAACAGTTATTAATCCTATAAACACCACATTTGCATTGTTTTAATGAAACTAATTGTCCTTTTCTTTTTCCTTCACAACTGATTTTGAAGATCTTTGGCAGCACTGACAGCAGCAGGATGTGGATGGGAGATGAGGGGGTGTAGATTCCTTCTGTCAGGGTCCTCAATCTTCCAGATTACCTAAGGAATTGATCAGGGTACTTAAAAAAAACCCCAAACATTTTCCAGCTTCTGGGCATGGATATTCACTGCTTATTTATTCATTTATTTATTCTGTAATAAAATAGTACTGTTCTCACAGACTAGGCTGTATGATCCATAAATACCCTTGTAAAATAGATTTGTAGCATGTAACAGAATCCTTTAGAATATTCTGTGAAAATTCTTTTTTTGTTGTTGTTGTTGATAGCACTTTCAGAACATTTACATCCTTCATCCTGACATTTTGAAATAGAACATTTTTTGCCTACAGAGGTAAGTTTACAGCATCATCACAGTATTATAGCTTGTTTAAAAATACATACAGCAGTACTGGTAATTGCAAGCAAGCTGTAGACTTGAGCAGGGGGCTGGTGGCAACTTCACATGGTTTCTACTTTATAAAACAATGACATTTATTAATATTACATCCATCACTTGGTTAGAAAAGATTACTTAGATGTGCTACTCACAATAAATCTGTCATTTCTCTGTGACGTCACAGGACAGGCTATGGAAATAGAAACACGCCGTGGTATGGGTGGTTTAAAAAGGATTAGGTGCCTAATTAAAAAAAGGGGTTCAGGCTGTCTCTTCCCTTGGGAATCGAGTTCCATTAACACTGGATGTCCTTAATCCCTGCGGGATTAATTTGTGGGGATGCCACGTGCCCCTCTCAGCACACCCCTGTGTGTATTTCAGGGAGCACTGAAATACTGAAATGTCAGCCTTGGCCCACGAGGAGCTCTTCAGGAGCAGCCTGGCAGCACCAGCTGGGAGTCATTTACTGAAGAGTCCGAGTGCATCCCAACACTTTCAGCCCCTGCTGGGACCAGCTGGGCTGGTTTGGGATACCCCAAATCTGCCTCTTCACCTTCTACTGCTGAGAGAGTGAAAGCAACAGATTGACATTTACTGGTTTAGTAATACACAGAAAATTGTGGCTAGGGTTGGAATGGACCTAAAAACTCATCTCATTCTACCCATGCCATGGCAGGGACACCTTCTGCTGTCCCAGGGTGCTCCAGCCTGGCCGTGGACACTGCCAGGGATCCAGGGGCAGCCACAGCTGCTCTGGGAATCTGTGCCAGGGCCTCCCCACCCTCAGCCATGGCCACAATTTGCCCAGTGAGGATTAAAATGACAGAAGAGATTAAAAATACATCATTGCGTTGGTTTTACTTTGCACAAATGAGGCTAAATTTATAAATATATATATGTATGTATAATAAAGCTGTAGGAAACCTCCAAACTGCTAACAACTCTTAGAAATGAGATAAAACAAGGATGTGTTTGCTTGGAAATTTCAAATTTGCAATTCTCTCATGATTTTAATTTTCAGGTAATTCAAGAGTACTTCATGGTGGATCCTGGTTTTCTCTTTTTATGAAACAAGTCCAGGTGTGCTTTGGCAAATGCTCTTTTCTTGGTCTCTCTGATACTCCTCTTGTGCTTTCTGCAGTCTTTTCCCTCTGAGTTTCCACTTGTGGAAGCAGTAGGTGATGAGGGATGTCATTACCAGGGAGAAGAGGATGACCAGCACGATGATCAGGGCGATGGTGGACGAGAGGGACCCCTCCAGCTGCTCGCTCTCCGTGTCCCTGGTGGAGTTGAGAGCAGCAAAGTTTTCTTCATCTGCTGAGGCCAAGAGTGCAGCTCCAGGAGCCTCCTTGAACTTGGGCCTCATTGGGACTCAGGAGCTGTTCTCAGAATTGCTGGAGAAGCAGAACTAGGAGTGCCCTGTCACCTGGGGCCTCCCGGAGCCAGCTGTCCCCTCGGCTGCTGCAGGCATGGGGGAGGCTCAGCAGCGGCCTCTCAAGCCGGGGAGTGCAGCAGCAGCAGCCTGTGGCGCACAGTGTCCAGCACAGGTCAGCTTTATCCCAGGTGTTGAGGTCAGGAATGTGTTGCCTTCTTCATCAAGGGGCGGGGAAGGCTCAGCCAGCTGCCACTTTGGGATTCCTTGTTTTCTGCAAGAAATAATTGGAGAAAATCCAATCAGGTTTTCAGTGATGGCAGAGCTTGTCCTGCACCTGAAAGCAAAACAAGAAACCTGACAAGTGTAGCTTTCTATCTGAGGAATTGCTTTTTTGAGAGATTTTCTTTTCCCAAAATAGTCCCAGAAGAGAGGGAAATCAAAGTTTCCCTCTCTTCTGTTTTGTACACCACCCACATTAACAAAATCAGCTGCAAATGGGAAGCTCTCACTTTAATGAAGGGGTTTAATTTCCCCTCTTCTACATATCTGCTCTTCTACTGGGCTTGAATTTGGGGTTTCAATTCTCTGGAGTTTTAGTTACAGTGGAATTCAGGAGGTTTCCTCACTGACTGCAAATCTGGGATCTGGAGAAAGATCCTGGGTGAAAAACCACCCCGGATTATTGGAGAGGTGAGCTCCCCTACAGGCACTGAGCTGTAAACTGGAATTTAATCCCCCCACCCTTCCACAATTCTGATGGAATTTCAAAGACTTTTAAGTCATTTGCCTTTGATATGTGCTGTGCGTGACAAATCCTAAAAAATTTACTCATCTGAGCAGCTCTGAAGTCCAAAGCTGCTCTGCCCTCCCCGTTCCCTGCCATGATCCAAATCCCATTTTGGAGCTGAACCTGAGGAACAAGGCTGCTCTGCTCTTGATTCCTGCTTCCAGCTGGGACAGGAGGATTTGCCCCGGGGTATTTTCCTTTGAGGAGCTGTGAATACGTTCAGGGCTATTTATTTCAAACAACAGCTTGCTCCAAACCCCCTCCACCCTCCTCCCAAATGCTTGGAGGCCAAAATTAGGTTTCAGAGATCTTGGAGCATCATTGTTTGGAGATGTTGTGTTTGATAGGATGGAGTTCATCCTCTTTATAGAAATAAAATTCATCCCACTCAGGCTCACAGAGAACTGAGGGTCCCTTTTCCTCATTAACAGCACATTCTGCTTAGTAATAACCACTGTTTATATAGCTCAGCATTCTGTTGGTGCTAAAAGATGTAAATAACAGTTCCTGCCAGTTTGGAACAATATGTTCATAGAGAAATGGGGGTTCTCCAGGAAGTTTAGAACTCAGATTTTGCTGTGGTTGAGGGAGAGCTGATGGAAAGCTCATTTCACAGAAGGGCCTGAATGCAACGTGGCCCATCCTTGATGAATGTCTACAGTGGCACTGCTGGCAAGTCATGCATCAGGAGGGGTGACAACAGAATATTTCAGTGCTCCTTGGCCGTGTATCCAACATCTCTCTCAAGCAGCCTGAAGTGCAATAAAGGCACTTGAGAAGCTGAGAAATGCCCCTCTGATTTATGGAGCAGCTGAGTGTCCAACTCCCCGTGAAGTCCAGGAGGGGGAATGTCTCAGCACTGAGGGAAATCTGATCTTGTCATACTTGCCTTAACCTGGATCTCATCTCATCTGTGTCCCGAGCTGTCAGATTCCTGGGGGGAGGAGAGAACAGGAATCCAGAGTCAGAGAGCAGCTGGTGCTGTGGGGCTGCAGGGAGGGACAGGACTCTTGTCTGGACCTCCCCAGGAGAGCAGGGAGGGGGAATTTCCAAACCAAACCAATCCAGGAACGCTCGGAAATCCCAAACCTGCAAAGCTCTGCTCGTGCTTCAGCTGCACTTTGGGGAAGGAAACGACTTTTGTGGGCAAATCCCTCCCCAAGAACCCCGGGGTGCTGAGGCTGCTGAGCTGGGAGCTCTGCAGGGACTGGGACAAGCCCAGAGGGGACAGCAGTGCCACCTCTGCTCCTGTGGGTGACAGGACTGCTCTTGTGGGTGACACAGCAGTGCCAC
Organism: Bombycilla garrulus; assembly: GCA_013400315.1. Classification (NCBI taxonomy): domain Eukaryota; kingdom Metazoa; phylum Chordata; class Aves; order Passeriformes; family Bombycillidae; genus Bombycilla; species Bombycilla garrulus. Next base: position 98,796 of record VXBU01019143.1, read on the forward strand.
CTCTGCTCCTGGGTGACAGGACTGCTCCCGTAGGTGACACAGCAGTGCCACCTCTGCTCCTGTGGGTGACAGGACTGCTCCCGTGGGTGACACAGCAGTGCCACCTCTGCTCCTGTGGGTGACAGGACTGCTCCCGTAGGTGACACAGCAGTGCCACCTCTGCTCCTGGGTGACACGACTGCTCCTTGCTGTGCTCAGGGATGGAGTAGGGAAGCAGATTGGAGAGCAAAGGGTGACAGAGACCCCAAAAGCTGCCGGCCATGGCCGGAGGCCTCACCCCCTGTGGGCACAGGCAGGAGCAGTGCCAAGGAAGCTGCCAGGGAGAAGCTGTTTCCTGGGAATCTGGGTGGGTGTGGATGTGAAAAGTGGTGGCACAGGGGCTGCTGGGGTGGAGGAGCTGCCCCTGACACGAGGGCAGCCTGGAAGGGGAGCAGGCAGGGACACGGGGCTGGCTGGGCTCCTGAGGGGCCTCTCCAGGCTGGAGAAGCAGAGGAACCCGCTGAGGGTCAGACCTTGGAATGCTCAGCTCACACCCCAGCCGCTGGAATCTCACTGGCAGCACATCCTCAGGAGGACACTTCCCATTAAAATCCCCCAAACCTCTTCCTTTTCCGTGCTTCAGCTGAATTCCAACGGCAGAGAATAAATAAAGCTGAGGTTGTTTGGTTGGGTTTGTGTGAGTCATGAGCCTTCAGTGGCTTTGGCCTGAACATTGCAAATATTGCAGTCAGGAGCTCAGGGCTGGGCACATTTAATTCCCATTAAAATAAATTACAAAGATTTGAGTATCAACAAAAACAATGTGATTTTTTTTAATCTGGACATTTGTTAGAATAAACTTCTTGTGCAAGAGCGTTAGAATATCTGGAAGTTGAATTCATTTGTAAAGCTTTTAATGAAATAATAATGTTTTACTCTGGTACCTATACAAGCTCAGGCTCTTGGTGTAGCACATCCTTGCCTTGGGATGGACTTTCCTACCCTGGCTCACGTTCCTTGTGTTTTTAGCAAGTTAAAAATTAAAGTACAACTCAGTACAAGACGGGGAGGACAAAATCTGCTCCTTGCCCTGTAATATCCTTAGGACAGGCATTGTCTTCCCTTAGTTCTCCAAGTTTGACCTTTGAGGACCTCAGAGAGAAATAGATTTTTGAGGGCTTTTTTACAGTTTTTGAGGTGGAAAGTAAGAGGATGCAATTTATATGAGAGGAACAAAGGAAATGACCGTAAAAAAACCCCAGTGTCTCAAGATGAATTCAGGTTATTGGCATCTGTCAAATACTGAATTACTGAAAAGAGATAAGAATGTTCATCAACAGCTTTTTGATTTCCCTGAGAGTCCTCCCTTTTATGAGGGCAAACCTTGCCTCTGTTTGCCAGACTTGGTAATAATGATGTTATCAGTGTCGCATTCAAGACAGAATTTATGATTTGCATTGTATTTATAAAAACAAATAAAAAAATCACAATACTGTGTTGAAGATCAGACTTAAGTTCTATCGGATACGGTTTGGGGCTTTTATGTAGTTAGGAGAAGTCTAGTTTTTATTTCAGTCAAAGTGACGGAGTGAATGTCTGGAATTTTCAGGTTTATTGGAAGGATGAAGAGCAGGAATCCCACGTGAGCTGCTGCAGCTGCCTTGCTCCAAAGGGAAGCTGAAGGCACATCCGTGACCCTGGGGATAACTCACACTTCCTGACGGCCTGATAAGGACATCAAACCGAGCGCTGAGGCAACGGAACAGCCTTCTCTCAAAGGAACACAAAAGCAGCTTTCCAAAGGAAAGGTGACTGCCCTGAAACCACAAACCTGCTCTTGGGAGCTGATCTAAAAAAATCTCTTTGATAGCAGGAGAACCTTGGGTTCTGTCTTTGTGTCTCACGTCCTCATCCCTCCACTCACCGTGCTCTTCTCCCTGTTGAATTACTCCCTGCACTTATGTAACCCTAAATATATATTGATTTTTTTAAACATAGTTTCAGGCTCGCTTTCTTCCCTTTTGCCTTCAGCTTTCTTGTAAATCTCCCCGCTGCCTTTCAAACTGCCTCTTCCATTTTAATTGCATTAGGGAAGAATGCAGCTCCTCTCTCTCCATTTGCATCTTTTTGATGTGAAAACATTGGGATGAAAGGTGTCCCTCACGCTTAAACCTGATATGGAAACGGCTCTTTCTCCTCCTCCCCCAGAGCTGGGGAGCGAGACATCAACTCCAACACTTGTGCTCAGATAAAAGGCACAGTGGGAGTGGGAGCAGTGGAAGGGGGACGAGGAGGAGGAAAGAGAGGAGGAAGGACTGGGAGAAGGCAGAAAATGCTTGGAAAAACATTGAGATGTTTTAGTCTTGCTGCATCTTCTATAAACTAAGAGGAATAAAAGGCCAGGCTTTAAGAGTATTTAAAACAGGTTCATAAATATAGATATGTATTTGTTTTTGGATGCTTAAAATACTTTTGGAAATCTGCAGGTTTCAGGTCTCCAGAGTGCTGCTCAGTCCTGGGAGGGTTTGTATCCTTTGGGGTGTGTGCTGCTCCCACCCACTGTATTTGTAGTGTCACCAGGTTTGTGGGTGTTAAACCCCACAGATTTACCTGCAGAGCTCTCACGTTAAACCTCTTTGTGCCTCTTTCTTCTGTGTTGTTCATCTCCCAAGAGGAAACATGATCTGTGTTCGATTTTTCGATGTGGTCACCCCTAGAAACGTCATTTGCACAAACCCCTCGTGATTACACCCGGTGCTACAAGTGGCACCTGAGAGAAAGGTTGCAGCAAGCCAATTAATCTTTTAATTAAGCGTACAAAACTCTAGCCCTGCTTTTATCCCAGTGAACAAGAAATCTCTGCTCTTCATTGTTGTTCAGCGTATTCTGTCTTCGTTATTCCTGGAGAAAAGGGTTTTGGGATCACTCATTCCAGCCCTGGCCAGACCCACCAGCCAGGGGAAAGTTGTGCTCCTATAAAAGGATCAATGTCTGGTGGGATCCTGATTCTCCTGGGAGCTGCCCTGGGCTTGGATAACTTTGTGTACAGCAAAACCAGGTCATTTTAGAGCAGATCTCTCTCTGCCTTGAGAGACCCTGAGCGAAACAATCCCGTGCCACTGCTCAGAACATTTTTGGGGTCCAGAGGAGCTGCTGTGAGCAGGGGCATAAATGTAAGGCACTGCTTTTCTGGGCTTTTGTTTGACAGAGGACCCAGGTGAGGCTAATTCTGGGTTTAATTTTAATTGAGTAATCCTTGAAGTGTAAATTAATTAAAGCTACAGGTGTGTTTGGCTTTAGGCTCTCTCTGAAGCTGATTTCCATCCCACTGATTTTATTGGTGACCTCTGATAGTTTAATGTGTTAATTTAGCCAAAGTGTGATTTGATAAACAGCAGCAGCTTTTAGGGTGTGATCACAGCCTCCCTGTCACTGCCTGTTTTGGCAGATCTGAGCCTTGGTCTGTGCAAAGTCCAAATCCTTCAGGAATGGTTCCTGTTCTCCAGGAGCAAACTGCACCTAGGCCATGGACAGGCTGAAGGTTTGATGGATTCCCTCCCTAAAGCAGCCACTGGAAGATACCTGGGAGAGATATTTTAAGATTGTTGTCCAGGAAATGTGGGGAAAGTTTCTTATCCTGAGCATTGGAATGTTTGAATGCCATTTTTAGGGTGGCTTTAAAGCTCCATGAAATACTCCCCAGAGGTGTGAGGACTGAGCTGGCACAAACAGGTGAGGAGGAGACACTGGGGTTTATTATTTTCATGGGAATAATAATAATTTCTATCTAGGAAATGGTCTGCATTTTTTCCCTTTTAAGCTTGAAGAACAGTGCTATATTCAGGTGCTCCCTTCCAAAGAGGCTCCACTGCCTTCTAAAAGCTCTGTTGAGGTTGTTTTTCCCCCAGCAGCTCTGCTATTGCTGTTTTTGGAGGGTGGATTTTCCTGATCAGCCATTCCTGCCACAGCAGCAGACTTCCATCATCAGCTCAAGAGTCCACCCTGCAAAATGGGGCTTCTTCGTCCCTTTGAAATTGTATCTTGTGGTTCACTCATTGCTGATTTAGTTGAGACTCATTTTTTATGCTGCTCTTCCCCTCCAAAATCAGGGGCAGTTCCATCCTGTGATTACAGGGGCAGCCTGGGAATTTCCCCTTGGTCCATATTTTAGATGTTATTCTGTGCAAATACAAGCCCTGGAGTGAGCAGTCCCCAAACCTACACTGAGCTTAAATTGCTCAGTGATTTTTTTTTTCCACATTTGCTGTTTTTAGGCTTAATTTGCCCCAAAGTTACAGGATTTTTGGAGCCAGGACAAGTAGTACAGGTCCAGGTGGAAGATTAATTGTTGAGTTAGAAAGGAAAATGAAAACTGAAAGCTGTTTAGAACTGAACTCAAATGAAAACCCCAAACCTAAGAACCCTCATAATATAACCTGAAGCCAATCAATGGCCTTTTTGTTCAATTCTCATTTCGTGTACAGGTGAAGGAGGATTTTAATTCTGGCCTAATTGTGAAGGGATGAAAAAATTAGAACTGGTTTTGTGTCCTCCTCCCTATTTAAACTCTCCTTTCCCATTTTTCCTGAGGAAGGAAAGCCATTACAGCTGGGACACTGCAGCCTTTCTCTTGGATCTAAAATCTGACTGAAACTCCTGCAGGGATAGATTTCTTTTAGGAAAAAAAAGAATATTGCAAAGAGCAAAAGACTGTTTGAACATTCCAGTTTTCATTCTTCTCCTTTCAAAAGAAAACTCTCCTGCTCTTGATGAACAGGCCCAGTCTAGGACTGTAATAAATTCACTACTCAGGGAATTTCACCTTTACATTGTGCAGGAAAATAAGAAGTTAAAGGGTGGGAGGGAGCAGGGGCTGGGAGGGGGAGTGATGAGTGTCAGTTTAGAGGCAGCTACTTTGTCTGCACATTTCTGGAATAAAATCACATTGCTTTTCCCACAGCACAGACTGGGAATAGTTTCTGTGGGATGTGGGAGTTGCAGGTGAGCAGGAGCACCGTTCCCTCCTCGTCACTGCCCTCCCCATCTGCGGCCCAGCGAACTGAGCTGGTCCCAGCGCCGAGGCTGAAGGGGGGAGCGAAGACTTGGAGCTCTCAGTGCTTGCAGCACCGACCTTCCTTCGGGCTTCCGATCCGGTTCCAGCCGGGAGGAGGGATGTGGGGTCGGGGATGGCCATGGCAGCGCTGCCGGGGCTGGGAGGGGACGGGGGGCACCCCGAGCCGCAGGCACAGCAGCGGGACAAACCTGGGAGGACCGGGAAGGGTCAGGGATCCCCGGGATGGAGAGAAGAGGCAGCTGTGTGCACGGTGCCCGGTGCAGCTTTGGCAGCAGGGGAACGCAGCTCCTGGGGAAGGGCGGGCTGTGGGAAGCTCTGGCAGCGGGGCAGGAGGGTCCCGCACCCGGGAGGGGCACACCTGGCACACCTGGCACCAGAGCAGGACCCCCCTCGGGCCGGGCTGCGGGCAGCGGGGCGGGCAGGGCAGCCCTGGAGCGTGCCAGGAACCGTGCCAGTCCCACGGGCTGGTGCCGTGCCGTGCCAGCCTGCACAGAAGTGCCTGGCGCGGTGCCGTGCCAGCCTGGCAGCCCGGGTATCACCGTGCCGTGCCAGCCTGGCACCCCGGGTATCACCGTGCCGTGCCAGCCTGGCACGCAGGTGTCTCAGCGCAGTGCCAGGCAGGTACCGCGCTGCCCCGGGGCCGTGCCGTGCCAGTCCCGCACGCCGGTGCCGTGCCGTGCCATTCAGCCTGCACGCCGGTGCCACGCCGCCCGCTGCCGTGCCGTGCCAGCCCCGTGCCAGTCTCGCACACGGGGATCGCCGTGCCAGCCCGTACACCGGCACCGAGCCGCGCCAGCAGCGGCGCCGTGTCCCCCGCGGGGGCTGCGGGGCCGGGATGCAGCGGAGCGTCCCCGGGCTCTGCCGCAGGCGCTGCCCGTGGCGGCGATCGCCGCTGCTCACCGGGAATCGGCTCCAGAGGCGCATCCCTCGGGGAAGGGCACGGGGCTGGGGCCGTTTCGGAATCGCCCCCGCTGCCCCTTCCCTCCCTCTCTCCCTCTCTCCCGCACCCCCAGCGCCCGCGGCTCGCACAGAGGAGCCACCGCAGCCGCTCACTCACCTGCTCCGGCCCCGTTCTCGCGGCTCCCCGGGGTTGTGTGCGGCCGCAGCCCGGGCGGGGAGCCCCGAGCGCCGCCGGTGGCCCCGGAGCCGGCGCTGCCGCAGCTGCAGCGAGGGTGGAACCGCTCCACACCCCCTCGGCAGCACCATCTGAGCCCAGCCGAATTTGTCAACTTTATTTAGGGGGAAGAACGGATCACATGGGGAGCCTCACCGAGCTGGGAGGAGCGTGGCGGTGCAGAATCAGGTCACTGACAGAAACCCGAGTTAGTCACGGCCACCGGCAGCGATGGTGAGAGGCAGAGAGAACAGCTGAGACAAAGGCAGGGGACGCTGGGGGAATTCAGCCGCTTTCTTCCCTCAGCTGGCTACCGAGCAGGGTCATCCTGCGCTCCCTTTATCAGGTGAGCTTTCCTAATCAAGTACGAGATAGAGTGGAATGTGAAAGAAATGCTTTCAGCTTGCGAGTGCTTTTGAGCACATTTATCCTTGTCGAGCATTTCCACAGCCTTTTCTTTTCCCATTCTGGCTCCGTCCTGCTGTGCTGTATTGATCCAGCCCCAGAGAAGTGGATGCTGCAGCCCTTTTCCAAAGCACCACATCCAATAGTCCGGGCAGAATATTTGCCTGTGTCTCAAATCTTTAATGTGCATCTCCGCTCAGACAAAGGCTGCAGGCTGCTGCCTGGTCCCTGTTGTCCCACGGCTGAGGAATCCTTGTGGAACTGGGTTTCTGCAGCACCTTTTCCTGCTCTTTCCCATTCATTAATGGCCAGCAAAGCTCCCAAGCACAGGTAACACAAAATCTGTCCCCTGCTTGCTGCCAGGACCGCAGCAGGATCCGTGTGACTTTTAATACCATTGTTTATTTCATCACCACACACGATTCCCAAAGAGCTGCAATGGGTTTAGGTTATTCAGAGGCCAGAATTCAAGCGTGGATTCCGAAGTGTGGATCCCTAAATACACACATATCTTGTGAAGGAGTGGGCCTGACTTTTATAGGTGCTAAGCAACTGTTCTTGTGCATTTCCATCTGCCTCGAAGTCACATCCCACCCTCTCCACCTTCCTCGTGTCCACACTTGGAGACAGAAATGAGCTTTGGAAAGTAGGCTGGCTCCTTCCTCTGCTGCCAGGAGCTTTCTGCCCAAAAGAAACTCCATCCTGCCCCACAGAAAATCCATCCTAAAGCCGGACACCTGATGGAAGGGATTTGCATCGCAGGGGAATTGCCACTGATGTGTCCAGGGAGGATAAAAACCCAGGGGAGGGTGTCTGGGTGTCTGCTGCAGCCAAAAACGGCTCAAGCAGCCATGGAACAAGTGGCAGCTGCCTACAGAGGGGCTTTCCTTCCTTCAGCTTGCAGAAAATCATCCAGCCTTGGCACTTAAAGGCTGGAACAGTCAAAATGTTGATTCTTGACAAGTCCTTAATGAAGCCTCTGGATTAGAGGGGATGTAAATGAGGATGTCACACCAGGAAAACAGCCCTCACATCAGAGAGCACCCAAAGGCAGAGCTGAGTCTCTGGGGGGGCAGGGCAGTCCTGGCTGGAGCAGAACTTCCCATTCCTTGTTTTCCTGGCCCAGGCTCCTCTTCCCGTGGCTCCCGGAGGCTCCAGGGGTGCAGCTGCTCCTGCTGCAGGGAGAATGCGGCCCCAGCTGGTTCTCTGTGGGGCAAATCAATGGGTGCAGGGAAGGCTCTTGGAGCTTTGCTCCAACACAGCACTGCCCTGGGCCTGGCACAGGGAAATGGGAGATTTCCCCCAGAAATCCGGGGCTGTGACCTGGAGACTGAGCTTTGTGTGGAGCTTCCCTTTGGAGTTCAGCACAGGAAGGCTCCATCCCTCTGCGCAGCAGCTCCAGGTGTTTGGGGTTATTTTGTGACAATGCCAGGTAGGAACAGACCTGCCAAAGGCTCTCACAGCCCTGGTTACCCCTGATTTATAGTTCATCCCCAAGTTCTTTCTTCCTTGCTGACTGAAGTTTTCTGTCTCCTGCATTTCATGAAAATTTCCTTTTATATTTTTTATACGTTGCTTCTTGCTGAAGTGTCTGATGTCAAGTGAAAATCTATATATAATGTGTGTCTAAATGCATATTTATATAAATTCACCCATATACATATGCAAAGACCTGGGAATGCAAATCCCACCCCTCCCCCATTTGCATCGGTGCAAGGGGAATTTTTCCTCTGGTTTTATTACATTTCACTCTCCCCAACACTTTGCCAATGAGCTAAGCCCATAAGGAAAGTCTGAAAAGATTCTAATATATTTTTATGCTACATTTAAGCTTTTCTTCAAACGCTTGCTCTTAATCCACTGTGACTAATCCACTCAAATTCCTCACATTATCAGATTCGCCACTTCCTGAATCTCCTCTATTTTAAGGCTTGCAACAGGTCAGGAATTGTATCAATAATTTGAAGACTGCGGCTCTCTGGGAGCTGCTGACCAGGGACAGGAACAGCGCTGAAATGGCACAGCTCTGTCTCCTCCAGGAAAACTTGCAATTCAAGAAAATCAGGAAAACCTTGACTTCAGTAAGACTTTAGGAAGGAATTCTGGGTTGTGAGGGTGGGGAGGTCCTGGAATAGAATTCCCAGAGCAGCTCTGGCTGCCCTGGATCCCTGGAAGTGTCCAAGGCCAGATTGGAGCAGCCTGGGATAGTGGAAAGCGTCCCTGGATGCAGGTGGGTGATCCAAGGAGATCATTCCCAGGGAAATGTTGTTTTTCCCATGTGCACACTGTTGTCAAGGTGCTCATGCAGAGATTGGAACGGGCTCCTCATCTTTAATGGGTCCCTGTCTCCTCTTGGAGCAGAGAATCAGGAATGTGGCTTTTCCCAATCACAAATGAGCCGGTACTAAAATGGGAGGCACTAAAACCAGAATTATTAAAAGCAAAATTTCTCATCAGTGCCAGGCCATCAAATTCCTCCTCATTGGGTAAAGTTATAAATATTGACTGCAGGGGAAGAGCAAAATTTAGAGGCAAACAGAGTGAAATGAAAGCTCATCGTGCAGAAAGTTTGTGTGGGGTTGTTGTTCCCTTCCATCCTAAGTGGAAGGTTTGGCTTTATTAGGAGAGATAAAATTGACTTAATAAAAAAATCAGTTAAGAGCTCATAATGTAAAACTGGCTTAGCCAGCACTGCTGGTCTATCAGTCTCACTAATTTTAATTGCATTCAGCCTGATCATGAAATGTGGAATGAGCTCTGAGATTTCCGAGGCATTGTTGGAATTCTCAGGTTGCTCCCCTGTCTCTGAAATGGCTCCTGAGGAAAAGTGAGAGCTCCTGAATTCTTTATTCCAGGAAGGAGGCAGGCAAGGGGGGTGTGGTAGGAGCACAGAAAACACATAAACCTGAGGGAGGAAGTCAGAAATTCCTAATTAATCTGCTATTTGGGGAGAGTAAGGAGAAATCCAGAGGAATTGAAAGACATTACAGATAATATTAACGGACAGAAATGCTGCTGCACAGGGCACAGAATTCCCCCAATGAATTCCTTGCTGCAGGTGTGCTCTGAGGTTGAAAGCCTTGAAGGATTCCTGGGAAGGTGCCTTGTGGGGATGAGAGCACCCAGAACAATCAGCAGTGGCCTCGACTGTGGCTTGGGGTGTAACTCAGCACATGCAAACTGGACATTCCCTTTTGGGGCAGATTTCCTGGATTCCTTTTTCTCCAGGTGTGTAAAAGCAGTTTTAAGGCAGCTGGGGATGGCCAGAGTCAGGAGCTGGGGCTGCACAAACCACCTTGGATCCCGTGCAGACACTGTTGTTTCCTCACAAGTTTCCCATAAGACACTTCTGGCTCTGTGTCTGAGGAAGAAATTCAGCTCTACAACAGAAAGATAAATCTGGATTTGCCCCTGAGCTCGACTCCTTCTGTGCACATCTACATAAATCCCCAGCCCTGGTGACTGGAGAGTTGATGGATTTCCTTTGCTGGGTCAGAAACCTCATGGAAAAAGCTTGGATCAAAGGATGAACACTCTGGAAATGTGGGGTAGAGTGCAGGCAGGACAGCCAGGCCTTGTTTTACAGGGCTGGGTGTAAAGTTCAGGGCTGCTGAAGAGGTTCCTGTGTTCTTTGAAAGGGCCCAGAGGAATCCCAGGATGATCCCTGCCAGCACCACCCCTGGCATCCTGGAATTTCCTTTTATTCCCTGTTGTCCCAGGGCAGGGGGGGACAGGAGGGGGTTTAAGGTCCCTTCCCAGCCACCCCATCCTGGGATTTTGTGACAGAAAACTCCTGTGTTTCCCACTCTGCTGTGCATCCATCTCTGCTCTCTCATTCCAAGCCAACAGATCCTCCTCCCTCAGCTCTCATTCCCACTGCCAGTGTCCCTTATTCTGTCCTGCTGTCCCCGTTCCTGCCATGGCCAAACTGGATATCCCAAATTAATCAACACTTTCACAACACAGCAGCTTCCCCATACTTTTTTCCACCAGTCAGTCAAGATGATAAAATTGGGACAATAATTTTTAATTAAATAAAAAATGTTAATAAAAAATGCATTTGTAACGCGAACCTTGGAAAAACGAGGAATAAATTAACAATGTGTGCTCAGAGCAGAACCTGAGCTTGGCGAAGTGGGTTAAACTAAGCAGAGAGGAAATGATCTTGTTCTGCAATAAAACATTCAATCAGGGGGTGTTCAGCTGTTTCTGAGTAACCCCTGAGGAGGGAAGGCACCAAAAATGGGCTGCACAACAAAAGAAAACAGAGATGAAATTGCTGCTCGTTAATTTAGAATCCTCCACGCTCTCCACCGAGCCAGGCAAAGGGTCCTGCAGGAAAACCAGCAGCTGCTCCTGGGAGTGGAGGGGGCCCTGGAGAGTCCAGCCAGGACTGCTCCTTCATCCTGGAATTTCTGACCTCTGGGATATTCACCTGAGCCTGTTCGATGGGGTTTTTTTAGCTGCAATATTGTGAGTGAGGTGCAGAAGTGTTGTTTTGGAGTGGAGCTGGGTGGGTTTTCACACTCCTGCTGTCAGGGCTCTGAGAGAGAGGCAGCTGGTGTGCTAAAACAAGGGATGGACTTTGGAACGCTGCAGGGTTAGGAACCGCGGGGTTGGAGGCAGGGATTGACACAAATGTCAGATTTTCTGGCTGCTCCACGCCTCCCACTGCTCCCCCCACTCTGTTTGCTGGTGCAGAGTGTAAACATTTGCTGGGAGGTGTTTGGTGGCTCTGCTGTCAGTGACTCCATGGGTTCTCTATCTGATGATCTTTCTAAATACAAATCTGGGGTCTCCAGTTGCCAGCTCCGAGCTCAGCGTGGGGCTGAGGGTCAGACTGGAGAGGAGAACTGCGTGAACTGGGCTCTGCCCCCGTGTTTGGGCCAGGAGAGAGCCCAGCTCCCACCCTGAGAGCGCTGGGGGGCTGGAGAAAGGCAAAACACCAAAATCTGGGCTCAGCATTAACATGGGCAGGTGCATGTTGGGCTGCAGGGAACAGGGCTGGTAAATAGGAGATTTCATTATTTATTTTGAAACAAACAGGATTTTAATCCATCTCTTCAGTTAAGGAAATTGTTATCTTGGAGTCCTTCTGTTCTATTTATTCAGAGTGTAAATGAAAAGTGATTCTTTTCTCTAAATCTCCTAATCTTGACACAAAAGCAAGAGCAATAGGTTTAACCCCTGAGGAAGAGCAGGAGATGTAATACTGCAGCAAGGCCTGGAAATCAATGATTAATGCTTTAAGGTTTTTAATTAATCTCCCATTTAATAATGGGGGATCAGTGGTCAAAGAGCTTCTCCAGGGCCACTCCTGGCGGTGGAACACAAGCTGATCAGGAGTGGGAAGAGCCAAGGAGGAATGTTCTGCCCAGAACCCAGCAGTGGTAATCTGGCTAAATTGTGGCATTGAAGGTTTGGCTTCCTCATCATCTCTGATGAAACCTTCCAGGGATAAAGGGGCTCCATTAGAGCTGGAGAGGGACTGGGGACAAGGCATGGAGGGACAGGACACAGGGAATGGCTCCCACTGCCAGAGGGCAGGGCTGGATGGGATATTGAGCAGGAATTGTTCCTGTGAGGGTGTGAGGCCCTGGCACAGGGTGCCCAGAGCAGCTGTGGCTGCCCCTGGATCCCTGGCAGTGCCCAAGGCCAGGCTTTATGGGGTTTGGAGCAGCCTGGGACACTGGGAGGTGTCCCTGCCCACAGCAGTGGATGGTGTTTCCAGGCCCTTCCCACCCAAACCTTTCCATGATTCCATGATAAGATATCCTGGACGCGTCCTCAGCTTCAGCCCCTCACATCCATGATGGTGACATCCCTGTGACAGCTCTTACTGGAATGGGATGAGGACTGGGGGAGCACTGCTCCCTTCTCTGTGACAAACCCCCCAGACATTCCTTTGAGGGTTGTGCAGCAATGGGGACAATTGTCTCAGGGACAATCCCTGGTGGCTGCAGCACCTCGGGGCTGCCTCCTGCCCTGAGACAGGAACTGCAGCTGGAGACAACTGAAATGTGGAGGGATGAGGTTCGGAGAGTCCCAGGCGGCCTGTGGGCACAGATATCCCAAAGAAAGAGCTGTTCTTGGGAGGGGCTGGCACCCTGAGCCGTGTCCTGTGTCCTGCCGGGAGGGTTCACAAAGAGCTCCCACACGGGTTTGGAAGCGATCAGGAAAGGCTGTGATGGAGCAGCACAGGTCAGTCTCTGCCAGCAGCATTCCAGCACAAGTCCTTCCCAGTATTTCCCCTGTTTTGCCTCATTCCCAGGCACAAAGTGGAATTAGAGTGAAGTTCCCCTGGGGAAGGGGCAGTGGCTGAGGGCTGCTGGTGGATGTTGGGAGCAGATTGAGTTTAACTCCCTGAGGAAGTTAAACTGTGGCAGTGGCAGCCGTAAGTCACAGTCCAGACAGACACAACACACTTGAGACACAACACACTTCAGAGGACTAAACTTTCTTTTTAGGTAGAAGGGAAACCCAGACATTCCCTGGAGGTGTAAGCAGGGCTGCAAATGGAAAATTCCCAGTCAGCACAGTTCCTGCTGGGGTTCCTCAGGCTCAGGAGTACAAAGCACACGTGAAGCTCTGAGCCGACCCTGGGGCAGCAAAGTGCAGTCTCCTGATTCCTTCTCCCCTCTGCACCACCGGCTGACCCCTTCCTGTCCCTCTCGTGGGTCTGACCCCACACCTGACCCTTCCTCCTCACAGCACGGGCACACTCCAGCTGACCCAGGCAGCCAACCCCCTCTTTTATACCACTTTTATACCACTTGTCACAAGCCACAAACACCAGAGGTTAATGTCCAAAAAGGAGACAGAAGAATCCTTTTACTTTATTCAAATAAAGGGAGAGGCCATGGGGCATTCCCCTGGGGTGTCT
>VXBU01019143.1:123167-134983 GCA_013400315.1 Bombycilla garrulus
TAAGTAATTGCTCATAGTCTGTGGGTGTTACACAAGGGAATCTCCACTCTGGGATGCACAAGGGGTGCTGGATTTGGGATTTCTGGGGAAGTTCCAGCAGGGTCACTCCAGGTGGGTGAACTCCCGGGATCTGGGCAGATTGTTCCCACCTCAGTGCTCCCCTCGTTCCAGAGCCATGGAAACAGCAGAATTGGAGGAATCTCTGCTGGATGTTGATTCCCACTGAACCTTCAGAGATCTTCCCTGTGGGTAAATAATGACAGAACCATGGAATTGCAGCGTGGGTGGGGTTGGAAGGAACTTGAAGCTCACCGTGTCCCCTCCCTGCCCTACGCAGGGACACTTCCACCATCCCAGGCTGCTCCACGCCTCCGGAGTGCCAGGAGAGTGCAGAAGTTTGGTGAATCCATCTGAGGGCAGGGTGAGGGAGCAGAATCAGCTTCCAGGGCCTGAAGGGGCTCCAGGAGAGCTGGAGAGGGACTGGGGACAAGGGATGGAGGGACAGGACACAGGGAATGGCTCCCACTGCCAGAGGGCAGGGCTGGATGGGATATTGGGCAGGAATTCCCAGAGAGACTGTGGCTGTCCCTATGAGACAAAAGGTTCAGAATTTAATCCATGTTATAGTTAACCAATTTTTTATCATTTTATATTATGTTGTCTTTTAGAATGTAATGCAAGAATGCAGGTCCTGTTCAAAGTCTATAGCCTTCACTATGCTTGCAAGAATGCAGGCACTTGACATTTCTTGTAATAAGAAGAGAAAATATAGTCTAAACAGACAAAGTGAGAAGAGCAGGAAATGCAGAAAAACTAAAATAAGATGAGGCCCTATGTCTCCTGGACTAGACAGAACCGAGAATCTGGACTGTTACCAAAAGATCAAAAAAACAACACGATGCCCAAGAGGAGCATAGAACTGGCTACCATGCAAAGCAAAGACAGGCAGATTCAAGAAATAAATATATATAAAGTTCTATTGATGCCTTCAGTTTTAGCTGTTATATTTTTTGAGACTATGCTGGTTTAATGTGCAGTTCTGGGTTTCATATTCAGGGTTGCTGAGCTCTCTTCACAGGGCACACACACAAAACAATTCCTTTCCAGCTGGGGACCAAGGACAAATTTTAGGCCCAAGAGTGGAAATAACAGTGAAGAAGAGAGAAAAGAACAGAGAGGATGGAGCTTCATAACCTGAGGCTGGAATTGCACAATTAACTCCAAGATGCAAATGGAGCAGAGCTGATAAAAGTGTGAGGCCTCGTGCCCGGGATCCATTTTGGGCCCATTGCTGGATTGCTTGGGTGCAGCCCCAAGGGGTTCCTGCACGGCCCAGGCTGGATCCTTTCAATAAATCCCTTTTGATTCTTTTCCTCTGCCTGCTCTCTGTTTCCAGCTCAGCCTTTATAGGCAACACTATGCAGATATAATACCTTAAGGGATAAAAGGAGGACATGACCCCCAGGCCCTCTCCATGTACCGTTTTAAGAGTTTTCCCCACAAATGCCCAGCACTGAAGAAATACACAGCAGCTTCACTTTTTATGGAGTTTTTTTCCTGCAAAACACCTGGATCCCTGGAAGTGTCCAAGGGCAGGTTGGACATTGGGGCTTGGAGCAGCCTGGGATGGATGAAGGTGTCCCTGGAAGGTTCTGGAAAGGACACAGGTGGTTTCTTTTCTTCTGGGCTTGAGGCATTTTGTGAACCAGCAAGTAAGGGTTGGACAAATCCCATGGAGCTCAGAATTAACAATAAGAGAATTCTGTGAATGGGAATTCTCTGGCCGAAGCCAGCAGGCAGGTGCTGCTGTAAAACACAGGGATTTCAGCGCAGTCACTCCTGATGTACACTCAGGTGCTGGAATTTGGCCCAAAGAGCCTGGCAGGAGCTGCTGGATCACTTTTACTGAGGGGGATGGAGCTCTCAGGCTCTGTTCAGGGGTGCTGCAGTCCACCCCACAGAACATTCCCTGCTTTCTGTGACTAATTCCTCCAGCAAGAGCAAATGAATTCCAGAGCAATTCACTGGCTAAGAAAGAGCTAAATTGGTTGGCAGGATAATGGGGGGAAGAAAGAACCTGGCAGAGGGTGAAGCCTGGCAGGTTTCTTTGACCAGAAGAGTCTCAAATGTAACAGGTGAACCAAAATTCCCTCAAGAACCATAAGTAAAGAACTGGATCACTCACTCCAGACTCATGTGCTCATGACCTGCTGCTGGTGTGTGTTTGAAAGCCAAGCTCCATCCTCCCAACATCAGAATAGTTTTAGAGCCCCGAGCCACGAGCTGGTGAAGAACACAGAAATAATGTTGTTATTGGAGTGCTAATTCCATCTCGAGTCATTACCCTGCTGAATCTGGGGGAAAAGGGTTGTTAAAGGATGGGGGCTGTTCTTTAGGGGGAGAGTGTTTGTGTGGGTTTATTGTTGCTGGGGTTTTAAATGTTATGGATGATGTTGGTAAACTCATAATAAGTGGAAAGTGATTTTAGTTTTGGTTTTACTTCTTCCCCTGCAGCTTTTACAATTATTAAAATCCAGAGGTTACAATGTAATTTGTTTAAATCTCTTTTGAGGAACGCAGAAGGAATTATTCCAAGTGACTCAGACCTGCTGAGACTGGAGGAGCTTTCCAGAAATGTTCGGGAGTGCCTGAGCAAATCCAGGAAGGCACTGCTTAAATAGTGAGCTGCTAATTGCAAATTTAGGGATCAGGACCAGGATTTTTGGCCATTTGCTGGAAACTGCCTCCCCTTCATTCATTCCTGTTTCCCGTGGGAGGTGGTTTATCCAGAGGATGGATCAATAAACCCTTGGCTGTTGGTCACTCTGATTTCAGGTTCCCAATTTGCCAAACCAAAAGGTGTTGCTGGCTGAGGAGGTGAAAATGGTTAAAGATCAGTGGGAATGAGCTCTGGAATTTGGGAATAACAGAAGTCCTTTTGTATCGATCTTGCCCACCCTCTCCACCCCTAAAAACAAACCAGAGCCTTCCAAAGAGAACCCTTCCTGGAGATGCTTTGGGAGAGGATTTCAGGATGCTGAGGGAAAATGGGATTTCTCTCTTTAATTTGTGCTCCCTGCTGTCTCTGGACAAGTGTGAGCACAAGGGGCTCCAAAATACATGGGAGCTCCTCCTTGGGCAGCTTCCAGGCCCCTCTGGGTCCAGGACTGATGTGCAGAGATCAGGAGGGAGCGCCAGGGGCCTCCCCACAGCCCCGTGTCCCTGCAGGATCCGGCTCCTGGAGCATCCTTTACCTCCAGGGAATTTGGGAGATGCCCATAGTGAACCCGCTGAATTCATGATTCCATTTCACCCAGCTCGTTAAGACACAAATGCCCTAAATGTGATTTTAATCCTGATTTATGCAACTCATCCCGTTCCGATTTGGGTTTTTTGGGTGTTTTTGATGGGAGGGGAAGCGCCAAGGGTGGTTTTGCCTTGGCCAAAGCTGTTCTCACACGCTGGGAAGGCGATGCTGGGTGTTCCAGGGCACGTGTGCTGACCTAACACAGAGTCAGGGTATATTCTACAGGATTTGCTCCCTGATTCTGGCAGATTTTCCCATGGGACACCTCCAGCACTTGGATCAATGAGAAGCTGCATTTTACAGCAAAATTGTAGGGATTGGTCTGAGAGTTTTGCTCTTCAGCAAAAAGGGTGGAACTTGAACCCTGGATCATCAACCTGTGTTTTTTAGAGATAAATGTGAATCAGGTGAAGAGATTCAGCTTAAAGGGTGTCAGGCAATTTCTATCCAAAAATCGAAGCAGAAACATGGAATTTACTGCTTCCAAAAAGTTGTGCATTAAACAACAAGTGGTGTGCTAAAATATTTTCTTAAGGAAAAAGAAAAATAAATAGAAAAAGGGAAAAGAGGAGAGAGAAAGGGAAAGGGAAAGAGAAAGAAAAAGAAAAAGAGAAAGGGTAAGAGATGGGAAAGAGAAAGGGAAAGAAAAGGAAAAAAGAAAGGGAAAGAAAAGGAAAAGAGAAAGGGAAAGAGATGGGAAAGAGAAAGGGAAAGAAAAGGAAAAGAGAAAGGGAAAGAAAAGAGAAAGGGAAAGAGATGGGAAAGAGAAAGGGAAAGAGATGGGAAAGAGAAAGGGAAAGAAAAGAAAAAGAGAAAGGGAAAGAGATGGAAAAGAGAAAGGGACGGAAAAGAGAAAGTGAAAGAAAAGGAAAAAATATATGTAAAAATAAAATTAAAACTAAAAATAAATGTAAAAACAGAAAAAGAGACAAAGAGAAAGCAAAATAAAAACAAAGAAAATAAAGAAAAATGGGGAGAGACAGAAAAGAGAAAAGATGAAAAGGCAAAAGGAGGTGATAAAAAGGATGTTTAAGTTTTATAGACTCTCATTTAAATTAAATTAAAAGTTCATGTTTGCTCTAGAGATGGAACCAAGGTAACAAATGGTGCCAGGTGACAGGGGGGGAACAGGATTTTCTGAGTGATCCCTGGTGAACTGGATAAAATAATGGAGCAGAAAGGCAGTTTAGGGAATATCATCAGAATCTCCTCCAGAAGAAGGAAAAATCCTCACTGAATTCCAGCCACGGGGTGTTCCTGCCTCAGCTCTGTCCCCCTGCTCTGCTCTGGGCTGTGGGATTGGACAGAGCCAGCCCTGCAGCACCCGGAGATTCACTGAAATGGGATTTTTTCACTAAAAATCACGAAATGTCTCCTTTGGTGAGGTGCTGGGACACCCCCAAGCCCAGCTGTGGCCAGCTGTGCAGGGCAGCTCCTGCAAAGCTTCTTCCTTCTGCTGCCTGTGCTCATCCCTGGTTTGGAAAACCCTTCCCAGACCCAGTGAGCTCCTCCCAGCCTGATCCCGCTGCTTTCCCGGAGACAGGAACAGAAATTGTCCTGCTTTGTTATTTACTGCTCAGCAGACACAAAAATGTCCCTGTCACCAGCAGTGTCACACTCAGCACCACACTGCCTGCAGCATGGGGACCTCTGGCTGCCACTGAGAGAATTCCTGCTCCTCCAGGATGGAGAGATGGATGATTGATGGATGGATGATGGATGGATGCATGATGGATGATGGATGGTGATGGATGGATGGATGGTGATGGATGGATGATGGATGGATGCATGATGGATGATGGATGGTGATGGATGGATGGATGGTGATGGATGGATGATGGATGGATGCATGATGGATGATGGATGGTGATGGATGGATGGATGGTGATGGATGGATGATGGATGGATGCATGATGGATGATGGATGGTGATGGATGGATGGATGGTGATGGATGGATGATGGATGGATGCATGATGGATGATGGATGGTGATGGATGGATGGATGGTGATGGATGGATGATGGATGGATGCATGATGGATGATGGATGGTGATGGATGGATGGATGGTGATGGATGGATGATGGATGGATGCATGATGGATGATGGATGGTGATGGATGGATGGATGGTGATGGATGGATGATGGATGGATGCATGATGGATGATGGATGGTGATGGATGGATGGATGGTGATGGATGGATGATGGATGGATGCATGATGGATGATGGATGGTGATGGATGGATGGATGGTGATGGATGGATGATGGATGGATGCATGATGGATGATGGATGGTGATGGATGGATGGATGGTGATGGATGGATGATGGATGGATGCATGATGGATGATGGATGGTGATGGATGGATGGATGGTGATGGATGGATGATGGATGGATGCATGATGGATGATGGATGGTGATGGATGGATGGATGGTGATGGATGGATGATGGATGGATGCATGATGGATGATGGATGGTGATGGATGGATGGATGGTGATGGATGGATGATGGATGGATGCATGATGGATGATGGATGGTGATGGATGGATGGATGGTGATGGATGGATGATGGATGGATGCATGATGGATGATGGATGGTGATGGATGGATGGATGGTGATGGATGGATGATGGATGGATGCATGATGGATGATGGATGGTGATGGATGGATGGATGGTGATGGATGGATGATGGATGGATGCATGATGGATGATGGATGGTGATGGATGGATGGATGGTGATGGATGGATGATGGATGGATGCATGATGGATGATGGATGGTGATGGATGGATGGATGGTGATGGATGGATGATGGATGGATGCATGATGGATGATGGATGGTGATGGATGGATGGATGGTGATGGATGGATGATGGATGGATGATGGATGGATGGATGAATCCAAGCACTGATCCCTGCACTGACAGCCACCCTGCGAGGTGCAGCCTGCTCCAGCAGAGCATTTGGACACGTGAAATACTTGCCTGATCTTTCCTACCTCTCCAGTTATTCTGTTCTACATGTACAGGGAGTTAGCTTGCTCTGTGCCTAATTTTCTGTTCTAATTTTTCTGTTTCTAGAAGCATGTGTTCTCTGGGCTGGAATTAAGCATTTTCCTGTTCCTGGGCCAGGCCTAGGAGCTGGGTTGTTTCTTCTCAGCATCCTCTGTGGCTTTTCCCAATGCTTTTCCTTTTTTCAGGCTACTCTTTGGGATGGAATTTTGCCTTTGTGCCTCATTTCAGCCCTCCCAGGGAGCTGCTGTGCTGGGCCTGCTGGAAAAGCTGCAGCCCATGGACAGGGTCACTTGGGCAGGGTTGAAGACTGGCTGATGGCCAGCCCAGGGAAGGGTGGGAATGGTGGAAATGGTGCCATATCCAGTTGGGACCAGCCTGGTGTCCCCCAGGGATCAGCACTGAGCCCAGCCCTGTTCGATATCTTTATTGATGATCTGGATTAGGGGACAATCATCAGCAAATTCACAGATGGCACCGAGCTGTGTGGGATGTGGATCTGCTGCAGGGCAGGGAGGCTCTGCAGAGAGATCAGGACAGGCTGGACCCATGGTGTGACACCGGAACTGTGAGGGCCAACAAGGCCAGGTGCCCTTGGGTCTCCATGGAATGCTCCAGGCTGGGGGAAGACGGGCTGGAAAACTGGGCAAGGCCCTGGGGGTGCCGGGGACAGTGGCTGGACATGAGCCCAGGTGGGCAAAGCCAAGGGCACCTTGTGCCAGCAGCGGTGACACAGGGACAGCGCAGTGCCCGTCCCTGCGCTGGCACTGCTGGGACACCTCCAGTGCTGGGCACAGCTCTGGCACACTCACGGCAACACCTGGAGAGGCTGGAGCATGTCCAGAGAAGGGAACGGAGCTGGGAGGGGGCTGGAGAATCCTGAGGGAGCTGGGAAGGGGCTCAGCCTAGAGAAAAGGAGGCTCAGGGGGGACCTTCTGGCTCTGCACAACTCCTGACAGGAGGGGACAGCCGGGGGGGTCGGGCTGTGCTCCAGGGAACAGAGACAGGAGAGGGAACCGCCTCAGGCTGGGGAGGCTCAGGGTGGACACCAGCAGGAATTTCCCTATGGAAAGGGTGCTCAGACCTTGGAACTGGCCAGTGGCGTTTGGAGTGCCCATCCCGGGAGGTGTCCAAGGAACGCCCGGAGGTGGCACTGAACGCTCCGGGCTGGTGACAAGCCGGGGATGGGGCACAGGTCGGATTTGAAGATCCCGGAGCGCTTTTCCAGCCCCCGCCCTCCCTCAGGGACCTGAAGGGGCCGCGGGCTCGCCTGAGGGGCGCCGACCGCGGCCGCCAGGGGGCGCCACGAGCAGCGCGCCTCACGCGGGGGAGCGGCTGCACTGCCCGGCCAGGAACACCGCGGACACCGGGAGCGGCGGGAACACCGCGGGCACCGGGAGCGGCGGGAACACCGTGGGCATTAGGAACGCCGCGGGCATTAGGAACGCCGCGGGCACCGGGAGCGGCGGTGCCGGCCGCCCGAAACGCGGAAGCCGCGCCGCTTCAGCCGCCGCACTGCGCAGGCGCGGGAACAGAAGCGACCAACAGCAGCGGGCGGCGCGGCGGTGACGTCACAGGGCTGTGAGGGGGCCCTGCTCCGGGAAGAGGCGCCGGAGGAACCGGGAGCGGCTCGGGGGTCCCGAGCAATTCTGGGGTTCCGGAGCGGCTCGGGGGTCCGGAGCAATTCTGGGGTTCCGGAGCGNTCTGGAGCGGTTCTGGAGTCCCGGAGGGGCTCGTGGGTCCCGGAACAATTCTGGGGTCCCGGAGCGGTTCGGGGGTCCCGAGCAATTCTGGGGTGCCGGAGCGGCTCGGGGGTCCGGGACTTGGGCCACGGGATCCCAGGGGTCACACGGTGGCTTTGGTGGCCTGTAGGAGGGTCAGAGGAAAGAGTGCCCGGTTGTGGGTGAAAAATCTCCGCTGAGGGCCGTGCCGGGGAAGAGGCTGGCGCTGTGCTGATGCCGTTTGCCAGGCAAGATGCGGGTGAGGGACGGGGAAGGGCGGCTGCTGTTCTGTCCGTGTCCTGGAGCTGGAGGCTGCAGGAGAAGGGCAGAAACCCGGTCGCAAGTCTTCTCCAAAGGAAGAGTTGGAGGTGGTCAAGAGAAGAAGCTGCTCCAGGCTGGGACGTATCCATGGATGATCTTCCCAGAGGAGCAGTGTCCAGCTCTGCCCCTGAGTTTGGGTGAATGTTGTGCTGGTTTAGAGCCGAATGCACGCCGGGGGTTAAAGCGGACACTCCGGTTGGCATCCAGATCTCGCAAGCTCATTAGCAGTTCCATTAGCAAGCTCCACTTGCCCTGTGTAATGCTGACAGAGTTAGGACGGGAATATTGCAGGGAGAGAGGATGATGAGGCTGGGGACGCAGCAGAGGCACGCCTGGCTTTCCAGGCAGAGCTGGGAAGAGAAGGGAAGCTCCGTGTGCTGCTGGAGGCTCCTCTGCCGAGATTCCTGCTGTGCACACACCTCAGCATTGCCTGCATCCCTGCTTTTCCCCTGCACACACTGTTTGATCACTGAGGGCTCTCGGGACAGGACATGACACGGCTGGAGAGGGATTGCAGGCCTGCGAGGCAGCAGAGGAGCTCCCGTCAGCCCGAGCTCCCTGCATGGCTCTGGCACATCCCCGTGTCCCAGGGAATGCCACCTTGGCACAGCGGCAGGTGCCCATGGATGAGCTTTAAAGTCCTTCCAACCCAGTCTGGGATTCTGTAATTATTGATTTTGTGCTAATTACCCGCAGCAGCGCTGGCACAAAGACTTCACCCCCTCAGCCCACCTCGCCTCCTTCAGAGGATTTTGCTGATTTTTGGGGCCGTTGGAAAGACTGAGAGCTACACACAAGGCGTTGCTGCCTTGGGTTTAAATAACATTTCTTGATCCCCTGTAGTCAGGGTGGGATCAAGGAGAGCTCCAGAGAGCTGCCTTATTTCCCTTGGCATGGATAGGTGGGAGCACTCTGTGCCTGTGTGAAACACCTTGCAGCTCATTTTGTGGCTCTCTGTTCCATGGAAAGATGAAAACCTTCAGTGTGTGAAGGAAAGCCTGCAGAGAAGGCCGGGAGAGCCTTGGAAGAAAGAGTCTTGGCATTTGCTGAGCCCTGAGTACAGCTTTTCTCAGAGAGCAGCGAAGCCCAGGCTGCTTTTTGTACACATTTTATACACAATGTTTTGGTCTTCCAGTTTTGGCTGCTCAGTTTGGGGTTTTTCTCCTTAACAGCAACAATTCTGTGGGGTCACTGATTTATTTCAGAGCAGTACTGAAGCCAGTTAAACAACCCCTGGTGACGAAGCTATTTTTGTCTTGTGGGCTGAATTTAAAAATCGGGATATTTTTGGGAGTGAGCACAACTTCCTGCCTGCTTTCCTGTGCTGCTGCTAAAGATGATGGGCGTGCTGGTGCCTTTATCTTTTTATCTCTGTGCAAACAGCTCTAAAGCCCAAATCCAGGGCGGTCTGTCAAGGAAAGAGTGGAGCTCCATCTCTTTCAGCTCTTCGTGTTCTGCCACAGTCATAAAAAACAGGAGTTTGAAGTGCTCAGGGGTTGTCTCTGCACAGCCCCTGTGCTGCACTTTTTACAGCTTTTGGGTTGTTAAGTGAAAATTTGGCCAATAAAACTTCAAAAATTAACAACTTGAGTGTAGAGGATCTGTGAGCAGAAGGCTCTTGCTGAACAAGGGCAGCTCAGAGCAGCTGCTGGCAGCAAGTGAATGTTGTCATTGTGCAGCTCAGTTAGAAACTGAGCTCCAAAATTGGAGACAACTTGTTCTCCTGCAAGAACATCAGGGAATTAGACAGATTTTATCAGAATATTCTGACTTTGGACCATTTTGTTCAAAAATCTGCTTTGAAAATAGAGGAGAGGTCCAGAAGGAAGGGGAGGTGGGAGAGAAAAAAAACCTTTTTATTCTCTTCCCCATTCACAGCTAACCAGACTTTGATTTTTATTTTTTTTTTCTGTTTAATTGGGATATCTGAGAGTTCAGCAAGAGGAACAAAGAGGTGAAATGGCTCCAAATTTTCGTGGACCTTGGCACAGTTTTAGGGGACACAAAGTCATTGTCACGGCTGCTCCTGGGATTTGTTTTGCGTGAATATAAAATGAACACACCCAGAGTCAGACAAAACTCTGCAATTTGGGGTTCAGGGTATGACAAGAGTATTTGAAATGTAAATAGAAAATATTTGTTAAAATCAAATACAAAAAGGAAGGGGGGGTGGATGTTTTCCTGACATCTTTCTCAGTTTTTAAAGGAGAAATCTAAACCCATTTTTATGTCTGTGTTGGCTTTAAAAGCTTTAAGGAATGGGTGAGTAAAAGCTTCAAAAAGCTTAAAAAGTTGAAATCCTGTGGGACCAGCACTGCCTTTCCCAGCCATTAAACAGTTAAAGGTTTGCCAGGCTGGAATTTCCTCGGAGCTGTTCTGAGAGGGGGTGAGGGATGGATGGGTCTGAGAGGGGTGACAGGGCTCAGAGGGGACACACGGGGTGACTGATGGTCCTGAGGGGGGACACACGAGGTGACAAGGCTTGGTGACAAGGGGTAATGAGGCTCTGGGGGGGGACACGAGGGATGGATGGCTCTGAGAGGGGTGACGAGGCTCAGAGGGGACACCCGAGGTGACAGGGCTCGGGGGACACCTGAGGTGATTGATGGCTCTGGGAGGGGACACCCAAGGTGATGGCCCCGGCTCTGTGGCAGCAGCAGCTCCAGAGCTCCCGAGGAGGTGCCAGGATCTCTGGAACTCAGGAAACCCCAGCAGATCTCTCCAGATCCCCGAGTCCCGCAGGTTCTGGGGATCTCCCAGGAATCCCTTCAGCAATAAATGAGCCCCCGCATGTACAAACCTATATGTCATATATGGATTTCTATGTATACAGCTTCTGCACAATCCTATTTGTCTTGAGCAAGTCAGGGAGGTTTAAAACACACCATGGGACACAAGCAGGAATTTTCTTGCTTGCGTTAGAGAAGAAGCCAATTAACTGCAGGTTAATTAGCTGGGGGCTCTGTGCTGCAATGTGCTCGAACGTTTAAACAGGTGGGAGGCTGCGTTTGCAGCGGCAAAGCGCTTCCTACGACATCAGGAGGCTCCTGACGCCGAGAAATTTTGCCTCAGAGGTACAAAAAACAAAGCTCGAAAGAATTTTGAGGGAGAATGTGCGGAAAAGTTTCCCTGTAGGGCAAGAAAAAGCGAAACTTCCCATACCGGGAGTCGAACCCGGGCCGCCTGGGTGAAAACCAGGAATCCTAACCGCTAGACCATATGGGAGGCGCTGGAGAGCGTTGTGCCCGCGTGCCTCAAAACGCTACTGCCCTCTCCACTGATCGTCAGAGCGGCTTTTCCGGGCCCCGCTCCGCCGTTCCGTGGGAGTCACCGGGAAACACCAGGACTCACCGGGAATACCCGGCACTCACCGGGACCCCCCCCAATAAACGCCCCCGCCTTGCCAGAAAGGCGCTGCCCTCACCCAACATGGCGGCCGGGACTTCGGCCGCCC
>VXBU01019143.1:135102-146934 GCA_013400315.1 Bombycilla garrulus
GCCTCGGGGGGCGCGGGCGCCGCGGGGCCCGGCGGGGCCGGGGGCGGCTGCGGAGCGTCCGGGGAGCCGTGGGGAAGGAACTGCGGGACATCCCGGGGAATCCTGGGGAATGGGCTGCGGGACATCCCGGAGAATGGGAGGGAAGGGGCTGCGGGACATCCCGGCGTACCCTGGGGAATGAGCTGCGGGACATCCCGGGGAATCCCGGGGAAGGAACTGCGGGACGTCCAGAGGAATGGAAGGACATCCCGGAACAAGGGGCTGCGGGGAATCCCGAGGAGAGGGGGCCGATATCCCCGGGAAGGGGGCTGCAGAGGGACTCCCGAACGGGCCGGGTGATTTCGGGAACGCCGGAGGTTTCCCGGCGGCAGCGGGAGTTCCCCATGGCCCGGAGCAGGGGGAGGGGAGCTGGGGCTGTGTCAGCGCTTCCCCGGGGTGTACCGGGGGTGGCACTGGGGTTGGGATTGGCGAGTGGAGTCTGTGCGTGTGGAGAGCAGCGATCCAAGGTGGGCTTCTCTCGGCAGGTGTGTGATGCCAAGCACAGCCATGAAGAAAAAGGTAAGGAGGGGGAGGAGGATCCTGGGTTTTCCTTCCCCATGCCCATCCGTGAACACCGTTTGTTATGTCCATCCCTCAGGCTGGGGCTCCGGTGCCTCGGAAGCTTCTCGGAGTCAGAGCTGCATCCTCTGCTGGAAGTGCCGGGCGTTAAAGCCGGGTTTAATCCTGGCCCGGCTGTGGGCTGGGTTCGTGCAGAGCCTTCCCCGGCAGTTGCTGTTCCTCAGGCGCTGCTGGGGCTGTTGCAAAACCCTCTGCAAAGCCCTGTGCACAGCCCCTGCCCAGGGAGGAGGATCTGCTCCAAGCCCTTCCCCTCCCGAGGTGTGCCAGGAGCCCCAAATTCTCTCAGGGCCCCCAGGAGGATGAAATTTAACACGTGGGGAAGGAGCAGCAGCCCTGGGAATCGCAGTATCCCAGAATGGGAATGGCTGTATCCCAGCAGGAGCACATCCAGTGCTCTTAAAGGAATATCTGGCTGCTTTTCCACGGTGAAGTGGGACTGGGTTCCCTGTCTGGCTCTCTGTGCTGCTATCTGACCCCTTTGCAAAGCCTCTGCAGCCCAAGCTTTAGGAATTGGGGCTGGTTTGGGCCTGCCTCACAGTGGGATCGAGTTTCTGCTTGGGATTTTGTGCTGGTGCTGTGAAATAAGGGCTTGGCTCTTCTCTGGAATCAGCTCAGGGGACAGGACAGGACAGGGCAGCATCCTGGGGTGGCCTCCCCAGCTTTCCTGGATGTGGAGCAGCCAGGAACACTCCTTGTTGCCAAATCCTGGGGCCCGTGGGCAGCTTTCCTCTGGCCAGGTGCTCCCAGGCTGGCGCTGCTGCAGGAGTGACCTGAGCACTCAGGATTGGGGAATTCTGCCATGGCTCCTGCCCCGCTGTCCCAGGGTGAGAGGGGGAGGCTGGGCAGGCACTCACTGCGCTGTTCTGAAATCCCTCCTGGATGGGAGACTTGCAGGGCTGCTGCCAAAAGCTGGATTTGGCTTTGTAACTGGAACTTGTTGAACAGCTGGGTTTTGTGAGCAAGGCTGTGTTGGCTGCCACTGATGGGATTGTTTTGTTTAATTTTTATTTTTAGATCAGAATATAAAGCCTTGCCTGGTGTGACTGTCTCTGGTGTGACTGTCCCCCCTCATCCCCACCCCCAGCATTCCCTACTTTTTGGCTGCCTCCCCTTTCCCCTGAGGTCTGCAGGGATGGGACATGATGGAGCCAAGAGTCTCCTCTGGAGAGGCATCACTGGAGCCATGAAGAGCCTCCCCTGCTCTGGGGACTCTGACCTGGGCTGGCTCATCTGCTTTTCCATTTTTGTTTTTGGTCTTCTGGCACCTGAAACTGGGAATGTCCCTGGTAGTTGAGGAAAAGAAAACCAGTCATACTGTGGGAAGAGCAGTATTAGAAGATCCTTTAAGGTTCCTCCCAACCCTGTCTGGTTTGGGGTGGAAAACCAGGGGGTGAGGGGTTAATTCTGGTCTGGAGGGGTTGAGACAAAGCTGTTGCTCATCTTTGGTGCCACCAAAGCCATCAGGTGGGAGGGGCTGGGAATGGGGAGGCAACTCCTGCTTTTCCCAAGACCTGTCCATGTTTTTTGAGAGAAGTGTTCGATGTGACCATGGGCCAGGGACAGCAGGGTTGGGATGAGCATGGACAGCAGGCTGGGTTGTCTGTCCTGCTTCCCACGTGCTCCTCCCTGCCTCTCTCCTGGTGTATTCCCAGCTGGAATGTGCCAGTCCTGTGTTTAGTGGCTTTGGCAATAAGATCAGCTGGAGGGAGCTGGGAAGGACTCTGTGCTCTGTGGGAGCTCATTTTTCCTTCTTTCCCTCTCTGCAGGTGCTGCTGATGGGTAAAAGTGGGTCTGGGAAGACCAGCATGAGATCCATTATCTTTGCCAACTACATTGCCCGGGACACGCGGCGCCTGGGGGCCACGAGTAAGGAATTCCCGGCCCAATTCCCAGAGCCCAGCGCTCCAAGCCCTTCATTAGCGGGGCGGGGCCGTTCCCTGCAGCGATCCCTGGGCCGGGTGTGTCCCTGCAGGTCCTCCCAGCTGCCACACCCCGCTGGGAGCTTCGGGATCAGCCGGGGTCAGGCAGGAAGTGGAGAGAAGGGAAAGGCAGCACTGGGATCGGATTTGCTGCTTTATTGTTCAACTTTTATCCTGAACTCCCTCGTTCTGGGATCAGGAGACAGCTTTTGCTACTTTATTGTTCAACTTTTATCTTCAACTCCCTTTTTTGGGATCATGAAGTAACCTTTGGTGCAGCTACACCTGTCAGAGCCTCTGTGTTGGTGGAACATTCCTGCTCTATCCAGGGATCTCCAGCACAGGGATCCTGGAATGTCCCCGTGGTTTTGGCAGGATGATGCACTGGGCTTAATGAATGCCTTTCCTTTTTCCCTTTTCAAAACCTTTGTTGGGAAAGAGCAAGAAGTGATTCCTGTGGAGGAGGGGGATGAGTTGTTGGGATCTGGTGCTTCTCACTGGGAACGGCCTGTGAGGATTTAATTTACACCAGGGATTGGTGTAAATTTCCTCTTTGCCATAAATGTGGCCTCTTCCTGAAGTTTACATTCCCCGTGTTTGTGGCTTATTTTGTTAAGGATGTCTTAAAGCCCTGCAGAGTCATTCCTACGATATCCCAGGCATCAGGGAATGTGTGATTGAAGGGGAGCACTTGCTGCACTTCTCAGGAGAGCAGTGGGCAGGGAGGCCTGAATTCCCCTGGGAAATGGTGTTTTGGTGGGATTTTACAAACTGGGGCTGCTTTGTGAGGAATGCCCATCCCTGGCAGTGTCCAAGGCTGGGCTGGACGGGGCTTGGAGCAACCTGGGGTAGTGGAAGGGGGCAGGGGCTGGAATGAGGGTTTTAATCCCTTCCAGCCCAAACCATTCCATGATTTGATGCTGGTTTCCATGATTTTTGGCTGCCCAAGCTCTGCCCTGGGTGTGTGGTGCAGTCAGTGAACTCCTGCTGTCTCTTTGCAGTTGATGTGGAGCATTCCCATGTTAGATTCCTGGGAAACCTGGTGTTGAACCTGTGGGACTGCGGAGGGTAGGTACTGATTATTCCTGGCCTTTCCCAACCTTTGGAGGAGGCTGTGGGGAATGAGGGATGGATCAGAGTGGATCCTCCTCCCCCTGGGATGGGATGGAGCTGAGGGAATGCCCCTTGTCCTGCTGTCCTGAGGTGCTGGAATCGCTCATCTCCAGCTCTGTCTAGGTGGGATTTGTGCAGAGAGGCCCTGCTGGAGGTTGATCCTGTAGCTCCTGGAAGCAGCTTTTTTCAAGGAATGTTGTCCCTTCACAGCTCCATGGCCTCTGGATCATCTCAGCCATGTTCAGCCAGAGTTAAAGGAGATTTAAATCCTGGCATTTAAGGCTGAACTGATGTTTTGGGTCATGTTTCACCTGTTCCCATTGCTGTGGGGTTTCACAAACTGCTCCTTAAAGCCAGCCTGGGGCCAGAAGCAGCAGGACATGAGGGAAAAAAAAGGATGGGACTGGGGGACTGATGCTCCCTAGGAGCATCCAGCTTTCCTTGGGCATGCTGAGGGCACACAGCTCCAGCCTGGCCTCCTGGGTGGGAGCTGCAGTTCCAAATGCCAGCCTTGCCCTCCTGGCAGGAGGCATTTCCCACAAACGAGGCAGGAGCTGCTCTGAAGGGAATCTCCTGCTCTGCTCCCTCAGCCAGGACACCTTCATGGAGAACTACTTCACCAGCCAGAGGGACAACATCTTCCGCAACGTGGAGGTGCTGATCTACGTGTTCGACGTGGAGAGCAGGGAGCTGGAGAAGGACATGCACTACTACCAGTCCTGCCTGGAGGCCATTCTGCAGAACTCCCCCGATGCCAAGATCTTCTGCCTGGTGCACAAGATGGACTTGGTGCAGGAGGACCAGCGGGATCTGGTGAGGAGCTGGCAGTCGCCATGGAAATGCATCCCCCGTGCCATGTGGGTCACACCTCAAAGGCAACCCCTCAGGGCTGTTCCTCGAAGGCTTTCTCAGATGTTCTCAGAGCTTTTCCTGCCTTTTTTTAAAGTGTGTCATCCTAGAATCCAGTGGAGAACGGCAGTGGTGATTTTTAGGGACAAAAAAAGCCTTTCCTGCCCAGTTCTAGAGCTCCCAGCATACCTTGGCTCCTTCCAACCCAAACAATTTTAGGATTCTGCAGCAAGACATCCCTGCTGCTCCCTGGGAGGGCTCCTGGCCAGTCCCCTGCTGTATCCCAGAGATCCATGTGAAACTCATTCCATAAATCCATACAGCAGCCACAGCCCAGGCAGGAATTTACACTCAGTCCTAAACTCTCTTTGTTTCCCAGATTTTTAAGGAGCGTGAGGAGGACCTGAAGCGCCTTTCCCGGCCCTTAGAATGTGTTTGTTTTAGAACTTCCATCTGGGATGAGACGCTTTACAAGGTTGGTGTAGCTTCCTCTCCACATCTGCCTTCCCACTTGGAGCAAGAGCACGAGGAGGAGGATCCCTGTAGGTGCTGCTGCTGTGTTCAGCTCTGCAGCAGCTGCTTCTGCAGGGTGTCAGTTAAACCCAAATTAATCCTGGGTCTAATTAATTTTAGAAAGTCAGGAGGTGTGGTAAATATCAGGAACTTGGCAGACGGGCATCCCAAATATCCCCCTGGCTCCTGGGAGGGGTGAGGTTGGGCACTGCCCCACACCTGGGTCAGCAGCTGGGCAGGGAGGGAGGCTGAGCTTGGAAAATCTGAATGTGGATGAGCACAGATGTTGATCCCAGCACCCCAGTCTCTCCTGGGTTTGTTCCTGGCCTGTTGGGATAAGGTGGGACTTTGTTTGGCTCAGGGATGAGCTGCCAAGTGTCCATCTGCGTGCTGACCTTGCTCAGGATTACAAATCTCTGGAAACTCAAGTGGGAGAAGGAGACAGAAGCATTCCCAACTTAAACCAGGGATGATTTAAGTCTGTTCAGCAGTACTGCAGTTTCTCAGCCTGCTGGAGAAGAGCTGGAGCCAGGGAAGGGTCTCCTCAGGTCTGGGCTCCCTCTGGGATCTGGGCACGGAGCAGGGAGAAGCTTCTCAGCCTTGCCCAGGCCGTGAGCACCCAGAAGTGCCAAAAATCCCTCTGGGAGCACATTTCTCAGGAGAGGCTGAGGAGGAGAGGAGCTGATGGGACCTTTCTGTGTCTCCATGACCAGGCCTGGTCCAGCATTGTCTATCAGCTGATCCCCAATGTGCAGCAGCTGGAGATGAACCTGAGGAACTTTGCTCAGATCATCGAGGCAGATGAGGTGCTGCTGTTTGAGAGAGCCACGTTCCTGGTGAGTTCCTGGGATGGGTTCCCTGGGTGGAGCCTCCCTTTCCCTCCCCTCTGCTCTGGAACCAGGCTGGGAGAGCTGGAAATGTTCCCCTGGAGAGAAGGCTCTGGGGATAGCTCAGAGCCCCTCCAGGGATAAAGGGGCTCCAGGAGAGCTGGAGAGGGACTGGGGACAAGGATGGAGGGACAGGACACAGGGAATGGCTCCCACTGCCAGAGGGCAGGGCTGGATGGGATATTGGGCAGGAATTCCTGGCTGGAAGGGTGGGGAGGGACTGGGCTGGAATTCCCAGAGCAGCTGTGGCTGCCCCTGGATCCCTGGACATTGGGGCTTGGAGCAGCCTGGGACAGGGGAAGGTGTCAGGTTGGACTTGGATGAGCTTTGAGGTCCTTCCAAGCCAGCCCATTGTGGGATTCCATGGAAGCTGGGAGGTGCCAGCCCCAGTGCAGAATGTCCTGATCCAGGTCTTGGGATTCTGAAAGCAGCCACTGGGGTTCTGTGGCTCACAGGACCATCCCGACATTCCCCCCTGCAGCAGCTGAGCTGAGGTTGGGTTGGGCTTTCCTCTTGCAGGCTCTGGGAGTGTTTCATGTTCCCATTGTGGTGGGACTGCTCCAAGGATCCCTCTCTGCACAGGGCAGGAACCTTTTGTAGCTTCAAAACCAAACCTTTTCACTTCCTCCTGCTGAGGCATTTCAGCTGCACCTGATTTCTTTTGAGTTTTGATGTTGTGCAAATTCAGAGCATGGGTGGAGCATCAGCCATGGGATTGTGATGCTTTTCCAGCTCCTTGTGCTCCCAATCCCTCTGTAAAGGTGCTGGATAAAACCACCCTTGGGGCTTGTCCATATTCCTCATTACTGGGCTGGGCTCTTCATGCTTTGCACCAAACTCTTGCTGAGCTGAAGGAAATATTTGAATTTTTGGAGTGTTTTCCTTGCTGGTGATTTGGAAATGATGGAGGGAATTTGGGAAGGGAGCCATGACGTTTCTTGCTCCTTAAACTATCAGAAACAAACACTCGCCATGCCTGGCAAGTTCTGCTTTTTGACCTTTTGGAGATAATAAATAGTTCCCCCTTGGGGTGTGTGACAGTGTGATTGTTACAAGAACATTTTTAACTGAAAGAAATTATCTTTGCTACAAAAATTCTGTGCTTAATTTACGTGCAATAGTGACTTCTTAAAAAAACTCCTCCCTTTTTTCATATATTTAAACATTCTCAGGATTCTCTTATCTTGAAGGGAAATCTTCCTGTGAAAATCCATTTGGGAAATCTTACTCTGAAGACTTTATTCTGAAATTGTGTTTAAATTGTAGTAAAAAAACCTCATCTGGGAAGTTCAGGAAGGAAATTGAATGCTGGGAGTTGCAAGTCTTGGATGTGGCTAAAGCTATGCTTGTGGGAATAATTAAGCAAGTTGAAAAAGTGATGGGTTTAAGGTGGTTAAGGGAAAAAAAGAGAAAAAAAAACCCAAAAAACCCTGTTGAATGTGACTCCCTGAATAGAGCAGCTTCACATCCCTGTGCAAAGGCTCCTGCCACATCCAGTGAGAGCAGATTTTGGGATTGTGAAGAGTTCAAAGCAGCTGTCCTAAGGTTTGGAAGAGGTTCCTGTCAGGTTTGCTGTGGGGATGGAGCTGCTTGGGCAGGAAATGCAGCTCTCACTCCATGTGGCTGAGGAGTAAAGCGCTGGGGCTGATATGAATGTTTATGGAGATGTTTTCAAGGACTCATAAAGCTTTTCAGATCCTCTGGGTGTTGGCATCCAGGCAGTCAGGGCTGCTCCTGGCTGCTGGATCTCCGGGGAGGAAGAGGAGGGAACTGCTCTGAGCTCCCTCTGCTCTGACTGCAGTCATGGAGAAGGAATTCCCAAGGAACCAGCTGCCTTTGAGCTGCTTTCCTTAGGGAGGAACAGCTTGATTTGGCTTTGGGATCACTGCCTGTGCAGGATGGGGAATATCCCAGCAGCAACTTAGGAGGGAAAATCTGTCACAGCACTCGGCCCATTCCTGAGGTGATGGACACATTTTTTTCCTCTGTTGCTACCTATTTTTGGATCAAAATTTAAATTGCTGCTGAGGTGAAGCCCTCAGCCCTCAGGGGACAGTGGTGTCACCTGGCAGATCTGTTGCATCCTTTGTGTGCTGATCCTGTCGCGAGTTTCTCCACGAAAGCCCCACGAGAATTGCTGTGAACACTTGCCAAGATCCAGTCAGCCAAAGGCACAGGGAATCCCTGCCCTGCTCCCAGCCATTCCCAGAGCTGCTGTGGGAGATCTGTGCAGGATTCCCTGACTGGCTGTGCCCCTTCTCCAGGTGATTTCCCACTATCAGTGCAAGGAGCAGCGGGACGTGCACAGGTTTGAGAAGATCAGCAACATCATCAAACAGTTCAAGCTGAGCTGCAGGTGAGCTGCTCTCCTCTGCACTGGGGAGATCAGGGCCATTCCAGCTTTTTCCAGAGGGCTTTCCAGAGAATCCCAGTTTGACTCCTCAGCAGCTAGAAAGCCAGGGTGGAATATTGCTTGAATACAAATCATTGAATGTTAATTTAAATCCTCCTTTGCTCATGGTGGGAGAGGTGTGGTGCTGTTTTATTCCTGCCCTTCTTCTCCTGGACCAGGGCAGAGGAATTCCAGGGCTGATCTGATCAAAAGTGTTTCTCTTGGAAACTGGGAATGGCAGCTGGAGAGCTCTGCTCCATCCCAGGCCCTCGAGCCATTGCTGACACTGCTTATCCCTATTTTCAGTGGAATAGTGGGAAGCTTGGCTTTGCACAGCCCCCAGGCTCCACAGTCAGGTTAATCCTGAGGGTGTGTGGAGCTGGATAGGATGGAGAAGTTTCCTGGGGGGTTTAGAGATGTTCAGGTGTCTCCAGGTATTCCCGTTCTATGCTTATTTCTGCTGCTTATGCAGAGTGTCCAGCTGGGAATGGCTGAGCCCTGGTATCCATGGGGAGCAGGCCTGGTCAGGGGGGTTGTGTCACGGGAGGCCTTCATTCAATGCACAATCAGCTGATGTTGTTCTCATTTGGCCCAAAAGTGAGGAATTTTGCCTTTAAAACCAAGCCCAGCCAAAGCCCTGCTGTAACCACACCTTGCCAAGTGAGAATTCCAGCTCCTCCTTTTTCCAAACAGCTCAGACCAGGGATTTTGGCCATGTGGGCACAAAAGCTCTTAACTCACTCACTTTTTTTTCCCTTTATTTCTTTGTTTTTCAGTAAGCTGGCAGCTTCTTTCCAGAGCATGGAGGTCAGGAACTCCAACTTTGCTGCTTTCATTGACATCTTCACATCCAACACCTATGTGATGGTTGTCATGTCAGACCCCTCCATACGTAAGTCAGAGCCAAAAAAAACCCGCTTGGGACAAAAAAAAAACCCAGAAAAACCTCAAAAAAGGTGAAATTAATCCAGTTTAAACTGTTTTTCTCTTGGAAAATGATACAGAACAGATTAAGAGAGAGGGATTGAGGGTGAGCAGGACCTTGCAGAGGTGGTGGCACAGCTGAGCTGCTGCTGCTGTCACAGGGAGCCACCAAACCAGACCTGGCTGAGCAGGTCATGCCTAAAACCTATTTTGGGCAGTTGGGAGCTGGCAGCCCCGGTGATTTTTGGGGAGGAAGCAGAGCTGGCTCATGTTTGGGTGTTGCTCTGGCTGCCTGGGCTGTCTCGGGTGGACAGGCTCTAATTTTAGCAGCATCTATTTATCCCAAGGAGGAGCTGCAGCAGCGCCAGCCCGCAGCCCCTGGGAGCAGATCCCTGTTTACACAGCTCTTGGAATTCCTGCTGGGAGCTCAGGGGCTCCAGGGACACTGCCCAGGGCTCCCTGGGGCTGCTGCTGTGGTTTCCCTGCCCTCCTCACTTCGGGAATTAGGGACACAGTGGGATCCCTGGGCATTGCTGGGCAGGGGAGCAGTTCTGGGATGAGCAGCTCTCCCCGGGAGAGGCTTTTCCTCATGTTCGTCTGGGATCAGCCAACAGCCCTGACCATCTCACGTTAAATTTTACCCAGCCCTTCCCACCCTCAATTTTGCCCAGGCCATCCCAGTGTGGATTTTGCCTGGCTTGGGAGCAGCAGGATGCACCAAAGCCCTGCAGACAGAGCTGTTGGAGCCAGGCAGCCCTGAGGACGTGGTGATTCCCACCCATTTTAACTTTTTTTTTATCTCCCCTGTCCCTTTTCCGTCCCAGCTTCCGCGGCCACGCTGATCAACATCCGGAACGCCAGGAAACACTTTGAGAAGCTGGAGAGGGTGGACGGACCAAAGCACAGCCTGCTCATGCGCTGATCCCAGGCACTGGGGCTTTGGGGGGAGAAAAAACAGATGGGGACTACTTCTTTTTAGGAGAATCTAACACTGTCCATGTCTTTGTTGGGCTTTGAAATGAGTGTGCTGCTTGTTTTTTCTCCTTGTCACATTGGACACTAGAGCTGAAGGCTGGCTGGATCCCGGAATTCCCTGGCACGGGAGGGTCGGGAAGGAGGCATTTCAGGTGATGTGCCCGCAGGGGGTGGGGCAGAGCCCTCGTGGATGCCAGGTGATGGGATATTTACTGTTTCCTTGGATAGTTGCTAGAATAAGTTTATAAATTTCTCCTCGTCTTTGGTCACGGAAATAAACTTTTGCTACCAGGGATTTCAGATCTGAGAGCTTTGCAAAGTGGGTTTGCTTTCTCCCAAATCCCCGGGCAGCTTTGGGAAGCAGAGCTGCAGGGCTCCCTTCGTGGTTTGGGGGGAATTTGGATGAAAGCCATTCCAGAGTTTCACTGGGAATCGCTTGGCAGTATTTCCCCCCTTTTTTCTTTCTTGCTGCATCAAATTACTGTGTAAAAAAGGGTGTGGTGCCTCCGTGCCTGGCTCTCCCCTGTATCCCTGCCCACACAGCCGCTGGGAGGGGCGGAGTGCACCGGGGCGAATCCGAGGAGTGGCAACCAGGAGCTCCAAGGGCTGGAGAACCTGGGGGCTGCGCACAGAAACTCCCAGCCCTGCTCCATCCTGGAATTCAACACCCGCGTCTCGCACCGCCCACCCGGCAGCTGCCGTGCCTGGGGCTGGGGGCGTTCCAAAGGGAATCATCCCCGTGGGAGAGGAGCTGCTCCCAGCAGGAACCCCTGCAGAGAAGAGAATGGGCAGAGGTGATGTTCGCCGGGATGCAGGTGTGGAATTCCTGCAGTGGGAATTGTGGAACGAGTCCCGACACAAGCGCAGATCTCGCACGGAGCTGCCCCGTGGCTGGGCTCAGGCTGCGCTCAGACCCTGCTGGGAATGTCACAGCTTCCCACACTCCAGCCCTGCCCTCGGAGCAAGAGGATGAAGCCTCTGGAATATCCCATCCCACCGGGAAAGGCTTCAGGAGAGGCCGCAGTTGAGGAGATTGGGGCACCGGCTGGGAGCTGTTCTGCCGGAGCAGGACGGGGGAAATGCCGCCTCATTGCCATGGTGACAGGAGCTGCCGCTGGCTTTCCTTCGGGATTACAGCACGTGCAAGTGGGATGATGCCGAGGGGGAATGTGGAGTGGGGGACAGGTGACAAGGGGCCAGAGCTGTCAGGAGCCAAATCCTGGCCAGGCTGGAGCCTCCTGGGGCAGTGACACAGTGTGGGGTTGGGGTAAAGTTCTGCTGTTCTCCCACTTCAAATCCCTTTTCCTGACGTGCGTGGATTTGGGAATCAGCCCGGTCCTTTTACTGTGGCCGAGGTGCCGCTGTGCTCGTTGAGTGACAGCCTGTGACAAAACACGGGTGGCTGTCAGAGCCCCTGCCCTGCGTGCTTCGCTGGCCCTGAGGTGTGTCCTTTGTCCCTTCCCAAAGCAGATCCCAGGCCTTTCTGGGAGCCTGGGGTTGGTGGCTGCTCTGGCTCCTTTCATTCCAAGCAAGGGGGTCTGTAACCCTCGTCCCATCTTCTGGAAAACTCTTCATGTGTTCTCCGGCAGCCCCTGCCCTCAGAAAAAAAAAAAAAAAAAAAAAAAAAATGCCCCAGATGTTT
>VXBU01019145.1:17038-37054 GCA_013400315.1 Bombycilla garrulus
CGGACTCCCTTCGGAGTCTCCTGATCTTTCCTCGTTGACTCAAGCTCCTCACGCTTGTTTCTCAGTTCTATCCCAGCACAAGTTGGCTCAGGTAATTTTCCACCTATTTAATTGTAATTTTTGCCTCAGATACCATAGGAAACCTTTCATTTCACTGAGGGCTTTTTCATTTTTCACCCTTGTAAATAAAGATAACGTCCATCATATCCAAAGTAAGAGATCCAGCCTCCTGAGACCTCCACACCCTTGTTGAGATGATCTGGGTTAAGGATCTGAGCTAAATTTCCTCGACAAAAGTGTCTGGAGTGATATTTATCCTCAACAGAGGATAGAAGTGCACAGAGAGGTCTGAGGGAGTGAAGGAGCCCTTTGCATTCCTTATGATCATCCCCAGGTCACGTTCCCTGCACAAATGAGCTTCCTGCTGAAGCAAAAAACATAAAGAAAAAGAAATGAAAGAAAAGGCAAGTGGGAAAATAAAAAGGATTCACAAGGAAAGCCAGAGGCCCAATTTAACAGCAGCTTTTCATGCGCTTAATCAAGCTTTAGGTTTCTGTGTTTATCTTTGATGTTTCTCCAGCAGTTTCAAACTGCCAGAGGTGCGAGGGCAAAGCAAATCCTGAGCAGTTACTGGATTTGGGAGCTGCTCACAGATATTCCATGTGAGAACGGGCTCCTGTGGGCTGGGATCTTCCCTGCCTTCTGCTGAATTTCAAATATTTCCTTTTTTACATTTTGGGAACCCCTCAGGTGCTGCTATCCAAAGTTCCTGATATCCGATGTGCATGGCAGGCAGGAAAAGGCTGAGGAAAGGGAAAAAGGTCTCAGGTTTGTTTAGGAGGAAGTTCTGGGAGTCCAGATTTTTCTGTTCCCTGCAGAAGTCTGGGGATTTGGAGCCAGATTCACCTCAGGAATACACAGCAAGACACAGAGGGAACAGGCACAAGTTGCAAGGAGAGAAATTGTGATTGCTCTTATTTTAAAAGGATGTAAAAATTACCAAGTGAGTTGTTAAAGACCAAAACACGGCCCAGAAAATTCGGGGAATCTTCATCCTCCAGCCTTGGACTGGACAAGGCCCAGAAGAACCCTGAGCTCCAAAATTACCTCCAGAACTTGCTTCCAAAAAAAACCTCTCTTCAATTCCATGACTCCAAGGTTTTCATCCTGTTAAATCCTAATGTTGCCATGAAAAAATGCCCAGAAAATGTCACGTTCTGCGGCAACACAAACGAGTTTACACAGCACCAAGCTGGAAATGAACAGGAATTTCTACAATGGGTGCCTGCAGCCTGGGAGCGCCTGGGGAAAAACGAGCTGTCAATCCACACCAGGAACATCCCAGCAGCAATCCAGAGCCTCTGATCCAGCACCAAATGACAGGAAAGGCTCTTTATTTTTATAATTCCCTGATATTAAACCCAGCTAATGATAACCCTTCATGATCTTCTTCAGTCCAAATATTTTGGGGATTATTTACAGACAGAGGGAGCTTTGCTTTGGCTGCTGCCTGTTTGAGCCGTTGGGTGAGCAGGCAAAAATCAAATCTAAATTATTTCCATACCTGTGCAGCTTCCACTGGAAAAGCTGAGGTAAAAACTGCATGGAATTCATGCTTTATTTTGGTTTTTTTGAACAGTTTTTGAGCTCTTTAAAGAGAAATGCCAGGAACTATAATCTGGAGTCCTGCCTCGCTTGCTATGGAGCATCTCCACCCCAAAATGTGTGGATGGGAAACGTGTTCCCAATGGCCTCAGGAGAGCAGGAAAAAAATCTGACTTTTAATAAAATTTGGACCCAGCAAAGGAGATTTGAGGGGTGATTTTACCTCAGTGGTTCAGCGTGGGGATCATGGAAATAAAGGAGTCAGAGCTGAGGGAGAAATTGCAGGAACACAACAGGGGTGGGATTGGGATTTGCTCCCCATTCCTAATTCAGGACCTTCATTTCCTAAAGCACCCTCAGAAAGCAAATCTGATCCATTCATGATAAATTCCCAAGAATAAACTGACAATATTCCTAATTTAAACCTTAAATAATTCCTAATATTAAGCCTAAATTAAATAAGAATTCAGAGTTTCATTTCACATATAAAACTCAGCTCATCCTGGCATTAAAAACAACTAAAAAAGCAAATAAACACACAGAACGTTGTGATTTTTTTTTTCTTAATTCACTATTTTTCAGTCAATCCAATAGCAGCTGGTAATTCTGACGAGTTTGGGGTTGGCACTGCTGGGAGAGGATTTTTTCTGGGCTCTCCAAAATCTTTCAGCAGCAATTGTGAGTTAACCCAGGGACTTCTCCAGCACCAGGCTGCTGCCAAGCAGCTGATTCCCAGGCAGCTGCCTGAATCTCCCTCGAAATTATTCACAGCTTGGGGATGGAAAAGATAATAAACATATGGAATAAGATGGTGAGAGGCTGGAAAAGAGAGGGGATAAATAAAGGTTCAAAATCTGCCAGCTGGGGAAATATGAGCCAGTAGGTACCGAGCAGGAGAAAAAATGAAGTCTTGTCAAAGAGACAAGAGTGATTTGGTCAATTTTGGGAATGAAAATCCCTGTGTAATG
Source organism: Bombycilla garrulus (assembly GCA_013400315.1). Taxonomy (NCBI): domain Eukaryota; kingdom Metazoa; phylum Chordata; class Aves; order Passeriformes; family Bombycillidae; genus Bombycilla; species Bombycilla garrulus. The sequence continues at coordinate 19,612 of VXBU01019145.1, forward strand.
AAGGAAATGAATGGAGCAGCCACCAATCCCAGGCAGCAGTGACATTCTCGAGGAATACTGGTGTGAGTAGAGAGCTGAAAATTTCATTTTTAGGGACCTGCCAGCTGCCAATCCAAAAGACAAATGTTAATAAAAGAATGTGCTTTGTGCCAGAGTTACTTTCAAAAATCCATTTAAAGCCCAGGATTTTCACCTTGCCCTCTCAATCCACAGCGACTGGGCTGAACTGGGCAGGGAGCTGCGGTTAAAATGGGATTTTTTTGGGATAAATACATGGGAATACTCTAAAAGTGCTGTGGAATTCCTGCTGACTAAATCCAGGCTCTGTGCACCACGTCTGCTCCCCAAATATTCCTCAATCCTGGTCGAAACCAACCCAGTGAGAGTTTGCAGGGAGTGTGGGACTGAGAATTGCATTCCCATCCTCCCCAGGCAGCAGAGAGCCAGAGAGAAATCAAATATCCCTCTCCAAATATCTCAGAGCAAATCTTACAAACACGAGGATTTAAGTAGTTCAGAAAAAAAAAATTAAAAAAAATCAAAGGATGTTAATACCTAATATCTTGCAAAACATCATTTCTTGCCTCTGTGCTGTCAGGAAAAGCTCTGAGAAGAAGTGGTTTGGGGAAAAGGGATGAAAGTCTTGCAGACATGGAATAAAACAAACTGCGGGAATCCACCAGAGTTTAATTGCAGAGGTTCTCCTGCTTAGTTAAAACTCCAAACCAAGCTCTCCATGTTCCTGCCTCTGCAATAAATCTATTTTTCCTCCCTTTATCTAATTCATTAAGCCACAAAGCAAACAGAGAATTTCCTCACCAGTTTCAGAGGGTTTAGGAAGATCCTCAGTGAGGCCAGGCAGACCCTAATTCAGGTGTTAAATCCCACTGTTGATTTCCTGGACATGAACATTCCCTTCACCTGTGCTCTCCAGCTGGATCAGGTCACACCTGATTATTCAGGGAGGTAAAGTGGCACTGGACAGCAGGGAGAGATAAAGGATTCACTGAACTTTTACACTGAGAAATGGCAGAGATTTGAAATTCTTTTAGTTTAAATATCTGGCAGTTCTCACAGTCACCCCGAGTTTTACTCTGTTTTACCTTGGACTGAGCTGGAGGAAAATGTGTTTGGGAATTTTTCTGATCAGCACCGAGGATGATCCCTGCAAGATCCTCAGGTCCTTAAGAAATGTTTTATTGACCATTTTTTCTGTTAGTTTAAATATCTGACAGTTCTCACAGGCACCCCAAGTTTTACTCTGTTTTACCTTAACTTGGTCTGAGCTGGAGGAAAATGTGTTTGGGAATTTTCTGACCAAGAGGCCAGCACTGAGGATGATCCCTGCAAGATTCCCAGGTGCTTCAGAAATGTTTTATTGACCATTTTTTTCTGTTAGTTTAAATATCTGACAGTTCTTACAGCCACCCCAAGTTTTACTCTGTTTTACCTTGGACTGAGCTGGAGGAAAATGTGTTTAGGAATTTTCTGACCAAGAGGCCAGCACTGAGGATGATCCCTGCAAGATTCCCAGGTGCTTCAGAAATGTTTTATTGACCATTTTTTCTTTTAGTTTAAATATCTGACAGTTCTCACAGCCACCCCAAGTTTTACTCTGTTTTACCTTGGACTGAGCTGGAGCAAAATGTGTTTGAGAATTTTCTGACCAAGAGGCCAGCACTGAGGATGATCCCTGCAAGATTCCCAGGTGCTTCAGAAATGTTTTATTGACCATTTTTTCTTTTAGTTTAAATATCTGACAGTTCTTACAGCCACCCTGAGTTTTACTCTGTTTTACCTTGGACTGAGCTGGAGGAAAATGTGTTTGGGAATTTTCTGACCAAGAGGCCAGCACTGAGGATGATCCCTGCAGGATCCTCAGGTGCTTCAGAAATGTTTTATTGACCATTTTCCCCTCTCCCAGTTCCCTTCCTGGGCTTTTCCTACGTGTTCAGGGCAGTAGGGGAGGTTTGGCATCGCTTCTTGAGCCTCTCAGCTGCGACCTCAGGTCCCTGTGCCTGCCTGGAGCTTCTCCCCATTACTGCAGAACTCTCAGTTTATTTATTACATCCAGAACAGCCCCAAAAAGCCCTCAATTAAATCCAGTAATTCATTACTGCCCTGGGCCAGCCAGCACTACAATGACACATCCATTAGCAGCCCCAAAACCAGAATTAAGTGAGAGGACGAAAGTTCCAGCACCAACTTTGAAGCTTCTTTAAGACACAAATTTAGAGTGGACGAGGCCGTTCTGAGCAGGGGCTCTGAAAACACTTTTGAAAGAGGAATTTGGCTGCGTCATGCAGAGGTTTTGGAGAGGGGCTGCAGGCAGCTGTGCATAATGCAGGCTGGAAAATGAAAATGCTCTGGGAGAGGATTGGGGCACGGGAGCGCAGCAAACGCGTCTCTGCTTGCGTCAAGTGGCACAGGCAGGACTCGGGGTGATTTTCCTCATTTTTGTAAAGAAATGTGGGGTTGGAGAGGCAGGCTCTGGTTTGCGAAGGGATTCTAGGGGATTTTTCCCCTTAACAGGAAGGTAAAGGATGCATCAGTGGAAAGACCCAGCACAGTTACCGCTGTTAGACTGCGCTGTTCCTGCTTTAGCTGCAAAGCAGGCAGGAATCAGCTTCTGGAAGGATCTGGGCCTCTCGCCCTGCAAATTCCACTTTTCCACCATCAGTGGGCCAGCACGTTCTTATTTTCCCCTCAGTGACTCCAGAATTCACTCCCTCCATGTCCATCAGCAGGAATAATCCAAATCAAAGCTGTGCCATCCCCATTTTCCCCTCAGTGACTCCAGAATTCACTCCCTCCATGTCCATCAGGAGATATAATCCCCATTAATGCTGTTCCCATCACCTTTTTCCTCTCAGTGACACTGGGACTTCCTCCCTCATTCTCCATAGGCACAAATAATCTTGATTAAAGCTGTGCCCATCCCATTTTCCCCTCAGTGACACCAGGAATCCCTCCCTCCATGTCCATCAACACAAATAATCCCCATTAAAGCTGTGCCCACCCACATTTTCCCCTCAGTGACACTAGGAATCCCTCCCTCCACATCCACTGGCACAAATAATCCCCATTAAAGCTGTGCCCATCCCATTTTCCCCTCAGTGTTACAAGGACTCCCTCCATGTCCATCAACACACATAATCCCCATTAAAGCTGTGCCCATCCCATTTTCCCCTCAGTGTTACAAGGACTCCCTCCATGTCCATCAACACACATAATCCCCATTAAAGCTGTGCCCATCCCATTTTCCCCTCAGTGTTACAAGGACTCCCTCCATGTCCATCAACACACATAATCCCCATTAAAGCTGTGCCCATCCCATTTTCCCCTCAGTGACACTGGGACTCCCTCCCTCAATGTCCATCAGCAGGANGCTCTGGCTCATTTGCTGCTCCCAAAATGAGGGATTTTCTCTTGTTCCCAGTGCTCTGAGTGCAAGGCTGGGATGCAAACAGGCCCAGCCCTTCCCTCCTGGAGAGAAATATGGACAACTCCAGTTATTAATTCCCCATTGTTGTTCCGACTTTAAACTGCTCTTTAAAGCCACTGTGATCTCTTTCAAGCAGTGGAGGAAAAGAACACTTTAATCACTAAAAGTGCATTAAAAATTCAACACTCGAATCCTGCCTAATAGATTGATATTTCCCATGAGCTGGCAGGGGAAGATTAGCTATTAAAAATTCCCTTGTCCACCAGCATGTTAAATCCACCTGAAATCGGGCCCTGCTTGTTTGTTTGTTTGTTTTTTCTGGTTAAAGACACTCTTAAATTCTGACCTCTTCGCGCTTTAAATAAATCAGGGAAATTTATTTTGGTGTTTTTACAGGGTTTTAAGGCCAGCTTCCATTTCAAGAGCTGCAGACACTGGATCCTGCCTGTCCTTCCCAAATTCCCAAGGCTGTCTCGATTTTTGCAGGACACTCTGGATGAGGAACATTTAAATCCAGGTGTCTTAAACTCTGCAAATTCTGCTTTGTCACCCCAAACTTCTCCATTAGCTGGGATGAGGATTAAGCTAAAGAAGACACAAACACTGCAGAAAATCAGGAAATCCAGTGAAAGCTTAAATCAGCCTCTGGAAGTGCAAATTCTTCTCCACTGATGGATTTAGGGTACGTAGGGAGGTGTTTATTCAGCCTAAAATCAGGAAAAATCATCAAGTCCTTCCTCAGTTCTTCACTCCTCCCATCCATCCCTTCAGGGGTCTGCAAGAATCAAAGCTCTGGTGATAAAATTATTTTTTAGTCAGACTTGATGATCTCAGAGCTCTTTTCCAACCTCAATCCTGGAATGGTTTGGGTTGGAAGGACCTTAAATCCCATCCAGCTCCACCCCTGCCATGGGCAGGGACATTCCCACTGTCCCAGGGTGCTCCAAACCCCGTCCAGCCTGCTAAAAACCTTCCAAACCCTCCAAAAATGGGCTGGAAAATGCCAGAACTTGGGGTTTGGGATTTCCTCAGAAGAAAACACCCACCAGATCCAAATCCTCCCTGCCTTTTGTGGGTTGAAAAACAACAGAGCTGGAAGTGCCCGGCATTTAGGGGCAGAGGGTGAAGAAAATGGGGATGGAAAACAGAAAATCATGGCAAGACATTGCCTGCTTCCTCTCATACTTCCTACAATGGGTTTTTTTACCTTTTTTTTTGCAATTTTTTGCGATGTTTTGCAATTTTTTTTCATTTTTTGGTGATTTTCAGGGGTTTGCTACCAAACCAAATGACCTGCACTTGTGTGGAGCGTTCCTAAGGACAACTTAAAAAATAGAAAAGAGGAAAAAAATCATCAGGATGCTGCTGAAACCCGATCAGTTGGCTCTGCTCTCCCTCTACATCTCTGCCTGGGGCAAAGGAGCCACGGATCCTTAACCCAAAAAAATCTGGATTGGATTCAGGGATGGACAGAGAGTTGGAACAACAAACCCCAAACCCACCAAACCAAACTCCACAATTATCCCATTCCCCAATCCTGGCTGCTGGTGGCAAACCCTAAAATAGCGTTGGCAGAATCCGTGGATTGTTTTTTTTCTGGGATGTTTTCCAGCAGCTGGAGGAATTCAGGATTCTCCTGGAACAAGGAGTCTTTTTGTTCAACTCATGTGCAGCAAGCAGGGACCTCAAAAAGGACATAAAAAGGGCTGAAATAATCCAAATCAGCGTGGAAAACACTCAGAATTTCATCTCAACGCTCTGATTGGGGTCAAGATAATTATTTTACCTTTATTTCTCATAAAAAACAACACAAATGCCTCAAATTTGACCAATGCTGGACACCTCAGAGCGTTGTGGTCACAAAAAACAAGAAGAAAAATGTAATTTATAAGCAAATCCAGCCTGTCTGTGCCAGCTGAGTGAATTCTGCTCTGACAAGATTCTGTAGATAAATTTCTGTTTCATTTCATGGTATTTCTTCCAGCGTGATGTTCCAGCCCGAAATCACACTGGGAACAATTTGGGGTGGAATAGAAAATGATAATGTCTAGACAGCAACGCTGCCTGAAGTATTTTCAGGGAATATATAAAAAAAAAAAACAGAATTAGCAGCAGCTCTAATAGCTACAAGTTAATAATGACAGTGTTAATTTTAATTTTAATGATTCGAGGTGGGCACTTAAATAAAATAAAAAAATAAATTAAAAAAAAAGTCACCACAAAACAAAATCAATGAGCTGGAATAGGAATTCTAATTTGGAAAGCCGGACAATTATTAATCATTTGTATTATTCAATTAATAGTGACTTTTCTAATTAATAGGATGCTTTATGTCCCCATCTGGTATTCGAAGACATCATTCATTTTTATTCCAGGGAAATAAACAGCTGCAAAGGGGTTTGATGCTCTAACAGGAGAGGGAAATTAAACACTGGATTTGCTTTTCCATTTTAGACCTAATAATTCCCTTGGAAAAGAATATTTTTTTTAATGCTCCAATGATTTCATGTCCTCTATCCCCATCTACACCCCGCCCTTCTTTTATTTTTTTATAGTTCACAGAATTAAATATTTTCTGTGGAGAGGGAAACCCTTTAAACTGGGAAGTTGCAGATATTCAGAAAGAGTTTTCATGCAAATATTTACACAGGGAGAGACCCGGAGTGGAACTCGACATTTCAGATAATCAAAAATATTCCTCCTAAACTTCTTTTCTGCCTCCAAAAAGGCAGCTGGGACTCAGGAGGAGCCTTTCAGGGACTTGTCACATCCAAATACTTGCAGGAGAATTTAAAATTTTGGTTCTACCGAGGTCAAATGAAGTCGAACTGTCAGGATTTAGTCATTACCTCTGTTTTGTGCAAAAGAAATTACACGTTTTTGGGGTTTTTTAAAAAGAAATACGGAATAGAAGCATAAGAGTGGCATTAAAAACATGATAATCAGGTCTTGTCAGAACAAAAACAACAGCTTGGGGGATCTGGATCCTGTGGGGTTGGGAATAATCAGAATCTGTTCCTTTCTGTCTCAAAAAACCACCACATTTTTAAGAGCTCAGCTGATTTTTGCAGTTCAGCTCCCCCAGCCAAAGCTGCTTCTTGGCTTTTTTGAGAGTAAAAAAGAAAAATGGGGGAAAAAAACATCAAAATTTCCACATTGGATGGGGGAGAAACCTTCCCATGGGTCAAGCAACTTCCAGCCCCTTCACTGCCCCTTCCCTCTCCCTAAAAATGTCCTTTTTTCCTCTGGAGGAGTCTCTGCTCTGCCCATGGAGCCAGGAAGGAAGGGAAGGGAATCGATCACTCCAAAATTATTGATATCAAATTGATAATTGGAGTTATCATTGCTCCATCACTCCAGAATTATTGATATCCAATTGATAATTGGAGTTTCCATCACTCCAAAATTATTGATATAAAATTGATAACTGGAGTTTTCATCACTTCATCACTCCAGAATTATTGATATCAAATTGATAACTAGACTTATCATCCCTCCAAAATTATTGATATCCAATTGATAACTGGACTTATCATCCCTCCAAAATAATTGATATAAAATTGATAACTGGANTGATATCCAGTTGATAATTGAAGTTATCATAATTCCATCACTCCAGAATTATTGATATCCAGTTGATAACTGCAATTATCATCACTCCATCACACCAGAATTATTGATATCCAATTGATAATTGGAGTTTTCATCACTCAAAAATTATTGATATCCAATTGATAACTGGAGTTTCCATCACTCCAGAATTATTGATATCCAATTGATAAATGGAGTTTTCATCCCTCCATCACTCCAGGATTATTGATATCCAATTGATAATTGGAGTTATCATAATTCCATCACTCCAGAATTATCGATATCCAATTGATAACTCCCAGAATCATCAGCCCATCACTCCTGAGCTCTACAGGTGTGGAAAGTTCTCCCTCCAGGCCAGTCCCACTGTCTGTCCATGAAATACATTCCATTCAAAATGAGTCATCTCCTCACAGCCTAAATTTCCCATTAAAAGAAAAAGAATTAAAAAGCTAATTATTTCTGTAACCAGGCAATGAGACAGGAGAAAATTGCAACCAGGGCTTCAGCTCCTCAGAATTTGCTGGTTTTGCTTCTTTCTGCAGTGGGTTGGGGTTTAACACAAATCCAGACCCTGCTCTGCTTCAAACATTCCCCAGAATGGTGGGGCTGGCTCAGATTTTTACAATTTATTTTTCTTTTTTACTGTTTTCTTTTTTACCGTTTTCTTTTTACTATTTTTTTTTTACTATTTCCTCCAGGGCTCTGTCGCATCCTGCCCGTTCATCTCCAAAGAGAGACACAAAGATCGAGGCTGGGCCTAAATAAATTGATTATTTTAAGTATTTTCAGCATTAAATCAGGGCAGCAGTTTGCAGCCCAGGCATGGTTTAGAGGGTGAGGATGTTCTTTAATGTGTTTGCCTTCATAAAAAGGGCCATAAAACCGCATGGAATTAAAGCCCTGAGAAAAACGGGGCAATAAACACAACTCATCCCCTACAAGCTCCCAGCCAGAGCCTACCTGCGCTCCCCAAAGTGACTCTGAAAGGCAATTTCCAGGGAAGCAAATGGAATTCAGCAATCCTGCCCACAAATTCCAGCTTTAAACTGATTTTTCATCCAGGTGTGTGCATTTATCCCCCAGGAGCTGAGCTCTCCGTGGGATCTTCCTTGGGCAGGGAATGAAAAATAAGGATCTCCAGGAGAGATTTATTCCCAGCAAACAGCTTGGAGTTCCCACAGCTGCAGCTTAGTGCAATATTTAATTTAAAACTCGAGCACTCCCAAAGTTATTTTACCCCCACAGAATCTGACTTTTATTTGAATTCCCTCCCATTAATGCTCCGGGTCAGCTCTGAACAGGCCAAGTGGAAACTTGAACACAAACACGGCGCCAGCCCACGGAAATTCTCACCTTTTTACCTCCTGTCCTTTTTGCAGGACTCCTACTGAACAAAATTTGACATTTTTACCTGCACCAGGTAAAGATTCCCATGGGTTTGTCCCTCCCCAGCCCCTCTCCCTGCCCACAGCGTGTCAGGAATTTTCCTGGAGGGGTTAAAGGATTCTTCCAGCAGGATTTTTGACTTTCAAATGGGATCAAGGCAGATCCATCACTGCAGCGCCCAGCACGGAGCTGCTGGAGCCAAAGGAAATGAATCCAGGCCGTGGATCATTAACCACGTGTGAAGTGCTCCCAGAATTAATGGATGCTGTGTCACACCTTGGGACTGCTCAGCCCCTTCCAGTCAGCTGCAAAAAGGACGGAGGCAAAATTCTGTTCTATTTTTTTTCCCCTTTTCTCTCTCTCTCTCTTTCCTTCCTTTCTGCCTCCTTTGAAAATCCACGTTGCTGGGAGCTGCTCCACGCAGGAATTCGTGATGTGACTCGGAGGAATTCGTGGCCTGACTCTGAGTAATGAGGCATGAATGGGTTAACTCAGCATTAGGTTAGCAAAATTAGCAAAATTAGCAAAATTAGCAAAATTATGGAATAATCCTAATGAGGAACTCCCACGTCTTTCATGCGCAGACATTCCTGAATGCGATGTCTGCCCACCCCTCCAGGGTCAGAGTTTGGGCACCTGCATAGGAAAACCACCCAAAAATTCTGATTTTATCGCTCAAATGTCAAACTTTGGTGCTTCTTCCTATCAGATGAAGGCATTCAAACTGGGAAGTAAAGAAGGGAAATGAAATGGAAATCTGGATTTTTGTCTCTTTACTCAGGAAGGTTAAACAGCAAGACGTGAAAAAGATCTGTTCCATCACATCGAGGCATCAAATACTGACATCTTTTTATTTCCCATTCCCAGAGGAGTGGTAGGGCCAGGGAAGGAGAAAAGTGCTTTTTGTGGGAGGTGGTTGGAGGGAGCTGAGTCCAGAAGAGCATTAAATATTAGAATGGAATGGGTTGGCTTGGAAAGGAAATAAAAAGTCACCGAATTCCACCCCGTGCCATGGGCAGGGACACCTCCCCCTGTCCCTGGTGCCTCCAAGCCCCGTCCAACCTGACTTTGGGCATTCCCAGGGATCCAGGGGCAGCCCCAGCTGCTCTGGGAATTCCATCCCAGCCCCTCACACCTTCCCAGCCAGGAATTCCTTCCCAAAATCCCACCCAAACCTGCTCGTGGAATCTTGGATGCACTTGGATTGGAAGGGACCTCCAAGTTCATCCTGTCCCACCTTCCACTCCCCCAGGCTGTTCCACCTGGGACAGGGATCCAGGGACATTCCATATTTCCTCCCAATATTCAATAGATTTAAACCAGCTCACGGAATCCTGAATGTTTTTGGGTTGGAAGGATCTGAAATCCCCCCCAGTGCCACCCCTGCCATGGCAGGGACACCTCGCACTGTCCCAGGTGCTCCAGCCTGGCCTGGAACATTCCAGGGATCCACAGCTGCTCTGGGAATTCCATCCCAGCCCCTCACACCCTCCCTTCCCAGACAATAAACCCCGTGCACAACCTGACATCCCCTAATTAACAATTTCCAGGCGTCCCCTAATTAACCATGGCCACGTGCTGCCTTTTATCTGAGGGTTTCCAAATACTTCCTGAAGCTTGGGATGCATCCCAGCAAACAAACGGCTCCTTTGGGATTCAGAGCATTGCCAGAACCTGAAAAATGAGGGAAAATCCAAGCCTGAAACCTCCACTGGCACAAAGCAACAACAACCCAGCACAAATTCCAAGCTCCAATCCCTCAGGAAGGGACCCCACGATGCTGCAGCCACTCAAAGACAGGCTCTGTCCCACCTTTAAAGATGAAAAAATACAAATGTAGATAATATTCCAAGGAATCTGGGGGATTCCTCACTAATGAAACCATTTCCTAATTCTTTTACAGAATCACTTCCCTGCACAGACGTGGCTCCGTGGTAACTCCAGGCCAGGAGCCTTTTCTACCCCAGCTCATCCTATTTTGTTTCTCCAAAACATCCAGCAAACCAGTTTATTTTAAGGAAATCATTCCTGGCACATAAAAACACTGAGCTGCCAAGAGATTTTCCCTTTTAACCAAAACCCTTCTCTGGCCTGGGGCTGAGGGTGGAGCAAGGCCCTGATTGTGGAGCAAGGCGCTGATTTCCTCCAGTTTGAAACGAAGAACTCAAGGAGCAGCAAATCTTGGATCCCCACGGGTGATTTAGGCAGATTTACCTCCCCAAATCTGCAAATATTTATGTTTTATTTCAGGTGCCACAATGTCAGGGTCACTAAGCCCCAAATGAATTGATTTTTACAGATGCTTGAAAGTCCCCTTTAAAAAGAAATAAATAAACAAACAGAAGGAGCTGTTGGAAGGGCAACGGATGCAAATTCGATATCTCCTGATTTTATTCCAGGCTTTTGCCAGTGACTTAATGAACAATCACAGACAAGCCACTTCATGTTGTTTCTCAATACATTAATTAGGAATAACAACACTCATCTCCCAGGCAGCTCCGCAGCTGAAGGTGCTGCGTGGCAAAGATTTCCTTTTTATTGTGTTTGAAAAAAAAAAAACCAAAAAAAAAACCCACCCCCACTTGGAGATGCAAACAATTTGCCAGAACTTTCCACATCAAAACAAACAGTAACGCCACGAGCAAGAACAACAAAGCTCTGTGCTCGCCCAGGGGCGCTGCTGAGGATCCAGATTCATTTGCCATGAAAAAATTACAGATTTAGGGTCGTGCTCCACTGAAAAAACAGCAAAAGGCTCAGGGAATTTTGTAGCAGGTTTTTTTCCACGCCCAACTATCCCATTTGGAAGGATATATCATATGTATATTTATAAAAATAGCTTTTTGAGCTGTCAACACTCCCAGTTCTTGCTGAATTTGCTTTCCAGACCTTTTAGGGATGCCAAAAGAAAGGGAGGAGAAGCTGAAGCCTCAGGACATTCCTGTGTCCAGACTCAGCAGCAGATCCCCCACTCACCAGGACATCGACACAAATTAATTATTTTAATGAATTCAATCTCCCAAAAGCTGGGAGGAGGAAAAGTTCTGCTGTGGTTCCCTACAGCAGCTGCAGGCACAGGAAAATGGTTTCACTTTTCACACTGGGCACAAAACCCCTGGGAGTGGATTTGGAGTTAACATCCAGAATGGTTTGGGTTGGAAAGGACCTCAAAGCTCATCTGGATCCAACCCCCTGCCATGAACAGAGAATAATTCAGCATTTGGTTTGATGTTTTAGAGAGAAAGTGAAGATGATTTCACTGTTGTCACTTTGTTTTGGGCACTGAGCTCTTGAATTGTCTGTCTGCTGGAAATGCAGGAATAGAGCAGCCGTGCCTGAATTGGCTCAGTGTGCTGACAGCTGCAGAGTCTGCATTGAAAATCCCATTTTTCATTGATGTTTTAGAAATCCAAAGTTTTATGGACTTGCACGGGGTCAAAACCCTGTTCTGAGAGCTCCAGCTTGGTCCAGCCGAGGACGGCGCCAACATTTGCATCAGCTCCAAAAAAAACAGGGCAGTGGTGACACATTTCTGCTCAAAAAGGAAAATTTAAATAACTCTGAGTAAGGAAAATTTGAGTAATTTGGGTAAACCTGAAGAATCTGAATACCTGAATAACCTGTAAGATCCTCCAGGTCACAGCTGCCTCCAGGTTTGGCCACTCCCAGGTCACACCTTGACTGCAGGGCTGTGAAACCAGGCAGAAATGTCCTTAAAATGTCTCACAGAAATGATGGAAAGAGCCAGAATTTCATCTTAAAAGTCATCATTGATCATTTTAAGTGCTCTTTGACGTCCCTCTCTTGAAACAATATCACTCTCTGTAATTATCCTGCAATCTGGGAGCCCTTGGGATAACTCTGCAGTGAATTCCCTGTGTTTTGCAGGATTTTGAGCAAATAAAGGGGAGTCAGAGGAAGGAAATGAGGGGTTCTGTGTTTTTCTGTCACGTCCCCAGTTTGGATCAGGCAGGTGACACACAGCAATTCTCCTCAGCCATCAGCTCTTCCCCCAGCTGCTTTTTTCACCACTGTTCGAAGTGATTTGGGTCCTGAGGACGCCACCAGTGAAACTGGTGTTTCCTGTAACCTCAGTTTTTCTTCTGTGCTCAAAAAAATGAGACAGATTTGTTCTCCAGGTCCATGAAATAGTCCAATGCTCACCCCTGAATGTTCCAGATGTTCACTACACTACTTGGATGTAACGATAATAAATAAATTTGATAAATTACGCAAGGAGATGGAGTGCTTAAAGTGAAAAAATTGACCAAAATCAGTGGCCTGACTGCCCCTGGAGCTCAGGCCATTTTCTGGAGCAGTGGGATGCCCAGCTCCTTTAACAATCACTCCCAGCACAATTTCTGTCCAAGACTAAATAAAGAGAAGCGTTTTCAAGATGAACTTCTTCACTCTTGCAGGTTTTGACACCGATTTTGGTGCGTCTGGGCAGCGTCACAGGACAGCTGGCTTCAAAAACTCCTGGAGCCGGATCTGAGGAGCTCCCTGCACGCCGGATCTGACAGGGATTTGATCACTGAGATGATCTGGGGTTTGCAGTGGACGTTTCCTCGCAGGAATTCTCTCCTCTCCTGGTGCCGCCCAGCTGTGCCCTCCCCAGCCCATCTGTTGTGGTAAAAGTGCTTTCAGAGGATTCATTTGTCAGTGCAAGCCTGATGTGTGCAGCCTTCCACACCACAGCCTCCCCCAGGTGCTCAGATTTTACATCCCACACCAACAATCCCGCAGAAACGACCTTATTCCACGGGAATAAACCAATTCAGCAAGTCCCAGCTACCCCTGATGCACAAACTGCCGCTAAATTGCAAAATGAGCGGCACCAAAGGGGTAAAACTGCCCAGCCAAGGAGCTTTTTCACTGCTTGTTATAATTGGATCTGGAAAAAGGATCAAACATTATCATTCCGGGACATGGAAAACATGAACCTGATAAAAAGTCAACCCCAATATCCTCTCCTCTGACCCTGGAGTTCATTTAGCAGGTATAAGGATATAACAGAACCAAAAATAATTGAAGGAAGTATTTGTAAGATGCACAGAGCCAGATGTGTGATGGTTTGACATGCAAAGGACGGGGTCTGGGTGACAGCAGATGCTGGTGAATCATGAAATCACAGAATCCCTTAAATCCCTGCCATGGGCAAGGAAATCCCAATATCCCAGGGGGTCCTTGGACACTTCCAGGGGACCCAAATAAAAAATAAATACCTCAATAAATACCTCAATAAATACCTCAATACCCAATTCCCTCTCCTGACTCCCCAGGGACAGATCCTTTCAGGATGCAAAGCCTGCAGCTCTCCCTGGAATTTGGTTTTTTGCTGTTCTCTTTGAGAGAGAGAGAGCAGAAATCTCTCCCCAGCCCTGGGATTTCGTGTCCCTAAACCTCACAGGGAATGGGAATGAGTTTCTCTCCTGGTTAGCCCTGGGGCTTTCCCTCACCCCAGCATTCCCAGGATTGTCACCACGAGGAATCTCTTTGGGGTCTCACTGCCAGTGACAAATTTACCGAGTTCAGTGACAAATTTACCGAGTTCAGTGAGCAAAATTCCCACTGAGGTGGGGCCTAACAAAGCTTTTCCTGACACCAGGAGCCAGAGCTGGGCTCTCAATCCCATCGGGTTTGGGTCAGGCTCCTACTCCAAAACCTCGGGGAGGCCTCTGCTCCCTCAGAACTGAATATTCATCAGAATATCAGAAACAGACACAAAAAAGAATCAATATCAGGCACAGGACGTGACTCAGCCGTTGGCTCGGCTGAGCCCCCTCAAACTTGTTCACATGAGGAGAGCAGGACTAAAAGAAGCCACTAAAAGAGGGGCTGAAGCACAGAGTGGGCAGTGACAAACGTCAAATCATGGAATCCTTTAGGCTGGAGAAGATCTTTGAGGCCAAGCATTCCCCCAGCACTGCCACAGCCACTCGTGTCCCCACTGCCACAGCCNCCTGCTGATCCACCCTGAGCCTCCCCTAGCCCAGCCTGAGGCCGTTCCCTCTCCTCTGTCCGTGTTCCCTGGAGCAGATCCCAAATCCCCCCCGGCTGTCCCCTCCTGGCAGAAATTCCCCCTTTCCTTTTCTCCAACTGAGACTTCCCAGCTCCCTCAGCCTCTCCTGGGGCTCCAGACCATTCTCAGCTCCCTCAGGATTCTCCAAACCCTTCCCCATTTCCCTCAGGATTCTCCAAACCCTTCCCATTTCCCTCAGGGATTCTCCAAACCCTTTCTCAGCTCCCTCAGGGATTCTCCAAACCCTTCTCATTTCCTTCAGGGATTCTCCAAACCCTTTCTCAGCTCCCTCAGGATTCTCCAAACCCTTCCCAGCTCCCTCAGGATTCTCCAAACCCTTTCTCATTTCCCTCAGGATTCTCCAAACCCTTTCTCATTTCCCTCAGGATTCTCCAAACCCTTCCCCATTTCCCTCAGGATTCTCCAAACCCTTCCTGAACCCCCTCAGAATTCTCCAGCCCCTTCCCCAGCTCCGTTCCCTTTCCTGGACACGCTCCAGGAGAGAAATGGAAATAATTCCTATCCTGAAATCCAGCTGGACACATCCACAAGGCCTCTCCCTCCCTCACTCAGTAATTACCTGGCTGAGGTAATTATTCCCCTCTTTCGGGTCATTCAAAACAGATTTATTAATTGTATAGAAAAGAAAGGTGCCTACAATATCTTCCATATTTCCCTTATTAATTTTAAATTATTTTCTCTTAATTATTAGAGCCCACTCTGCAATGTGCTGGATGAATGCTCGTAATTGAAGTTCAAGTATTTGCTCTAAATTAAATCTGATCTCAGCTCTCGGGCAGAGGGAGGTGTGTGGGGTTTTTTTTTCTATTTTCCCCTTTTTTACAAGAAAAAAATGAGGAAACACATTTCTTTCTGCCATCCACGGACGAGCTGCTTCTTTACAAGACAAATATTCCCCCAAGTTAATTTGGAGGTGGTTATATAATGCAGAATATCAATTTTGGGGTGGCATATGGGCAGAATAACAACTCCAGCTCAGCTCTGGAGTGCCAGTGGCCATTATTGCTCCATAAAGAATTTCGCTGGGGCCACGCGTTTGTTTCATTCCCTGCAGCCTAGAAAAAAAACAAAAAAATGAGAAATGCTTTGCATTTTCCCACAAAAATACTTCCCTCAAGGCCACAATCCCCTGTCACCTCCTGGCACGGCTCCAATTTATTAATCCATCTCCACTGCAATGAAAAAAAAAAATTCCATTGTGGGCGCCACAAAATTGCTTTTCTTCTGCCCCTCAGCAGCAGGGAGAGCATCCAGAAGGTTCCAGATAAAAATTGGGATGAACACCATGAAATTCAGCCCTAAAAGCTCTTCAGTCCCATTTTTCTGCAGCCCAGAAGTTGCCCCAAAAATTCCCAATGCAAGGGAAACAAGGCCTCAAAATTCCTGATCCAAGGTGATTTTTTGTGCTCTTGTTGGGTCCTTTTTTTGGTTGGACAGGTTTGTGCTTTAATCCCATCAGTTCTCCCAGGGATGTCAATGGAATAACAGAAAATTCCATTGGTTTTAGTGAGGATAAAACCTGTCCAGGAGAATGAATATATTAAAAAAATATATAAGTAAATATATATATATAAATATGAATAAAAATATATTTGTATCTATGGACCTGCAATGCTGCTCGTTCCCCCAGGTTTGATCCTGCAGGGCTGCCCAACCGTTCCATGGCTTGAAAAGCACAGAAAACTTTATTTTCATCACGAATTTCAGGGCTGCATTTGTCCAGAACACAAACCCACCACCTTCCTCCACTCGTTTAATCTGATTATGATGATTTATACAGTTCTGAAGGGCAGCCTGCTGCTTGGGCTGCTCAAGAATGAGCCCACAGTTTACATGTCTGGGCTTAGCAGTGGAACTCTGAGCTTCAGAAAGGCGTGAAACCACCCAAATTCATCGTTTCATGTCAGAATTCCACTCTTCAGCCATCCTTTCTTGTTCCTATCTCACGTGAAATTCTCTGAGAAGGGTGTCTGACACCCAAATTATTTCTCAGAGACCTTCCACAGCGTGAGGGCCCCACGGTGTTTGAAAACAATGGGAAATCTGGAGAAAACGATCCCAAATCACAGAGTCTTAAACCAAAACTCCTTTGGGGGAGATTATCCAGAGTTAAAAATCAGTGGTAAATGCAGGAGAACTTTCTCCATGCTCCCTCCAAGCATCATTCCCGACATTTCTGGGAACTATTTTCAGGCATTTGATCTGTGCTGGCGTCAGTTGTTGCTACCCAGAGTAATCTCCTTTCACAGGAAAATTAAAAGGCTCCGTGAGATTATGTAAAATCAGCCAGGAATAGCAGTGAATAAAAATACCCGGGATAGATGGACTGGGAACAGCCAGACAAAGAGGGATCTTTGGGAAGCACCAACCTTTGGGTGCCTTCAGCAGGAATTTACCCGTTTGGGCAGAAACTGCAAGGTTTTGAACTGATCCTTTAGGCAGATTTGGGGCTGGGATTTTGGGGGCTGGAGCAGCTTTTGATCAGTCAGGCTGATCTTAACCACTGAGCTTTGAGTTTAATTGCAAAGACTGAAATCTTCCATTTTTAGCATTGTAGGAAAGCTGGGGCCTGTCTAAAACTGGGGCCTGTCTAAAACTGGGACCTGTCTAAAGCTGAGTCAGGTCTAAAACTGAATCAGATCTAAAGCTAGGCTTTTCTAAAGCTGAGTCTGATCTAAAGATGAGACCTGTCTAAAGCTGAGAGCTCTCTAAAGCTGAGGCCTGAACAAATCTGAGGCCTATTTAAAGCTGAGGCCTGAACAAATCTGAGGCCTAGCTAAACCTGAGGCCTGGATAAAGCTGAGTCAGGTCTAAAGCTGGGACTTGAATAAATCTGAGGCCTGTCTAAAGATGAGACCTGTCTAAAGCTGAGGCCTCTCTAAAGCTGAGTCAGGTCTAAAGCTGAGGCCTGAACAAATCTGAGGCCTGAACAAATCTGAGGCCTATTTAAAGCTGAGGCCTGAACAAATCTGAGG
>VXBU01019145.1:37092-52898 GCA_013400315.1 Bombycilla garrulus
TCTATTTAAAGCTGAGGCTGAATAAATCTGAGGCCTGTCTAAGCTGAGGCCTGGATAAAGCTGGGACCTGTCTAAAGCTGAGGCCTCTCTAAAGCTGAGGCCTGAACAAATCTGAGGCCTAGCTAAACCTGAGGCCTGGATAAAGCTGAGTCAGGTCTAAAGCTGAGGCCTCTCTAAAGCTGAGTCAGGTCTAAATCTGGGATTTGAATAAATCTGAGGCCTGTCTAAAGATGAGACCTGTCTAAAGCCGAGTCAGGTCTAAAGCTGAGGCCTGAACAAATCTGAGGCCTAGCTAAAGCTGAGGCCTGAACAAATCTGAGGCCTATTTAAAGCTGAGGCCTGAACAAATCTGAGGCCTGTCTAAAGCTGAGGCCTGTCTAAAGCTGAGTCAGGTCTGAGGCTGAGATCTCTCTAAAGCTGTGCTGTGAGGCCCCCAAGGCCCAGGAACTCTTGGGGACAAGGCGGTGATCCCGTTGGTCACAGGGAGCTGCACTGGAATTCCCGGCCAGCCCCACTCCAGATCCTTTCCCTTGGCCCTGACACATCCAGGCTGTTTTCACCCTCAGCTGCACTGAACAGTTCTGAGCACTGGGTCTGCATTAGAAATCACTTTTATACCCATCTTGTTCAGCCCAAGATCCTTCAGTGTTTACAGATTTGGCCAAAAGTCACGACTGAAAATATTCTGTCTTATCCCTCCCCCTCTCAAATCCCTGTCTGTCCGTTAGATCACAGCAGAAATTCAGGATAATGAATATAAAAAGTGTCAATGCCAAGCCAGTACCTAAAACCCTGTAGTTCTATTCTGAACCTCTAATGCGGAGGAGAATAAAGTTTAAAACCGATTCCAAGTCCTCATAATTAAGAAATCTGTGACAGCCTGAACATGAAAAGCCAAAGGCACGCTCTGCTTTTAATTCCTTCCACTCCTCACAAACAATGCGGGTGCTCAGGAGCCGGGAATTGCGTTCTCTCCCTGGGAGCACAGGAACAATGGGATGTGACGATGATGGAACTGCAGCCTTTACGGCTGATCCCAGCCCCGTCTACCACTGCAAACTCAAGGACTGCGCCGCTCTCTGTCAAGTAATTAATCTTCTGCCTCCTGCCAGCCTCTCATCTACCAAACAAGTATGAAAAATCCCCATGCCTCGCGTGTCTGGAGCGAGAAACTCCGGGGCTGTCTGCACTGCTGGCTCTTGATGATGAGGTGCTTTTGCCTCTGGGAGATAAAATGCCCCCAAATTTTAGGTTTTCTCCGTCTGGCTGCTCCAAATACTCCTCCAGGCCTGGCAGGCTGTGGTGCCATGAGCCGTGTCCAGGGAAAAGCGAGGTTACACCCCATTTGTAAAGGAGTTTTGTCACATTCAAGGGTTAAAAGCTGCCAAGGGCAGCAAAGTTTCCCCAGGCCAGGCTGGACAGGGTTTGGAGCAGCTGGGGACAGTGGGAAGTGTCCCTGCCCATGGCAGGGGTGGCACTGGATGAGATTTAAGGTCCCTTCCAACCCCAACCCTTCGGGGATTGTAAATAAATAAACTCAGGATAAATATTGTAACTATAAATAAATATTGTAACTATAAATACTGCAGCCATATTAAAGGTGCTGCCACTTTCCTGCTGCCAAAAAATCTCAGGAGTCCAGGAGCCAACCGACAGCAGGAATGAACATTTATTGCTCATCCTACCCAGGGCCAGAGCGGATTCCTGGAAGCAGCTTTGGGAATCACTGTCTACCCCAGGGAGCAGCAAAGCTTTTTGGCTGACCTGGTCCTTCCTCTTCCCTCTCTCAGGGTTCTGATCCCCAGCCAGGGCTCAAACCTTGCAGAAATAAAACTCAGCTCCTGCAGCTTCCAATTGCTCTCCCTTTCCTGTCCCAGATCATCCCCAGTAATTGCTGTGAGTGGACAAATCCAAGGAGCGTTTGCCAGGCAAACAACGAGGGAATCACAGCGGTGCCAGGCAGAGAGATCTCAATTTCTGCCCAAACACAGCCCCAGATGAGCCAAACCCCACCAGCACGGAGAGGAGGATCTGCCCTGAACGTCTGGAGCTGATTCACGGTGCTTCGGTGATGCTATCAGGGAACTGAAATAAACACGTCTGAAATTTGCAATGTGTCTATTTCATCCATTTATATCAGCAGGGCTTCCAAGGCTTATTAAGAAAGCACAGCTAATGACAGAAGGCAAATGCTAATTTCGTTTGGTGGCTCTTCCTCCATTCAAGTTCACTGATCAGGCAGACAAATTAAGAAAGATTGTGAGCTTATCCAGGAGCCATTTGTTCGACATCTCCCCGAATCAATGCCTGACACAACGGAGCATCTTTGTGCAGCAGAATTTTATTTGTCACGTTGGGCCAGAAGCAGCAGTTAATAATTCACCACACAGCTCCGCGAAGCTCCCTCGCTCTCTTTCACACAACCTTGCAGTTTCACAGGCTCTTGTTAGGAGCAGCTTAAAATAGTCTGTTATCAGTGCTGCAGTCGCTGTCAGAGGCACTGGCTGTGATCATTCTGACAAGGGAACAGAATAAACAACCCAGGAACTTTGGGAAGGACATGGACACGTGGAATTCATCCCCACGGGATGGCTACTCCGGAGCTCAGGACCAGAGAGATGGAGAAAAAAGGCAAATCACCGACACTCAGCTGCTCTCCTGGCCTCGGCGCTGGGATAATGGAATGCTTTGGGTGGGAAGGGATTTTTAATTCCACCCAATCCCACCCCCTGCCAAGGGAAGGGATGCTTTGCACCAGACCAGGCTGCTCCAGCCTGGCCTTGGAGCCATTTCTGGTTCAGATTTGGATTTTCTGCTTCCTCAGGTCCTTGGCTGCTGGCACATTATCACCTGCTTGGGGTACCTGAGGTCAGAACAGTCAGGCCCAGGTCAAGGTGTCTGGAAATAAAGGAGTGGAGAACACGGGTGAATCCTCCAAGTATCCAGGCTTGGTGATCTCTGATCACCACAGAAACCACAAAAGCACCGAGTAAAACTCTCAAGCAAGAGAAGAAGTTCAGGAGCGGCGCCTCCTCCGAGTCCAACACTCTGCGCTTAATTCTGCAGGGTCAGGACACTTCCCGTCCTCAATCTCGAATCTGCCAAAGCTGATTTAGCTCAGCTCCCTGATTTCCAAACTCACGGACCAGGGTGTCAGCTCCAAGTGTCACCCTGGACTTCAGTGCACCACAAAGGCAGCAATTCACACACCCCAGATCTTCAGGACAACAAACAACTCTGTTCTGTGTGGAAACAGAAAAAAACACCGAGAGACAGAACTGCTCCTCTCAGCTCAAACCTTCACACGCAGCTCGGTGTGGGAGCGATGGTAAAGCTCACCTGAGCAGCTCAGAAAGGCTCTGACTCCCCAGGACTCGGTTCAGGATTTCTCTGCCCCGCCAGGGTCGGCACAGAACGCGTCCAGAGACACACTGTGCCCGCCCCGGGTCAGCTCTGATCTTTTATACTAATAACTACCTATTGAATGTTTCTCATTAATTACCAACCCGTGCCCCTCACACCACACTGTCCAGATCTGTGTCAAACCAATCCCAAAGTGCCAGCAGCACCAAGAAGATGGAGGTGATGAAGAAGAACAAAAGATAACATGGCACGTGTAAGAATTCTCCATCTTGTGCCTCAGACNTGGGACTCCACACTTTAATCCCGTTTGCTTTCCCCTCTCTGCTCTCTCCCTCCCCTCAGGATGCTCCGGCTCTGTCTCCAGAGGGACTCAGAGCTGTTCCCTCGCTGAACATTCCCGGGGATTACCCAGAACGGGATTAGAGCAGGGCAGCCAGCTGGAAACCCCATCCCCATCCTGCCTCCCTTCCGATGGCTGGGAGGGTGGAAAATCCCACGGAAAAACTCGGTGGACGCGTTATCTGCGGTGGATTGTCCCTAATTTAGCCTTTAGCCAGGAGTTTTGTCTATTTTTGGAGAAACAAGAATGGCTGATTGGATCCTGGGGTGGGAAAACTCAGGAAGGAGCTCAGGGCTCCATCCAGGGTTAACGAGGGGAATATTTCAGGGAGAGAGGAGCCTAAAGTGGATTATCTGCAGGTTCCTTCTGGCTTTTAAAACACACTGAGAGGAATCTGTGAGCCAGCTGATTATCCCCGTGTCCTCAGCCTGAACTCGGGGCCACCGAGGGGACAATCCCGCACCACCGGCTCGGGAAAGGGAAAAACGCAAATCTAACGAATTGCAAAAGGTTTCTGATTATTTATTTGGGCTCCTGGCAGATAAATCCTGTTCCTGCTCGCTGCCCATCGCACAGCTGGCAGCAAAGTGAAGTCCCACAGGTTTAGAGCAAAAATCACCCATCAGATTCTGGTCAGATCCCACTGAATTTTAGGCAATTTACGATTAAACAAAAAATCAACCAAAACCCATTAATCCTTCACGCACAACCACCTGGTGTTTGGTTTTTAGGGAGGTGGAGGTTTGTTGTTGCTCTCTGTTGTTTCTGAACAAAATTCTGGGAAAGGAGCACGGATTTCACATCCCAGGAAAAGCCACCCCAGTGCCCAGGCCCTCTGAAAAACAGGGGACAGCACAGTGTCACCTCTCTGGTGACACCAACCCCTGTGGCAACACATCCCTGACACCACTGCAAATATTCCAACAATTCCAGTGCCCAAAGAGGAGGGAAAGGGAGAATAATTGCACCAGACACAGACACAGCCATGCTTAAATTAAAATACAAAGCCCGAGCAGGCTTAGAGAGTGTCCTGATTAGCCTTGAAAAACTGCTGTGCATTAAAGACACCCCAGAATATATTTCATTTTTTTTCAGTCCAGCTGAGGAAACCACTGATGCTCTGCCATTTGTTCATTTACAGCAAATATTAACACGGGGCCCAATTTTCTGCCTGGCAAAATCATTTTAATTTTTACCAAGACGAATGTTTGGAAGGGCGAGGAATAATTAAATCATTTTCTACTCCAAAAGAAGCCTCACGGTCTCGTTGCGGGGTTCCAGTGTTTTGTAAATCATCTAATGATTTTCTGCTCGTTTAAATATTGCCTCCCCATCCCAAACTGATTAGCCAAGGGAAAGAATACAGGGTGGAGGCACTGGCAGGAGGGATAAAGTTCCTAAATCATCCAAAAGATTTCCTGCTCCTGGGAACAGCCCTCGACCTGGGAAAGTGGAATATTCAGTAATATATTTATTTTTTTGGAGCATCAAATATTTTTGGAGCACCAAAACCCTGACCAGGACACCCATACACCAACCTGCCACCTGTCACAGGCAGGGTGGAGAATGGAGATTCACGTTTTGAACTCCAAAATATCCGATGGAGAATGGAGATTCACGTTTTGAACTCCAAAGAATCCAATGGAGAATGGAGATTCACGTTTTGAACTCCAAATAATCTGCTGGAGAATGGAGATTCATGTTTTGAACTCCAAATAATCTGCTGGAGAATGGAGATTCACGTTTTGAACTCCAAATAATCTGCTGGAGAATGGAGATTCACGTTTTGAACTCCAAATAATCTGCTGGAGAATGGAGATTCATATTTTGAACTCCAAAGAAGCTGATTCCTACCAGAAACTAAAGAGTGGGACCAGAGATTCCTTCAGTACCAATTTAAAGATTTCTTTTTCTTGCCATAATGAATCTGGAATTCACCTCTGCTCAATGACAGAAAATCAAGTTATAAAAGCATGAGGCTCATATGCAGACACTGAGTTTTTACAGGATTCGATTTTTTTTTAGGGGGGGAGGGAGGAATATGACAAGTTAACAATGGTTGCAAATTATATTAAATCTTATTGAAAAAAAAGCAAGGCTCACTTGCTCTTACAGGCAGCGAAACCGTAACATTCCAAAAGCATCATTATTCTGCTGTTAAAATGACAAAAAAAATAACCCTCTGCCCCCAGAGATAATGCAATTTATTAGTATTTCAGTGCTGAATGCACTTGTCAAATATTTAATCATCTGATTCTTTGCATTAAAAACTCTGCGGAGGGAATCTGCCACTGGGGAATAGTAACAATCCACAGGAGTGGGAATGGTTTTGGAGGATACTCGAGGAGAAGAACTGGAGATATCAGTGGGGAAAAAGGTTCTGCTGCTGCGGAGCTGTGAGGAAAAAAACCTCAGGAGGGAGTGGGGAATGAATGGGAACTGTGGGAACAGCAGGAACCCTTTTGGGACTCCCTAAAAGCAGAGGCCAGACAAAATTAAGGAAATAAAAAACAGTTCTATTTATTGAAGGGCCCTCAGGTACATTGAGGGCAGACAAAACCCCCCAGGGGCTACACCCAAAATGGACAACGGGTCATAAATTTTCACACTTTTATAAATTTGGTCCATTTGCATATTGGGGGTTTATTTTCCAATTACATCTTTAGGTAATGAATCATTTACCCCAAATTTGCTGCCCCCAATTCACTTTTGTTCCCATTTCTCAGGGCCTGAGGCAGTGAGGGGTCCTTGATTGCCAGGCCTGGAGAGGAATTGTTGTGTCTGAACAAAATGTGAGAGCAGCAGCCAACGCTCTGCATGGAGTTTAGAGTTACACACTAAAGAACTGCAGGATTAGAAATATATGGAAAATATAAAAGCTAAAATGGAAAATATAAAATCTAAAATGGAAAATATAACAGCTAAAATCCTAAGGCCTCAGTCCAGGCCTTGATTTGCTGGGTTCATTCTCGAGAGAAGATGCACACCCTGGGATTTCGGGCTGCCTCACGCACAGAGAGCAGAGATTCCTTGTAAAGGGCTGTGGGAGCAGCAGCCTCGGGGAATCCTGGCCCTGAAAATCTGCTGGGTGTGGAGATTCCAGGAAATCTGGGGTCCTGTTAATGAGGGGACACAGCTGGGAGCTCCTGAGGCTGGAGGAGCTCCAGAGCAGGCCCTGAAGACGTAGGAACCCCGATTCATGATCAGAATTCCCTTCACTGAGTTTTACCAAAACTTATACACTGTTCCATATGGTTAATCTCATAATAATCATCACGTTAAACATTACAAAAAGACAAAACTCATGCATTTGACAAACATTCCTGGCTTGCAGAGGGTGATTCAATCTTGTCCTTCCTGGAAGCTGGACCTAATCCACTCAGATTGTAATCTTTAAATTTGTGTCTGTGTCCATCAAAGGTCCTGATTATCAGACTGGACCATGCTAATTAAACTCACAGCATTCTCTGAGCAGTGATTTCCCACACTGATGGGCAGGGTGAGGTGCTGGAGGCTGGCTGTCGGAGTCTCCTTGTCTTTTCCTCACACAAAGGCACCATTTGTGGGATTCACCTCCCACACCAGGGGTTCCCTGACCGGGAATCCCCTGTGAAAAGTCTGAACCAGGAATGAGACAAATGGGACTCGCTGCCTTCGGCCTTCAGTTGTTTATTATTTCTTTATCACAGTTCAGAGCCTCAGATGACACCAGGCCCTGCACTCTTCAGTGAAATGTGCCAACAAGACACAAAATGGACGATTTCAAGGGTTTTTATACAGATTCCTTATCCAATTAAGTTTTACAATGTACCTAACATGNTTTCCTGTGTCCTGGATTCCCACAGCTGGGGACAGGACAGAAGCTCTGACAGATTTTCCTCTGGCTGCCTGAGCTGACAGAGGGAACAGCACCGAGTTTAACTCAGAATTTAACAGAGCTGACACAGCTTCCTTTACTCTGCACCATCCTCTGGCTCTCTCCTGCCCAATTCCTTCAACATTTTGTTTTCACCACTCTTCCCCAGCCCTCTCCCCTCCCAACCTGCCTGTTCTCACTTTGCCTCTCCTGATGGAAATCAGGAGTGCGCAGAAAATCTCGCTGATAAAACACCTGCTCACTCCAGAACAATTCCCCACTCCTCACAAGTGACCTTTCCATCAAACTCCATCCGCTGGTACCGGGAAGAATTTCAAACCCGTCTCGTGCGAGGAGCTCGGGTGCTTTAACCCGCAGAGATTTACGGCTCCAGAGAATATTTAACTTATGAATAAGCTGATTGTTGTTGGCCTCGCTTTGTAACAGAGCGCTTTGAGTCGGCGGCGTGGCAGAGCGGAGCCTTCCTGCAGGTGAAATGTTTTTCCATCAGGAATCCAGCTCAGCACTTCCAGCAGAACCTCTGCTCTGCTCCTTCAGCTCCATTTCCCAGCAGATCCGTGGATACAGCACAGACACAGCACGGAGCTGATTCCTGACCCAGAGGATAAAATCCCAGCACAAATGTGAGCCAGGAGGCAAAAACCAGAGCAGGGAATGCGTGGAAAAACATCTCAGCCAGTGCGAGAGCAGCCCCCAGAAAATGGAATTTCTCTCCCAAGAAAACTCTGCTGTTTCAAATTTAATTTGCGTCTAACAGGAGAGCAAGACAACAACTTCTACTTTCAGCAAAAGAGCTCAAGACAACAACTTCTACTTTCAGCAAAAGAGCTCTGGACTTGTTTCAGCCCTTGTAGACAAAAGATTTTTAATGTTTCCAGGAACACAGATTGCACAAACTGAGAACATCGGCACAGATTCCAATTTTATGTACAAAACGCCCTGATAGCCACAAATCCCATGTAAATCTAGGCAATTTAAACTGATTTATCTGCAGCCTGAACAACAGCAAACTACAGACAGAACTTTTCTCCTAAAGGATGTGGAATTCCAGCAGGTGTCCACACTGCTTGGTTAATTAGAAATTATGTTTTTACGCCCTGAAAAAGTGGCAAAGTGTCCCTGTGACACGGGCTGGGGTCTGGAATTCATATAAAGATTTATTCACCATTTGATTCACGTGGTCAGAATTCATCTGCAGGGCAAGAAAATCCCGCTCCGCACCTCATCTCATTCACTGCTACTGCAAGAACCATCCTGGATCACCTGAGAGAGGAACCACAACTGGATCTGACTGAAAGAGAAACCTCCAGCTGTGTCAGGTCGTGCTCCAAGGCCTCACTGAGCAGAAAAATGATCAGTTAATATCACTGAGACTTCATTCTCTTTGTCTAAATCGGTTTTTGTTGGAATTCCAGCAGCCCCACAGGATGTTTGCTCCAGAGAAGTGCCCAAGGCCAGGTTGGAGCCGCCTGGGACAGTGGAAAATGTCCCTGTCCTGGCAAGGCTGGCCCTGGATGGGATTTAAGGTCCTTCCAACCCAAACCATTCCAGGATTTTGTGATGCCCGGTGTCACCACCATCCACAGCAGCAACGGCAGCGAAATTCCAGCGTGAGGGAGCTCAACACCCCCAGCGCTCCCAGCCTTGCAGCCAGAGGTGTGAAATTCCCCTGAATCACAGCAGTGTGATCCACGGCAGCTCAGACTGAAAGGCACATGAGACCCCAGAACCCCCTCCTGGGATTGACTCATCCTGCCCACTCCCAAAACTCAGCTCTCTTTCAAAACAATCCCATTTTTATCTCTTAAAGTTAAATTTCTTGGGTAGGGCTCTGGTGGAAGGTGTCCCCGCCTGTGGCGTGAGGGGGAATGAGAAGGTTTTAAAGTTTCTCCCAATCTTGGGATTCCAGGATTATAAATTCTAGAGGCCCTCGCTGAAAACGGAGCTCCTTCCTTCCGAATTCACCACACCTGGATTGTCACGTGAAATTTATTCCCTTAAAAACCGAAAATTAAAGAGCCACAAGCGTAGAATAAAAAGGGACAGAAGAGGAATAAGGAAAAGAAAGGGTTGTTGTCTCCATGTAGAAAGTGTGCCAGGCAGTAAAATGGTGAAATTAATATTAAAATTAATATTAACCGAACCTGAGTCACTTTGCTGTGATGAGTGCAGTGTTACTGAGCAGGGAGTGGGGGAGGCAGCGAAGGATCTGAAAAGTGACAATAAAGGCACCGATAAATCTGAGCTTTCAGAGGCTGGCACTGGAGGGGAGAAGTCACACGTCTCTTGTCCTTATTTACTTCACCAAATCACGGTTTGCTCTCTGTCACCGACATTTACTGCGCGTAAAACTCACCTGGCGATTCCAAAAGCCACTGCCGGTCTGATCCTGCATTCCCGGGGGCACGGGGCTGGAATACAGGGGATGGCACGAGGGGATAATTAACATCGCGGGGATAATTAACTAACTTCCTCCTCCTGGGGATGATTAACTTCCCCCTCGTTTGCAGCAAATCCCATCCTCCCTCAGAACAGAGCGGTTGTCAAAGAGCTCTGAGGAAAATGTTCCTGATCGACCTCAGGCTCAGGGATCACATTCCTTCAGCTGCCCTCGGAATCGCGAGATCCTGGAATGATTTGGGTTGGAAGGATCTTAAATCCACCCAGGGCCACCCCTGCCAGGACAGGGACACCTCCCAGTGTCCCAGATTGTCCCAGCCTGGCCTGGAACATTCCAGGGATCCAGGGATGGACACAGCTGCTCTGGGAATTCCATCCCAGCCCCTCACACCCTCACAGCCAGGAATTCTGTGGGGATCTCCTCAGCCCTTGTGTGTCCAGTAAATCCCCCAGGAAACGAGAGCCCAAGGGTTTAATGTGAGACACTGGCCTGTGCAGATAGGAGATGAAGCAGAACTCTTGAAATAAACCAGGTTTTTACTGAGAAAAATGGATTTAAATGGGTTCAAAAAATCTTGGATTTATTTTGGAACGGAGTATTTTTTTACGCCACCCCTCCCCCAAAAGGGAGAGTCAGCCTAAACAAACCTGGTGCTCTGGGAGTGAGAAAATAAACACAAAGTGCATAAAACTCACACAAAACCTGCGAGGGAGAATAAAAAGAATTGTCCAACCATCAGCCCCCACACTGAGACTTGACAGCAACTGGAAAAACTGGGGAGTGCACAGAGAAAAAGCTGTGAAAAGCAGGATTTGGCACACGCAGATCAGAAGCACGCACCGGCCTCGGGAACTGTGCAAACTGAGCTCATCTGAGCTCAGAAACGACGGGAAATTCACAAAATTATCTTTTTATCCACCTCCTCGCCCTCATGAACCCAGCAGCCGTGGTGGGATCGAGCCTCAGGATCACTTGGTGGAGCGGGGAAGAGTTCTCAGCACTCACAACATTTCCCTGGCCGAGTTTTGGGGGATTTATGCTCCAAATCTCTGCCCTTCCCCACACGATTAATGCTGGTTTACGCTCCATAAAAAATGGGGCCATGAAGCTGCCTCGGTGGGGATGAGTTGGTCTCCAGTTGTGTGAAAGAGGAAGCGAAACTCAGCTAATTTTATTTATTAGCGGGATTGATTTCTTGTCGCCGCGTTCACGTTGCTCCTGCAAACGGCTGCAGGGCTCGGCTTATCCAGCAGAAGCAAAAATGGGAATATCCCGAGTCAGTCTGCTCAAAAAAGGAGGAAAAATAAACCTAAAGGGAGGTTTGGGCTGGAGAGGGGGAGGAAGATGGTAGAAAAGGGGGAAGGGACATCTGTGGGTCACCAAATGTGATTGGGTTTAAAATCAGCAGGAAAAAAACACAAAACATCCACACAGAATAAAAAAAAATGAACAGAAAACATTAAAAACCAAGCAAAACCACAAACAAGACAAGTGCAATCAAACAAAACCCACAAAAACAAACAAACAAAAAAACCTGAAAACCAACCAACCAAAAAACCCAGACAAACAAAAAAAATCCCCAAACAAAAAACCACCACCAACCAAAAAACAAAAACCAAACAAACAAAAAAACCCAAAAAAACCCCAGAAGAAATCTGCAAATTTTATAATTAAGTCATAGAATCATGGAATGGTTTGGGTTGGATGGGATCTTAAAATCCTCCAGCTCCACCCCTGCCATGGGCAGGGCACCTTTCACTGCACCAACCTAGAAATTGGTTGGATTTATTTCCTTCAAAATCAAAGATTAAAGACACAAGAGTAGAAGAAAAAGGGACAGAAGAGGAATAAGGAAAAGAAAAGGTTGTTGTCTCCACATAGAAATTGTGCCAGGAAGTAAAATTGTGATATTTGTTAATATTAACAAACCAATATTGCAAACCAATCTATAAAAGACAAAGTTTTTCTAATACAGTTCTTTTCCTGTTCTCTGAGACATAAATATTATTACCACAAAATTAATTTAACAGTGACACTGGAGAGCACAGACACGAATCCTGAGTGGGTTTTTCCTCTGGGAATTCCTCTTGGGATGGGCAGCGATGCTGGAATGTGAAGTCATTGCTGCCTTAACTGGGTCTTATTTACAAATAAATGTGAGTGGGTTTTGCAAATAAATGTGAGTGGGTTTTACAAATTAACGTGAGTGGGTTTTACAAATAAACGTGAGTGGGTTTTGCAAATAAATGTGAGTGGGTTTTTACAAATTAACATGAGTGGGTTTTGCAAATAAATGTGAGTGGGTTTTACAAATAAATGTGAGTGGGTTTTGTAAATTAACATGAGTGGGTTTTGCAAATAAATGTGAGTGGGTTTTACAAATAAATGTGAGTGGGTTTTACAAATAAATGTGAGTGGGTTTTACAAATAAATGTGAGTGGTTTTTACAAATAAATGTGAGTGGGTTTTACAATAAATGTGAGTGGGTTTTACAAATAAATGTGGTTTTTTGCATTTTTTAGCAAATCACTCTGTAAAGTGATCAAGGCACCTTTTGGTCACGCACCAACATCAACAAACCTCCAGGATAAAGAGAATTTTCCAAGCTAATGATGTGACTGCAGAGGACAGGAAGCACGTGCATGTGGGAGAACAGCACCGTGCACTGTCAGCTCCAAATGCCATTTTGAAGCTGGTTTTTATTGTTTTCTTTATTTTTATTTTTATTTTTTTTTTTTACAGACAGCATATTGAAAAGGGGCTTGAAAGAGCAATCAGGGTTATTTTGCAAATTGCCCTGGAAAATCCGCGAGCACATGGGGAGAAGCATAAAAGAGCCTGTAAATTTAACGGGGAGAAACAAACACAATTATCCGAGGCAGAGCAATTCCAGTTGCTCCAACACTTGCTCGATACAGAACAGGATCTTAATCACTTCAAGGCCAGAGCAGCTGGATAATGAACAATCCCTGCGAGTGCTGAGCACTCCCAGCCACGGGAATTGTTCCTTCCAGCTGCCAATTTATGGCTCTGGGAGGAGGGAAAGGTTTCCTGTCTCTGTCGCCACACTCATTGATTTATTCTTTGTGCCCCAGCCTGGCTCTGGTTCTTCCCTGCTCTGTCCCCAAAAAAACTCCAAAAAAAGGGGTTTTGTGCCTCTGTGACCTGGGTTTCTCAGCTGAAAAATGAAAGGTTTGGCAGCAGGAGCCTGGGCAGGGCTGATGTGAGGGCTGGGCACAGACGGGGAAGCAGAGCCTGTCAGGAGGGAATGGTTTGGCCCTCATCAATATTGAATCTGAATATCAGCATCATTCAGGTTGAATGCTGGTTAAATCAACTCAATTAACAGCTTTACAATGGGAAATTATCATTAATATTAATAATAGTAATAGTAATAATAATAGTAGCTCACAAGGAAATAAAGAGGAGAGGATAAAATCATTCCAGGGAAAATCCAAGCTGGAAAATTCAGCTGTGTCCCTGATTTGTGCTTTGCCCACTGGGTCAGACACCAGGAATACTCAGATTATCCAAATCCTGTGGGTTTTGGTGCTCTTCCAGCTCTGATTGTTTGAGTCACCTCATTATTGACTTCTCTAAAGGGGGTTGGAAAACACACAGCAAACCCAAACAACTCCAACACAGAACAATCCCGGAGAGCTGAACTCCAACCTCAGCTCAGGAAAATATTCTTCTCCTCTTAAATCTCTTTTCAAATTCTCTTAAAAGAGAGAAAGCCACATAATGCCTCTGACTTTAAAATCTGCGTAAATAACCTGAATAATTGATGACTTTTGCACTTTGTAACCATTCTGCGCTGAATATGAATTATTCTAAGGGAAAAAAAAACAAAACCTGAATAAAGTTAAGAAAAAGAACACATACATTAAGAGCATTTTTTGGAGGATGAGAAACAGAATTGGCAGAGAAATCCAGAATGGTTTGGGTTGGAAGGATCTGAAATCTCACCCAGTTCCACCCCTGCCAGGACAGGGACATTTTCCACTGTCCCAGATTGTCCCAGCCTGGCCTTGGACATTCCAGGGATCCAGGAGCAGCCAAAACTCCTCTGGGAATTCCAGAGCAGCCAGGAATTCCTTCCCAAAATCCCATCAAATCCTACTCTCCATAACTTGGAAGCCATTCCCTGTGTGCTGTCCCTCTGTCCCTTGTCCCCAGTCCCTCTCCAGCTCTCCTGGATCCCCTTCAGGTCCTGGAAGGAGCTCTGAGCTCTCCCTGGATCCTTTTTTCTCCAGGTGAGCACCTCCAGCTCTCCCATCCCGGCTCCTCCTCCATCAGCTGCTCCCCCATAATCCTACCAGTTTGATACTGGTTTTAACTGGTCTAAAACAAATACCCAGATCGGTTCTGTTGCATTAATTCCTGTTTTAGAAGAACCTCAGGCTTTCCCTGCTGCCAGGCTGGAGTGAGACACAGATGTTGACTCTGTCCTGTCAGTGCAAGCCTTTCATTCCTTTAATTCTGATTTTATTTTTGTGTATCCAGCACAGCCCAGACTGCCCCAAAATCCTCACCTGCGTCCCCAAAAAATCTGTGAACGAGCAGCACAAGGGCTGGAATTCTCGGCGGGCTGTGGGGGTGTGTTTCAAGGACAGGCTGGAACGAGGTGCTTTGTCATCCCTTTCAACCAAACACAAACCAAATCTGTCTGATGGGGTAAACTTTCAAAAATAAACCCCCACATAATCAGAGCGATGTGTTCATTTAATGTAAACACTGAATGAATTCGCTGTAAATGGCAAAACAAAATTATTCCGTCTCAACACCACCAAATATCAGAATATTCTCAGAATGAAGTGGGAACCCTCGTACAAGATGTTTTGAATTATGAAGTTGCTCTGCCAGCAGAGAAATGTTTCCATGAAACGCTTGGAGTTTTAATGAAATCGCACACAGCGACAGAAAACTGTTCCTAGAACGTGTGTGCTCATTGCCACTCCACACTGAAGGCTTGGAGGAGCTGAGATTGGGACATTTTTAATAATTTCATTTCAATGTGTGGTGTAAAACACAACCTGGCACCTTGAGATCAGTTCCTGATGAAAGCAAATCCTCTGAGTGATTAAGGGAAAAGGTTCCTGGGTGCTGTGGATCGGGCACTGATGGAACCCGTTCTGCTGCTGGTTTATTGTGAAGGATATTTCTGAAATTTGTTTTGGGTGGATATGAAATCAGAGGATGACGAGAGTTCTGTCTGGCAAGTGAGCACATCCCACAGAGAGTGGCTTTGAAACTTTCTGACCAAGTGGCCAAATGAAAGCATTTTAAAAAATAAGAAAGTAGCAGAAGTTGTGGTGTGGCTGAGAGATGTGGCAGCAGAAATGGAAGGCGCTCGGGGTGAAGTGAAGGAAACTGCGGTAAAGCCAAAGATATTTGTGATAGTAAAAAATACACTTGTAACAAAAACTAAAATTATCTAACAGGCAAACCTCCTGCAGAAGAGTGCAAGAAAAGAGGCCCAAGAGCACCTGGAAAGATGATGAAATTGGTGACCCCAGCTTATTGATATCAGCTGATTTAGACTGACACAGACATTGGAAAATGCTTAAAAACAGTATATAAATACTCTAACAAATCTGTGAGTGTTCTGGACCACAGCGGAGCAGGAAACTCCCTCGCAGCCCAGCGCTGCTCGCTTGCCTTCTTTAAAATAAAAGATATAAATTTGAAAATTGACATGGCTGTTGAAATTTTGTAAGTTTTCCACAGTTCCTTTATCCCAGGGGACAGAAGGGTTCGGACAGGGCCGCATCCCGATCAAAAAACCTTCATCCCCCGAGGGAGGAGAGGAGGAGGAGGAGGAG
>VXBU01019145.1:70567-92247 GCA_013400315.1 Bombycilla garrulus
TGGGCTCAGACAGCTGATGAGAAAAGGACTTTTGTGCACTGCTGGAGAACCCAGGACAGGGAAGTCTCTGGCAAACCTGGAGCTTTGCTCCCTCTGGAATGAGAGAACTGAGGTTGGTGCTGCAGGGAAGAAGTTTTGATGCACGTGTTGTGTGCTCTGGGAGCTGCCACCTCATCCCCAGGGGACAGGCAGGGAGTTCAGAGCAGCCCCCGAGGCAGCAGTGAGGTTATTCCAGGCATTTCCAGCAGCAGCTCGGCTCTGTTCTCTCCCTGCCGCACCAAAAGCTGCAGGAACAATGTAATTAAGCTCGTGAATCAGCAGCACTTCGTTATGAAGAGATGAGAGGCCAATGAAAGCAGCTCCTTTCTGGGTCCCTGCAGCAGTTACAGCAGGTTTGGAGTTTGGGAGATATTAAAGATTCTTCTCTCCCTTCCTCCAGCAGACAACACCAACAGCTTCCACTCACAGCAGAAATGCCAAGGCTGGCATTAAATTCACACACTGCGAGGCACACCATTGTTTTGTTCAAATATCCTTTTGAAAATCCCTCCTGGAACTCTGAGGACGTGGCACAAACGCAGCACTGCCCGGACTAAAGGAGGAGCTGCCCCAGAGCCTGTCACCGAATCTCCCAGTCTGAAATGTTCCATCCTTTAAACATTTTTTTTTTTTTTCACACTTATGGGAGGAAATGTCTTTATTCTGCAGCTTCCCTGGGTTTTGGCAGTTGTTTATTCTGCCAGCTGTGGGGATGGCAGCAGCACTGGTGTAAATCTCACGTCAGGTGAGTTCAGAGCTGACTCGAGTGATCCCCCTGCAAACTGCGGCACCAACCCGAGCGAGGCACAGAGAAATTGAGAAACAATCGAGGAAAACAATTCCACCCCTCCTGTGCAGATGAAAGCGAGCTCTGTTTCTTTACATCAATAACATTATGCTGGATTCTGCCATCGGATTTGCAGCACAATTTCAATAAGAGTTGCCACGCAGACATTAAGAGTTGTCTCTGCCTTAATTTGTCATTTCCGAGCTCGATTGAGGTTATTCTCCCCCTCACCCTCGATTCCTGGAGCTTAATGTCAGCAGTAATTCTTTCATCCATTCAAGTGATGACGTGTTTATTATAAACAGAAATTAATCCCCAATAAAAATCAGGAGTGGGTGAAGAGTTAAATCAAAAATCGCCAGCTCCTGCGAACGACACACACTGTTTTTATCCTGAGCTTCCCCAAAAATAAAGCACAAGGCAGGGCTGAAACTGAACCAAGCTTAAACCTAAATAAATCAACCTGTTGTTAAGAAGATTCAGATAAGTTCCAGGAGCACAGCCTGTTAATAAATCCATCCCTGACCACACAAAAGGTGTTGTCAAAGGCCAGGATTTTATGATGCTCCAGAATAGAAATGTTTTTCTCTGACAACACCAACAGATTCCACCCTCAACCCATGATCCTGCCAATAAACAGCTCATTATCAGCCTTGTCCTTATGGCTCATTAATTTTTTAAAAATTGGGGGGAAAGAAATGGAGAAAACCAGAGGGATGAGTGGGGTCTGATGAGGATTAAAGGGAACGAAATCTCCTTCTGCCTCCTGCTTTTCCTTCCTGCTCCAACCTCGGCTTCGTTCCTGGCTTGGGGAAGAGCAAAACACCAGAAATAAACCGGGATGCTGTGGCTGAGCTGGGTTCCTTTGAAAAACAAACTTCTCCGGGAGTTCTGTGTTGAAGCAAAGCACCAAAAAATGGGGTGTGAGGAAGGGAATCTGCATTTGATTTAGTGAGAAAATTGGAAGGGAATCTGCATTTGATTTAGTGAGAAAATTGTGCTCCCAATTGTGAACACTCGTACCTTTAAAATCTCTGTCTCAGTTCTCAAGAGCAAAAAAAAAAGGTTTTCAACCGATTTCAGCCATTTAATCCCCTTCCATCAACTAAATGTTATCATTTGGTTAAAAAAATTTAAAAAACATTTGGGGTTTTTCTACCATTTACACATTTGCTTCCATAGGAACAAACCTGCTGGAGCAGCAAAGGGTTTCTGGAAATTTCAGCCTCAACATCCAGAATTTCCAGAGCTTCTGCACCGAGTGGGGGAACTGGAGCTGCTCTGCAGTCCTGGCAAATCAGATTATCCAGGATTCATCCTCCTGGGAGAACCTGGAGCTGATCCTGAAGAGTTATTGCTGCTTTTTGTGTTATTGTCCAGCCCAACCTTTTGTTCACAGGGAAGGGAAGAGCTCTATTTCTAAAAAAAAATTGGAATAATGTGCTCTAAAACTGAGCCTCAAAGGCTGGCAGTGGCATTGCTGATCCATGACCTCCTCCCGTGTTTCTGGGATGACTAAAACTGAGGCCAAAGAAGTGAAAAGTTTAAATTTCGCCACAAACCACAGAAGAAAAACCAAACCCACCAGAAATTCAGAGATTTGCGTGTGCTGGCTGCTCCTCCAGCAAAAGAATGGCATTCCTGAGGGTTTCAGATTGTTATAATTGTATATTATGTTATTGAATTTTTGCAAGTATTAAAATAAATTATATATATATAATGTAGGATAAAGTGGTAATGTAAAAAAAAAAAGGGACAAAGGGTTTTTTGTTCATGGAACCAATTCAAGGAGTGGTAAAAAATAAACAAGAAAATTCCTTGCACTCTTGGATGATCCCATGCAGACAGGATGGAAACCACCAGGAGCTCAGGGATCGATCACCCTGATCACCAAGGAGCCAGGAAGAGGAAGAACAGGAATAAGGAATTGATTTAATAATTGAATACAAGATTTCCAAGGGGGTGCTGCAGGTGGGGTAGGGGGGAGCCAAAAGAATGTTTGTGAATAATGCATGAGGGATTGTGAATATCCAACATGTGGGTGTATTTAAAGAAGTGTTTGCTGAGTTTTGGGTAGGTTTTGGTGGGTTTTTTGGGAGGTTTTTGGGTTTTTTTGGGGGTCTTTTTGGGTTTTTAGGGGATTATCAGAATGGTTTTGAGTAATGCATGAGGGTTTATGAATATCCAACACATGGATGCATTTAAAGAAGTGTTTGCTGAGTTTCTGGGGAGGTTTTGGGGGGTTTTTTGGGAGGTTTGGGGTTTTTTTGGGGTTTTTTTGGGTTTTTTTGGGGGATTATCAGAATGTTTGTGAATATCCAACATGTGGATGCATTTACAGAAGTGTTTGCTGAGTCAGTGTTGAGCTCCTTGCTGTGAACCCAAGGCCGTGTGGAACCCTTTGCTTTATTTCTGTCTCCCGCTGTCTTTTCATGAACCCTTTTTAAATTTTACCAGGAGAGTGAATTTTGCTTTTCACAAGATGATGGAACTGCTCCCGTGGGGACGGGGACCTGGGGAGGAGCAACCCCAAGGGACGAGCAGAGCCCCAGTTCCAGAGCTCCCAGTGGCAAGAATGACCCTCAGGGCTGGAATTTGTCCCCAAATGTCCCCAAATGTCCCCAAATGTCACCAAATGTCCCCAAATGTCACCAAATCCAGCCGGGGGCCACTGGATTTTGTGTGGTGCTCCCCAGAGCTCCGCTGTTGCAATCTCTGTTTATAGATCTGGGAGAAAAATGCATTTTTGCTGAGCTGCAGCTATGGCAACGAGCGGCTCGAAATTGAGCTGGGTTGCAGGGGGTGATATCCAAAGGATTTGGGGTTTTTTTGGTTTTTTTTTTTGTTAACTTGTGAAATAATTTATTGAGGAAATCCTGGACAATTAGAACAGCTGGCCACGTATTTATTCAGTATGGATGGGTTTCATATTCTGTCTGGTAAAAGCGCAATTATTTTTTTAGCTTTATTTCTCAAAGCTTCTTTTTTTTATTGAAAAAGAAAAAAATGAAATTAAGAACCCCAACTGGCTCGCTCCAAACTTCAACTTCTGAACTTTTGTTCAGCGAGATTTCTGAAAATCTGTGATTTCACAATGGGCCCTAAAGTTTCCAGCTCTTCCAGAAATGAGACACCCGATTCCATAAAATTCAGAATTTTGGGATATTAACAGCTGTGTGTTCTTTTGAGATCTTTTTTGACACTGTTGTGTGTCAGCTGCTCCTGAATCACAGCAAAGAGGGGGATAAAGATTTAGGCCTTAAAACTCTGCCTTTAGTAAACACAGCTCTGAAAATGGCTATTTTGGGACTAAGTATTTGAAATATTCAGCTGCTAGCACTAATATTTTAATTTTGGTTAATTCAATTAACCACGTCTCCTGCTCATGTATTCTTATGGTGTTGGCATCTGAATTGATCACTTGATGGGGAAACCAATCATTTTTGTGCGACTTTAAGAAACAAATTAAAGCAACTCCACAAATTAGGACTTTGTGTTTTTTGGCCAAGGAGGGACGTTTGATATTCATGGCTAAAATCAGATCAATTAATGCCTCAATTTTTTATTTTTGGGGTTTTTTTTGGTGGGGTTTTTTTTTGGTGGGTTGTTTTTTTGGGTTTTTTTTTGTTTGGTTCGTTGGGTTTTTTTAATTTTGGTTTGGTTTGGTCTGTTTTTTTTTAACAAGGAAAACAGCAGTGCTTTCATTGCAAAATACTTTGAGATCCACCAGGAAAAGCTGGATATTTTTTGCCAATATCTGGATATTTTTACCAACATCCAGCTGGATCCCGAATCCCTGCGTGTATCTCCTGCAAGTCCAGGACGCCATAAAATAACTGAGGAACCATCTGCATACAAATGACCAAATAATGGACTCCAAATCCTCGGATTTCCTTTGATTTACTCCCAAAAGTCCTGCAAAAAGTTCAACCTTTCCTTCCTGGTGCCAAGCTCTTGCCTCTCCCTCAGCCCGTGTTTGCCCTCGGAGTTGTTGCCGCAGCCGCGGCGACGTCGTTATCAAAGGAGCAGCTCGTCTCAATTATTAAGAAAACGGCACAATTGATGTTTCTCTAATTCACAGAATTCCCCATCCGAGCCTCGAAATCAATTATGGAAAACATCAGGCTCCTCTGCTTTTGGAGCAATTTCAAGTTCTGCTGTTTTATCCTCGTTTGTTCCAGCGTTATAATTGGCCGTTGACTTTGATGAAGCTTTTGAGCACCAAGGTTCTGTCCTGCCC
The DNA here is from genome assembly GCA_013400315.1 of Bombycilla garrulus. NCBI lineage: Eukaryota > Metazoa > Chordata > Aves > Passeriformes > Bombycillidae > Bombycilla > Bombycilla garrulus. Next base: position 75,634 of record VXBU01019145.1, read on the forward strand.
CTGCTTCTCTTTGCAGGGAATTCCTCCCCTTCCCCTCACTTTTATTTTTTGGTTATTTCCAATGTAGCTTCTGTAATTTCCCTCCCATAAATCCCTTTTCCCGTTTTATTTTCAGATTTAGGGACGATTCTTCTTTAGTTTTCATTTCCTGCTCATCAAGTCCTGGCTCTGTGTTGGGAGCACAACCAAAGAGGTGTTCAACTGCTGATTGTTGAATTTTGGGCAGGATTCCTCATTTCTTTCACCAAATTGCCACCACCATTGTCATTCTCTGCAGAATGATCACTTCTTTGAATTTAGGAGGTGTCTGAAATTATTTTAGTGTTTTAAATGCAAAGCACCCCAAGCGCCAGCTCATCACTGAGAGCTCCTCAATGTCAGGAAAAAAGGAGGCTGAGCTGAAAACCAGGCTCCAGAACTCTGGGATCACCTGGGAAAGTTTTTGTCTCTCTTGGTTTCTGCCCAGAGCTGGAGAAAAATGACATTTTTATGCCCTGAGGAGGGTTTTTAAAAGCATCCCACCTCAGGAAGGTAAAAGTGCTGTAAACACTCTGAGATGGTGCTGAATGTTCCTGATTTCACTGTTCTGATTTCACTGTTCCTGATTTCACTGTCCTTGATTTCACTGTTCCTGATTTCACCGACCCTGATTTCACCGACCCTGATTTCACTGTTCTGATTTCACTGTTCCTGATTTCACCGTCCCTTATTTCACCGCTCCTGATTTCACTGTTCCTGATTTCACTGTTCCTGATTTCACCGACCCTGATTTCACCAACCCTGATTTCACCGACCCTGATTTCATTGTCCCTGATTTCGCNACGATGGAGGGAGGAGAATCCCCCAGGGATTCCAGGCAGGAGCAGCTCCTGTGTTTGACTGCTCACAGCTGGTAGAGAGGATTGGGAAATGTGAATTCTCACAGCACCAAGCAGGTGAGTTTTCCCTTGAATTTTCCTGAGTTTTCCCTTGAACCCCTGGCTCCAGATCACCTCTGTCCATCTCCCCAGCTCCATCCAACCCCCACTTCCATTCCTCTGGCTGAAAAAAATGCGAATTGGAGCACTGGACAGCGAAAGCAATGTCCTTTTCTACCAGAGAAACAACTCAGGTGAACCTGCTGAACCCTGACAGGAGCCCGGGGGTTTCAGCACTTGCCCTGCAAAACGTTTCCTTTCGCCTGGATGAGGACCTGGAGTCCCAAGAGGCTCCTGATTCCGGCATCTGCTTGACCTGGCTGCCTCCTCCTGCCAGGTGCTCAAGCAGAAACTTCAAACGAAACCCTGGGCGATGTTTGTGCCTGGTCAGGAGCTCACTCAGTGACCAGCGCTCTGCCCACACCGGAATTCCCCACTCCAAACCAGTGAAATCCATCAGATTTCAGCGGGGCAGCTGAATTCCACCAAGGGAACGGAAGGGAGGAGGTTTGGAGGAGTTGTTGGCTCTGCTGGTGAGGGAAAGGTGAGGTTAGAGCCCAAAACTGAGCTTGTGTGGTGCTGACAGAGCTGGAGTTTGGGATGGATGTTGTTTAACTTCCCTAAATGCCACTCCTTGTGCTGGGAATAAATTCTGGCCGCTGGGATCAGGGCAGGTTTAAAGTCATTATCACTCGGGCAGAAAGTCCATTATCCATTCAGCCATTTGCGCCTACTCTTATTATTTTTTTTTCCCTTTCTTTTTTCCCCTTCCCTGCACATCAGCTGACGGTATTGACTCATCCTCCTGCAAAAATAAACATTCTTGGATGTTGAAAGAATATTTGAAATCAATTCTCGACTCACTGCAGATATCCAGGTCCTTGGGCTCATTTGGCTCCTTCCTGAACTGCAAGGCAGAACTCTCGTTAGAGACAAATTGCTCCCATAAATAAAACAAATCCCTGAGATCCTGCAAGATCCCGCAGAGGGATTTTCCTTCGGAATGGTCAAAGCACTGGAGAAGAAAAGCCAATATTGGGTTATTTTGTCAGGATTTCACACAGCAGCTTCCTGAGAAAGCAGGGAGAAATTGAAGTGGCGCAGGCAGGAACAGGGAATGGGTTTATCTGAGGAGAAAGGGGGGTGTGAAATATAAATCCTGAGTTCCTCCTCAACCCTTACACCTGTTTGGAGACCCAGAATTACACGGCTGAGATGTCCAGCTTTGTGCTGCAATCTGCAGAGGGCTTCAGAAAATTGGGATGAATGCAGCAAAACAGCCAAAAAATGACTGGTAGGCTCGAAAAAAATCTCCTTCAGCACGAGATTTTAAATCCTCACTCTATTTATGCCATCGCCAAAGAGTGAGCAGCTTATCCTGTGTACATAACTCCTGAGGAAGCAAATAGTACCAAAGAGAGTTTTAAAATCCTAATTTAAAAAAAAGTTTAAAATATCCGAGGGAACAGCAGCCAGGCATGAAATCCAAGAGTGGCAAAAAGGAGGAGTCAGCGTTAATTCAGATATTTATGCAGTGAAGATTTTCTGCGCTCAGGGAAGCCACCTTTGCTTTCTGGCTGCCCCAATCAAGCCTGAATGGCTTAATTATTAAATTAATTAATTGGACACAATGAGGGAAAGCTCCCACCTCCTTCAAGCAGGTTTTTCTAAGCCAGCAGGTGTTTTCAAACTTTTAATGGATCTCTGTGTCCACTCTGGTGGAGTGAACACAGCAATCACCCCAGGGAAATGGGAACCTATTTTCTATCTCATTTGCAGGAACGCAAACCCAGGAGGAGTTTTGTTCTGCCAGAACCCATCAGCCCCACCTGAACACGCAGCATTTGCTTTCTGCCTGCTCCAAACACACACGAGGATGTTTTTTAGTGTGGCCTGGCCTCATTAAGCTGCCTGGTGCTGGGGGGAAAAGCAAACCCAACAGGAATTGGTTTGTTCTGTGTACAAAACGTGTGGGCTGGGTAAAGGATGCACGAGCAAATAGCAGCAAATAATAACCCGAGTTTAAGGCAAGGAGAAATGCAGGAGAGTTAAAAATAAGTTGACCTGGAGTGGGTAAAAGCATAGTGTGGTTTAGCAAGGAGAGAATAAAAATCCTCTTTTGTCCCACTCCAGGAAGGGTTAATGTGTGTTTGTGACAGGGGGTGTGGGGTTTGTAGGGAAATCACCTGAAGGGACAGCATTTATTTAATTTAATTTCATTTTAATCATTGTTCTATTTGTTATTTTCCTCGCTGCCTGGACTGTGGCCCTTCCTTAGCTCAAGTGCCAGTGCTGCCCACAACATTCCAGCTGCAGCCAGGCCTTCCTGAGGAAATAAAACACCCAGGATTCCCCAGGAGAGGAACTGGAGAGGCCTCGAGTGGGGCTGAGAACAGCCAGGCTCCCACTCCTCCATCCCTTGGATGCAGCTGGAAAATTTTTATTCAGTTCCCTGCTCAGACTCACAGAGGGCTCTGAATTTTTTCGGGGTTCTTGGGGCTCTCCAGGAGTGACACGTGGCCACCACCTGAGGAAACTGAGTGGCCCAGGTGGCCACTGCAGTGCTGGAGCTCCCAAAATCCACATCGTGGCTGTGGGAAATCCCAAACATGAACCCAGCTCAGGTTCCTCAGTCATCCCTGCAGTTCTGGACTCTTCAAATCCACATCTTGGCTCTGGGAAATCCCAAATATGAACCCAGCTCAGGTTCCTCAGTCATCCCTGCAGTTCTGGACTCCCCAAATCCACGTTTTGGCCCTGGCACAGCTTAAATATGAACCCAGCTCAGGTTCCTGAGTCAGTCTCTGCAGTTCTGGACTCCCCAAATCCGCGTCTTGGTTCTAGAACAGCTTAAATATGAACTCAGCTCAGGTTCCTCAGTCAGCCCCTGCTCTGAGCTCCCCAAATCCACGTTTTGGCCCAAATATGAACCTGGCCCAGGTTCCTCAGTCCCTGCGGTGCTGGAACTCCCCAGGCTCTGGGATATCCAAAATATGAACCTGGCCCAGGTTCCTCAGTCAGCCCCTGCAGTTCTGGAGCTCCCAAATCCACATCTTGGCTCCCCACATCCCAAATTTGAACCTGGCCCAGGTGCCTCAGTCAGTCCCTGCTCTGAGCTCCCCAAATCCATATTTTGGCCCAAATATGAACCTGGCCCAGGTTCTGGACTGGGTTCTGCAGTTCTGGACTCCCCAAATCCACATCTTGGTTCTAGAACAGCCTAAATATGAACCCAGCTCAGGTTCCTGAGTCAGTCCTTGCTCTGAGCTCCCCAAATCCACATCTGAGCTCCCCAAAGCCACATCTGAGCTCCCCAAATCCCAAATCTGAGCTCTGCCCAGGGCACAGGGCTGGAGTCTGACGGGATTCAGGCTGATCTCCACTTCAGGGCCCACAAACCCCTCGGCCCTGAGCTGAGTTCTGCTCCTCACCGAGCTGTGCCGGGGCTGCTCCCTCATCCATCCGAGCACCCGGCTCCTCAGGCAGGGAGATGCCTCAGCATTTCAGCTTTTACATTTTTCAAATCCTGCACTGCTTCAGTGTATAACTCTAAACTCCACACGGAGTATTTGTTAACTGCCTTCACGTTTTGGTCAGACACAACAATTCCTCTCCAGGCCTGGAAATCAAGGACACCTCACTGCCTCAGGCCCTGAGAAATGGAAACAAAAGAGATTTGGGAGCAGCAAACTTGGCGTAAATGACTTCATTACCTGAAGCTTTAATTGGAGGATTAACGCCTGAGATGTAAATGAACCAAATTTATAATGGTGACCATCGTCCCTCTTGGAGGCTTTTTGTCAGCCCAAGGTGTATCTACTAAAGATCTTTAATAAATATCCACTTTATTCTCCTAATCTTGCCCAGCCTCTGTTCTAGGCAGCCACACCATCAATGGTTTGTGTTTGGTGCCAGGACAGGGCGTGTGGAGCCCAGAGCCTGGACTGGGGCTACCATCAAAATGTTCTTTTTTGAATTAACCCCAAACGACCCCATTTTGCATCGCTAACGAGCTGCTCCCAGGGATTTCGTTCCCACAGGGAAGGATCCCTCGCTGTGCGGCGTCTGCGAGGCTTGGCACGTCAGTATTTCAGCAAACAAGATTAACATTGCAGCCCAGAAGTACAATCCGCACCTGAATAACAGGAAAATTACAAAAACGTTCCCACCTGTGCAAGTTTTGCAAAGCGGGCATTGCACCCCAATTATTCCAAGGAAAGAGGAACGCTGCAAAAAAATGATCAGAGCTTTGCCCTCCTTGTTATTAACATTCCTTGCTAAAATGTGAGCAGGATCATGTTAAAACTATCACATTAATATTCCTCAGAGACTTGGGCTATAATTTTAGCTTCTCTTTCTCACTCTCCCTCATTTTGCCCTGTGAGTCAACATCGGAGGATGGCTGGCAATCAGCTCCTGCAATTATCCTTCTCCCTGGATTGGAATTGTTAACCGTGCCTTCCACTAATAGAACTGCAAATGAAAAGGATCCTTTTCACTGGTATTTACTGGCTGAACGTTCTGCTCGGCGGCTCCGGAGCTCCCGGCACGGCGCTGAGCAGAGGGCAAAGAGGACAAGCTGGATTTCCTCTGGATCCTCCGGGACAGAAACACAGAGCCGAGGGTCACACAGCACAGCCAGGGGAGCAGAGAACACAGAGCTTCCCCATTCTCAGGGATTCATGGAATCCTGGAATGGTTTGGGTTGGGAGGGACAGTAAAAATCAGCCAGTGCCACCCCTGCCATGGCAGAGACACCTCCCACTGTCCCAGGTGCTCCAGCCTGGCCTGGGACATTCCAGGGATCCAGGAGCAGCCACAGCTGCTCTGGGAATTCCATCCCAGCACCTCACATGCTCACAGCCAGGAATTCCTTCCCAAAATCCCATCCAGCCTTGCCCTGTGGCTGTGGGAGCCATTCCCAGTGTCCTATCCCTCCATTCCCTGTGTCCCGTCCTGCCGGAGATTTCCCTGTCCCGGGTTCTCCAGCAGTGCACAAAAGTTCTTTTCTCATCAGCTGTCTGAGCCCAAGAAGCTCTCTGCAGTCCTTAGTTCGTGTTCTCAAGGCAGTTTATTAATTCCTTATCAAAAGTAGATTTCTCTGCCCTGCCGAGGTCGACACAGCAAAACTTTCAGAGACAACTGTGCCCTGCACACTGTGCCCTGCAAGGGAGATCGAGGCACACTGTGCACACTGTGCCCACCCCGGCTCAGCTCTGATCTTTTATACTCTCAACTCCGTATCCAATGTTCACCATTCATTTCCAATCCGTGACCCTTCCATTCCATTGTCCAGCTCTCTGACAAACCAATCCAAAAGTGTCAACATCACCGAGAAGATGGAGGTTAGGAAGGAGAAGAAGAGATAACATGGCACGTGTAAGAATTCTCCATCTTGACTCCCAGACCCCTCTGTCCAGAATCTCAAAACCCCCTGGACACGGCTCCAAATCTTTTCCTTTTCATCTATAATTATTACTATTCCACTCTTTAAACTCTTGTGACTTGCAATTCTTCTTATAAGTTTGTAATTTGTCTCATGGATTAAAATCAAAGCCACAGGCATTCTCAGCATCAATCCAGGTTCTCTGACACCTCTGGCAAGGCTGAAAATCCTCCTGAGCAGGGTTTGGATCATTGTGAGATGCCACAGGAACCCCCTGGGTTCCAACACTGTCCCTCCATTCCCTGTCCCAGTCCATTCCCAGTCCCAGTCCATTCCCAGTCCCAGTCCATTCCCTGTCCCAGTTCCTCCATTCCCTGGATTTGGGAATTTTACATCCCATGGAAATTCTGTTCTGTTCCCCAGCCCGAGCTCCCCGTTCTCTGCCTTTAGCACAAGCTGGGAGATGCCACAGAAACTCGAGGTGCTAAAATGTGACACGATCCAAGTTTTAAAGCCTGGCTCTCACTTTGTTTATCCCGACTCTCAATGAAAAACCAAAGCACAGATATCACAAATATAAAACTTGATCCCAGACCTAGAAATTCCAGGTGTGACCCGTTCCAGGGATTTTCTAACTCAAGAGCCCTGGCTGGAAATGTCCCTGTGCTCCAGAGCCACACAAACTCATCCTGGACGTACCTGAGCTCCTGGGAGAAAAGTTGGCTCCTGGATCTGATCAACTTTGTCTGCTCTTCCAAACCTTTTTATACAGAATTATTCCTCTTCCTAGAAACCCCTGCTCCTTCCCGTGCTTCCCTAAATTTAAGCAAATCGAAATCTGAACGCAAAACGCTTTTCCTTCCCATCCAAACTTTCAGCAGAGGAAAAATAATTTCCTTTCTCCCCCACCTCGTTTCATTTTCTGCTAGGCTCTCATCAGCATTCCACACGCTAAACTCCTTTGAAAATCCAGGGTGGAATTATAAGATTTAAAATACGCAAGTCCCCTTTGCTTTCAGTGGTTGTTATCCAGTAGATACTTTTCTCTTAGGAAAATCCGGTGCATAATGACTCAAAATTATCTTTCCTTGTGGCTCTTTAATGCTCAGCTCTTTCAATCTCTCTGCCTGCTCCCTGAAAAATTCCATCTATTTTGGATTATTCTCCCCTGAATCTTTCAGTTCCTACACCAGAACATCGATGGAATTTTGTATCCGTAAAAAGGAGCTGGTATTTCCCAGATTTTCTCATTATTCCTGCAAGGAACAGCTCATTCTTTATTCCCTTGGATGAATCTCCACAGCCCAGATCCAACCGTGGGAGCCGAGCACAAACCTCCTGAATTAGGGCCAAAAAAACCAGAAACATGAAAAATTCCCACTGGGAATTTCTGCCATGGCTTGAGCTGAAAAAAATTGGATTAGAGCCTGAAAAATGGTGTAAAATTCAGAGGTACCTCATTAATATCCACTTGTAATGAGTAAATTAATGAGCCCCCTTGGAAGGGACAACCAGGAAAGAGCTGGGGTGTCACAGCAGCCACAGGGGTCAAATCCCACCCCAGAAAACTCACTGAGGGAATTTAATCCAGAAAATTGCTTTGGATCACACAATTCCTCTCTGTAAAGCTTTGAAGCCAGCAGAATTCACTGGCCACTCAACAAAAAGTGATTAAATAAGGTGAGAAATGGGGGAGAACCTTCGTGGCTCCCAGAGGATGGGGAAAGGATCAAACCATGGGAAAAGGACTTGGGTTTGGTGCTTTGGTTTGGTTTCAAACAGAAATTCTGCAGGATCCACAGCTCTCACCACTGCCAGAAGCCAGAAAATACCCAGATTTGTTGGATTTAGGAGAAAATATGAAATGGAAATAAGAAACAAAGAGAAGAGAATCTGCATCATCTTCAGAGTCCTTTCCCTGGCGGCCTGTGGGATTTCCTCAGGGAGAACGTGAAGGACAATCAGGGCAATGCCAGCAATGTTTTAAGTCTTAAAATCATCAAACCAAAGCAAAGCAGAGCACTGGACACTGCTGGAAATGCTGGGCAATGTTGAAATTATCCAAGCTTCCAGGCCAGGGGTTTGTCTAAAATTGTATTTATTCAATGGGAACAACAGCTTGGGTTTATCAACCTGATGGTGTCAGCAAAAGGATTCCGGGAAGGAATTGAAGGAATTGAACTCGGTGTCAATTCCTCCGATCTGCTGCTTGGTAGCAAAGAGTAAATACAGAATTACAGCTCAATTTTACAGACTCTGGGTTCCTTTTTCCATGTCTGAAGGTTTGGATGAAATTGCTTCCACATTCCAGAATTCCAATTTCTCAATTCCAGGGCAAGTTTTCCAAAGTGCCTCTGGGAACGCTCCCTGCAAATCCGATAAAATCTGTGCGAGCAGCTCCTGGCAGAGCCCAGTAATTCCCATTTTCCCACCTCGAAACAGGCATTAAAAATTGGGATTTTCCATGGGATATCCCCACATCTGCACAGAATTCCTTCCCAGAATGAGAGGGAGTCAGTTAAACAAATAAAAATGCTGCTCAGTAAAATAATTTCCTCTCAATTTATAATATTATCATTAATAATATTTATACTTATTCTATTTTTTTTCTACCTGAACTTCAGGAAGTCTCGGAGTTGAGGAGCTCCTCCCAGCTCTGCTATTCCAAGCTCCACCTGCTGGTTTTCCTCCAGAATCAGCTCAGAAATGAAATCTCAACCTGAATTCATCCTTCTTCCCTCACTCCCCCTTTCCTCAGCATCCCCAGGCTCCTGCAGGATTCTCCCAGTGGCAAAACCTTGTGGGTGAAGTTTGTAAATCCTCAAGGGAAAGCTTCAGTGAGCTGGAAATTTCCTATTTTTTTTTCCTATTTTTTCCCTATTTCCCATTTTTTCCCCCTGCCAATTTGCCAATTAAAGGAGGAATTTCAGAAGAGAAATGAAATCAAAAGGAAATGAAAAATAGGGGATTTTAAAGGCTCAGATAACTCCCAGAGCTGATTTTCTGACAGATTCCAGACCTGCCCACCCTAATTCCAAATTCCAGTGCCATTGGAATGTTCCATTAGTTCCACACCCCAAATCAATCTTACACCTCAGTCTCAAATAATTCAGAATTTTGGGCCAAACTGCTCAAATTCAGCACTGAATTGATGGGACAGCTCAGGAATGGGTTCTCAGGATGTGCAGGAAGGTAAAATCCGCCCAAATTGTTTTTCTGTTTGTTGCAGAATTTGTGGGTCTGTGTGGCTGCAAAGGTTCAAACAGCAGAGGGGGAAAAGGAAAGGAAAATGAAAGGAAAGGAAAAGAGGAAAAAGGAAAAAGGAAAGAGGAAATGAGGAAAAGGGAAAAAGGAGAGGAAAAAGGAGAGGAAAAGGAAAAAAGGAGAGGAAAAGGAAAAAGGAAAAAGNAGAAAAAGGGAAAAAAGGAGAGGAAAAAGGGAAAAAGGAGAGGAAAAAGGAAAAAGGAGAGGAAAAGGAAAAAGGAAGAGGAAAAAGGAAAAAGGAAGAGGAAAAAGGAAAAAGGAAGAGGAAAAAGGAAAAAGGAAGAGGAAAAAGGAAAAAGGAAGAGGAAAAAGGAAAAAGGAAGAGGAAAAAGGAAAAAGGAAGAGGAAAAAGGAAAAAGGAAGAGGAAAAAGGAAAAAGGAAGAGGAAAAAGGAAAAAGGAAGAGGAAAAAGGAAAAAGGAGAGGAAAAAGGAAAAAAGGAAAAAGGAAAAGGAAAGGAATGAAATCTTTCAGCCACCAGAAGCACCTGCTAATCCAGAACTTTCCCAGGAATTCTCCGAGCCAGCATTCCATGGGAAATCCTCTCTCTGCAGCGTAATGAACACATCAAACCTCCCGAGACAGGGAAGAAAATGTTCCCTTTTCTGTGTCAAAATTTGTATTTGTCCTGCTCTTTTAGGAAGGAGAGGCAAATCCTTCAGACCTGCTGATATTTACAGCAGGAATTTTGTTGGAGTTGGAATTTTAACATCTTTCCGTGAGGGTTTTCAGGGAGAAGGGGGCAGGCAGTGACCTGTGACTCCAAAAACGAACTGAAATTGTGACAATTTTACACTTCAGGTGCCACACGAAGGAACCTGGAGGCTGCAGCACCATTTCTGAGCAGGAAAATGGGAACTGCAACGAGCTGAGCAGCACTGATGGGCTGGAGATAGAACTGAGTTTTCCAAGGCTGGGTTTTCCAATTCCTGCTCCAGTCAGACACAGCCTGCGAGCAAATCAAGTTGTTTTCCCTGGAAAATGGGTTTTTATTTTCCCATCATCTCCCAGGTGCTCAAACACTCCGGTTTCTGATGTTCTGGAGATATTTGCATTCCACCCCAATCCCTTCTGGCTGCGGTTTCCCCGCTCCCCTCACCTGTGCAGGATCTGTCTCCCATGGAAACGTGGCTCAAAAAATCATGGAAATGACTCCCCAGACTCCCTGGGCTCCAGGAACTCCAGGCAGGAGCAAAAATGAGTTACCTGAGGGGATGAAAGTCCTACAAACACAAAAACCTCCCTCCTTTTCCAGCCCCTCCAAGAACACTTTCCCTCTCCCAGGTCTGTGACAGGATCACAGGGTGGCCTCGGGAAATTGGGGTTTTCTGTTGTGGTTTCTGCTGCAAAAACCCTAAAACTGCCTTGACTGGCACTGTTCAAGGGCTGGTTACTTATTTGATTCACCATCCTCCCTCAAGACACAGCTCCCCAAATTAATTTTGCTCATTTTCCTTAATTTGCTTCATATCGCTCGCCAAATTCCTGGGTTTAGTATTAAAATAGTACTAATTATACTAAACAATTAGTCTGAAATTAGTATCTTTACCATTTCTATGAACGTTGTTTCTCCGTTATTTTTGTATGCTGGTCAGGTCAACTGTTCCAGCTCAGCTGTTGCACCCAAATCCTGGTTTTACTGCCCAAATCCTGATTTTCCTGCCCAAATCCTCCCTGAAGTTCCATCCTGTGCCATTTCTCTGCTCCCTCCCAGCAGGATGGGAGCCCCTCCCGAATGCCAGTGCCATCCTCCCCAGGCAGACACATTCCTTCACTCGGAACATCCCATTTCACCCCCATTTCTCAGGATAACCCTAGGACGTGATTCCTGATTCATTTCCCTGAAAATCCCATCACAACTCAGTTTCATCACATTCCATCACTTGGTGGCTCTGGAACTTCCCATTTCGACCACATTTCTCAGGATAACCCCCAGGATGTGATTCCTGATTCATTTCCCTGAAAATCCCATCACAACTCACTCAATTTCATCACTTTCCATCACTCGGTGGCTCTGGAACTTCCCATCTCCCCCCCATTTCTCAGGATAACCCCCAGGTCATGATTCCTGATTCATTTCCCTGAAAATCCCATCACACCTCACTCAGTCTCATCACCCAAAACCCACTCAGGACCTCAGAACAGCCCTAAAATCCAACATAACCCAAAATCCTGAGGAGCGACTTGCCTGAAATCTCAGGGTTCCCCTAAGAAATCTTTGCTTTTCAAAAGACTTCCCGAAACTTTTCTGTGTGAAAAGCACTTTGAACTCCCCAGATGGAAGGTCCTGGGAGGATTTACGCCATCCCTGTCTCCTTGCAGAAGCTGATTAGGTGACATTAATACCTTGCAAAGAATCTTTCCCCCCCAAAGCTTCTCTGTGCTGCCAGAAAGTGCCAACGTCAAGCGTTTCATTTTCCCACTAATAACATTTCCCTACTATGGCTTCAAAAAAGAAATCCCAATCTGTTTAGCACTTGCTGCATTTCAGGTCTCCCATCACTCCTCTGCTTCTCATGTGTGAAGAGGGAAAGGGAAAAAAAAAAATAAAGAAAAATTCCATGGAGTCACCTTGAGAACGTGTTTGAAATCTGGGAGAGTGCAAATTAAAGTGAGGGATGGGAGGGGCTGTGAAGGTGCCACGTTTTTTTAGGGTGGCCATCCAATCAATCAGCAATCAAGGGAGATTAAATTATCGCTGGGGGAAGTGGTTTTGTTCTGTTTATCTTCCTAAAGATCCCGCACTTAACCTTCCCCAAGGGTTGTACCTGCTCGGAGCTGTTTGCTGGTGTCTCATCAGAGAGGGTTGAGCGATAATCGGAATTTCCCGACGGAGAATCGCGCTGCCGGGAGATTTACAGCAGCCCAGATGGCCGGGAACGCCACAAAGATTCCAGCACTTGACAGCTCTGCAGAGTAAATTTAAGCTTTCCCTCAGTGACCTGACACAGAGGAGAGGGATTATCGGGATAATTAACAGGATTTTGGGCGTGTTTTGCAAACCCCCCTGCAAAAGCCCTCAGGGCTCGGCACGAGCCGCCTCAGCGAGCGGGCTGCTCTTGTCACAAATTATTTGGCAAAGAAGGCAAAATTCCCAAGGAATGTTTGTTTTTAAGGCGCGGGTCAGAACTCAGGGCCTGTGGAGGGATGGTGAGGTCACAACCATTTTATTTTTGAGGTCGCAAATCCCGTTTTCCTCACGCACATCCCAAGCTTGGCCTCCTCCCGAGGCTGAGCTGCGGCCTCGGCTCCCAGCCCTGGGACAATCCCCATCCTTTGGTGGACAATTAAAGCCTCCAGAGAACAAGAACTCTTGGAATTATATCCTGGGAACAACTGGAGAGTCTCTGTCTGGCAGCATTTGGAGTTGCAGCCAGTCAGGAAGCTGAAATTATGAGAAAAGCAGTTTTTTCACAGGTTTACTCATTGCTCATCACTCAGAGGGGCACCTTTAATTGTCCCAGCCGTGTGTTAATGAACCACAGCAGAGGATTTGAATGCTCCTCCTCTTCCCAAATTTCTCCTTCTCTATTTGGGTAAATCTCTGCCTGTTCCTCACCTTCTGCACGCTGTTTTATCCTCAGTTTGCTCCCATGTCCGTGTTTGTTCTTGTGTTGGATGGGTTCAGTAACCAGATGGGATAATTTGAGAGGAGTATTTGTGCAGACAGACACAAATATGTTCATTTTGGTTTTTTTTTTGGTCAGGGCCACCTCTTTGATCTCTGTGTCTGCATCTTCTACCACCATGGGCTCATGGTTTGGTGCCTCCTTCGAGCGCCACCAGAATAAAAACAATAAAAAATGAAAATACAACGGTTCTTTTCCAATTCTGCTGTACAAACCCAGCGCTTCCCACCACAACAGCCCAATTCTTCCATGGTTTCTGTCTCCAGTGGACCCTCCTCATGGAGCCTCCATTTCCATGGAAACTGAATTCATCACGGTCTGCACAGCTCCCAGCACAGCCACAAACCCTGGGATCCCGGGGGTGGATGCTCAGCTTGCTGCTTTACCCCCAAATCTGCTCCCTGCGCTTCCCTGCTCTTGTCCTTCACGTGAAAAACTGGATTGAAACCAGTGAAACCAGATTGAAACCAGTGAAAACAGATTGAAACCAGTGAAACTGATTAAAACCAGTGAAACTGATTAAAACCAGTGGGACTGGATTGAAACCGGTGAAACCAGATTGAAACCAGATTGAAACCAGTGGGACTGATTAAAACCAGTGAAACTGGATTGAAACCAGTAAAACTGATTAAAACCAGTGGGACTGGATTGAAACCAGTGAAACCAGATTGAAACCAGTGGAACCGATTAAACCCAGTGAAACTGGATTGAAACCAGTAAAACTGATTAAAACCATGGAAACCAGATTAAAAGCAGTGAAACTGGATTGAGACCAGTGCAACTGATTAAATCCAGTGAAACTGATTAAAATCAGTAAAACTAGATTGGAACCAGTGAAACTGATAAAAATCAGTGAAACTGATAAAAATCAGTGAAACTGATTAAAAGCAGTGAAACTAGATTGAAACCAGTGGGACTGATTAACATCAGTAAAACTGATTAAAACCAGTGAAACTAGATTGAAACCAAACCAGTGAAACTGATTAAAACCAGTGAAACTGATTAAAACCAGTGAAACTGGATTAAATTCCAAATCCTCCCGAACAGAAGACTCTCCAGTTGTGCCCAGGACATAATTCCAGGAGTTCTTGTTCTCTGGAGGCTTTAATTGTCCAACAAATAACAACAAACGAGGAAATTTAACCCTCAAAGCAGCCTGAAATAATAAAGCAGCTGCTGAGGTGGATTAGCACCATGCAAACAGCTGCCAACAGGAACGTGCCATGCTGAAAGAGGCACTCAGGATAATCCCAGTTTCCTTGGAAAAAAACATCCAGAGATGAAAAATATACTTTAAGGAAAAAAAAAAAAAAAAATAACATGAGAAAAAGCTTCAGGACTGAATTGTGCCATTTGATGCCACGTTAATTATGGGACTCTTGGACAAGTTCCTGTCTTTTGATTTGTTCTTGAGCGCAACACGACACAAAAAGAACTCCAATTCTTCCTTTTCTTCCTGATTTTTTTATTTTAAATGTTCATTTTGAGCTGGTTCATTTCCAGCTTCCCCTCTCTGGGCATTATCTGCTTGCTTTTTTTTTTTTTTTTTTCCTGCGGTTGCCATAAAAAATATGTGAGTCAGAAAAAAAAAATAAAAACGGCGATATTTTATATCAGCCTCCAGTACAAAATAATTATAGCATCCCCTGCTGAGTGATGGGCTCACACAAAAGCCTGGAGGTTTAATCTCATCTATTTCCAGGAGCTGCTGTGTCCACCTCCAGCGTTCCAGGGGTTCCCATGGCCTGGTGCTGATCAGGGAGGGGTGAAAACATCAAAATTTTAATATTGCAGCTTTTTTTTTAAATTTGGCTCCAGGAATCAGTGAGGAAAAGCAGGAGAAGCCGCTCCCCAGCAGCAGGGAAACCTCTGGAATTTGGTGCCTGAGCAATGATTGGTTTTGTTTTTCGCACAAACCCAGAAGGAAAGAGGTGCAGGTTTATAATTGATGGAATGATGGGATCCTGGAATGGTTTGGGTTGGGAGAAGCCTGAAATCCCATCCAGTTCCACCACGGGCAGGGACATTCCCACTGTCCCGGGGTGATCCTTGGACACTTCCAGGGATCCAGAGCTCCTCTGGGAATTCCATCTCACCCTCACAGCGAGGAATTTTTTTCCACAAAAAAGGGAAAAAGGGACCCTGCCCTCAGGGGAGCATGAAAAAAAAAAGAATCTCCCCCCACAGCAGGACACGCTGCGGGATGTGGGAGTGAGGAACATCCCCAATCCCAGCGGGTCCAGAAATCCCAAATTTCCCTGGTGCTGGGCCCCTGCTGGAGCTGCTGGGTGAAACAAACCCCACCGGCCGGGCCAGGCTCTCCTCAGGCCCCTTCATCCCTGCACAGCACCTTTCAGATGTGGAAAGGAATTTGGAAAGGAATCTGGGGCAGATTCCAAACCTCCCATCCCTTTTTGTTCCCTTTTTCCCGCTCTCCGTCCCTCAACATCCCGGCAGCAGCACAAACATCCCCGGGAACTTCCCAGGTGAGAGAAATCCACCATGAGCTCGAACTTCACAGGTGAGAGAAATCCACCACGAGCTCGAACTTCACAGGTGAGACAAATCCACCACGAGCTCGAACTTCCCAGGTGAGACAAACCCACCACGAGCTCCTGCAGAGCCTCNCACCATGAGCTCGAACTTCACAGGTGAGAGAAATCCACCACGAGCTCGAACTTCACAGGTGAGACAAATCCACCACGAGCTCGAACTTCCCAGGTGAGACAAACCCACCACGAGCTCCTGCAGAGCCTCTGGCTCCATCTCCAATTCCTTTTCAAGGCTGAAAAGAGGATTTTTGGGACTTTACCCCCTTAAAACATCCCGGCTTTTCTGAGCCCTTTCCCACTTGTCAGCATCACAATCGCCCTGCGCATTCCCTGTCTGAGCAGGGCGTTTTCAGCAAGACGAATAAACCAGGTTTTTGTGCAAGTTTTCTGCATATCTGAGTTTTCTCCTCCACCCTGAAAAGCCTTCATTCTTCTCCTGAAAGCTCTGCCAAACTTAGGTGCTATTTCTGGTGAGCAATTAGCAAAAGAATCACTCCCAAAAATACTGCCGTTACCAGGCAGCAGGCTTTGGGAGAGGGGAAAAAAATGAAAAAAAAAAGAAGAAAAAAGAAAAAAAAAAAGAAAAAAAGAAAAAAAATGAGCATATGCTGGAGGCCAGTGGCATCTTATATTCCTGAGAGCATGGGAAGGGTTTCACATCCCAGGCTGGGCTTTAATTGGAGAATCCTCTTTAATTGGGGGCTGTGGGGTGATGAAATGTCTCCTCCCAAAGTTCAGCTGTCTGTGCCCTGATCAGATCAGAACTCTGTCCCGCCTCTGAGGAACGAGGACGGTCTGTCACTGTCACTGTCACTGTCACCGTCACCGTCACTGTGTCATTGTCACCGTCACCATCACTGTCACTGT
>VXBU01019146.1:0-25215 GCA_013400315.1 Bombycilla garrulus
AACCCCCCACAGAAATATTTGTCCAATTGATTTAGTTTTGTTTTGTAGTGTCTGAATTTATATTTCAAGCAACAGCAATTAGCATTTAAAGTTCAGGACAAAAAAAAATTTGGCTTCTTAACTCAAGAGTTCTTTTGTCATTGCAATACCAACATCCCATAAAGCTGGATTTGCTAATTCCTTTCCTCTGTTCTGTTATCGCACTAGAAAAGGTGACAATTTAATGCACCACAGTTAGAACAAAATATTTATCACAGTCGAATGAGTTAAAATTATTACAGAATATTTTCTCCTTTTACAGTGTACAAGATGTATGTCATCTTTCTGAATTCAGTGGTGGACCACTGATGCTGTACTGCTCACAAAAGATTGCTTTAAAAGACTCATAATATAAATTCAGTTATTAAGGTTGAAATGCCTTTCTTCAAAATTAATTATATATATATAATTAGTCTTTTAGAAGTACTTGTAATCTGGCAAAACTGTTTAAATCCTAAGTTTTGAACATCTGAATTTTTCACTATTTCACCTACTTTTGTGATAGAATTGGGAAAAACAGCTCTGGGTACTTCTCAATAATATGGCAGAGAGTGGTTTAAATATTGAATTTCTGTCTAAAATGTTTTTAAGGAAAACCAGCTTGTCGCACTTTTAAAAGTTTCATCTTATGACAAAAGAAACCGCAGTTGTTTGAGGAGAGCTGTTAACTAATATTATTTTATCTCAAGAGCATAAGGAAAAATTTGTGGATTTTTAATTTACTGCAGTGGATTTGGAGAAATAAAAAGATAAAAAGCAGAAAATGTTTTTGTAATAGTAAAGAGTCTGCACAAATTCTGTTAAAGGGATTGATTATTTATTATGGTACCCCAGGAGGGTATGAGTTACACATATGAATCTCTAGTAAAAAACAATAGCTAAGAGAAAATAACAGCTTCTTCCTCCCTGCCCCCACTTTTTTTAATGCAGGCTAATATAGAAAAACAATTTGCTCAAAAGCGCTCTCACAGCTAGGAGGAATAAACAACCCTAACTTTATGGCAACATTTTGAATTTATCTTATTTATCAAACTACGATTTAAATTTAAGTTCTCCAGAAAACCAATATCCAATAATTTTAAGTTGCCTAAATACTTTCAAATTTGTGGCCCATTGCCAGAAGACCTCTCAAATAAAACTTCTTTATATCTCCCAAAATACACACTTCCTAAAACATGAATTTATTGTGAACTGTGTCTTAACAGGTATTTCTGATGACATCTGATGGCACATAAAGATCGGCTTGGTGTTCACACTAAAAAAGCTCATTACACAAAAATCTAAATCACTAATATTTTTACTGTACATAATTAAATATATACTCAATTTAGTAAATGAGCCTGACAGAGTATTGCTATGGAATGCCATTAATAGCAGTCCACAGACCTGGCAATATCTCTTTATTGCATACTAATGAAGAAGCAAGGCTATTTTTACTGCTCCTTATATCCTGGCACTGGTCCCCGACAAGAGAGACCCATTCCTCATTTACGAAATGGGATATTGACAGAACAGGTTACGCCTTTCTGTTCCTTCTCCCTGGGAGTAGATCACCAGCACAGCAAGGTGGTGTCTCTTCCTTTCCATGGTCTTATGTGTTAAAGGCAAGAGATCAGGCCGATCAGTTTCATTTTAGGTATTACATGCAAAGAGTGGCCAAATAAAAGCTAACAACCTTGCAGCCACTAGTTTAGCATTTTGGGAAAGAGAAAAAAGGCTGAGACAGATCTTATGAATGTGTGTGAACATCCAAGAAGGATAGTATAGAAGCCAAGAGCTGGAGATTCTTCTCAGTGGTGCCCAAGTGGTGACCAGAAACAATAGGCACAAAATGAAATATAAACAATTTCATGTAAATATGAGAAATACCTACCACCTCAGTGAAGGTGGTCAAACATTGACTCAGATTGCCCAGAGAAGCTGCGGCATCATCTTCAAGACCTGTCCTGAGCAACCTGTCCTGAGCAACCCAAGCAGACCTTGCTCTGGGCATTGGGGTTTGGCTCCACAATCTCGAAACAGACCTCGGCCTCAGTCATTGTGTGATTCTGTAAGCACTTTACCTTGGCTGTATTTTTGTCCTTTAGCAACAGATTAGTTGCTAAGCACTACTTTAGCAAATATGTGATTCCACTAAAAAAGTAGTTCCACACCATTAATGAAAGCTTAGTGATTCTCCCTAGCATTTACTTTCCTACTGATCATGAATGAACTTTTCAAAAAGCAATCAAATTCCTGCAGGAATCCCTGCAGTAAAATGGGAGGTGTGGTTTAGAATGTAAGTCTTAAATGTAAACATTGAACAAATTATACCATGTAGATTTAAGAAATTGCAACAATAAGGATACACTTAAAAGAAATCCAAACAATGTAAATTTTGTTTAAGGTTATCTTACAAATGAGATATCCAAATGATTTATGGTTTATTACTTATTGATATCATTATGAAAACACAAGAATACAACATCTTTCAAAATCCATGAAATCAAACCTGGGACTGCAAAGCCACAGACTGATTATCACTCTGTCTGGCTGTTGTTATTGGTATATCAGAACAGAGATTTGGGAACCTTGCTTTGATAAATGTTTAGGAGATAAGTATCTAGTATTTGAAAATTATATACTTGTTTACAAAGATTGCAATTAAATTACTTTCAGATCCCAGCCTTCCCTATCCAGAAGCTTTTCATCCATGGTAAGTACTTTCTCTAAAGCCAGCTTTCTCCCAAACTTGTTTTCTATTTAGACTCCTTGTTCAGTCGTCTTCTCTAATATTCCCTGACTGAGCTGTGCAATGTTTTCTCAGTTCCCACCTCACTACCACCAGAAGCCTTCATCTACATGAGAAAAGTAAAATGCACAAGGCACTGTTGGGCAGATATGTATACCTCCAATATAGAGCTTGGCATTCTCTTTTGACCTGAATGAACTAATGCTTTTCTATACAATACCTGCAGTCAGCAAGGGCTGAAGACCATTCAAAATTAGCAGACCGGATGAGGCTATCCTATTTTTGGATAGGAAGGTGTCTTGGGTTGAAGACAGGTATCTGCTGGGAAAGGCAGAACCCTCCCTCAAAAACCCCCTCCCTCCAAATTATTAAAATTAAGCAGCCTTCAGGCAAGATATGGGGGGGAATAACAATCCTTTACTAATGAGTATAACGAGATACAAATGAACAATAACTACAGTATTAACAACAACAACTAAAAGGAGATAAAGGTCAGGGACCCCCCACAGCAAAGCCAGGGAGAGGGATGGGGGAGGCCTTGCTTCACAAACCCCGTAGGCAGTCTGTCGTCATAGATGGTTACGACGGGCCCTCTGAGGAAAAGGGAAGAACTCCGAGATGGAACGCAGGAGTTCTGGTGCAGGGATGGATTAGATGGGTCACCGTTCTTCCCGCAGTCTCAGCAGGGCGTCCCAGCAGAGTGAGCAGAAGAAGCAGTAGCAGCAGCAGGAAAAAAGATGCTCCTGAGTTACGGCGAACTCTTTTTTTCCAAGCAACCACAGCTCTGAGTGTGTCCTCCTCTCCAGTCAAAGAATGAGAGAGTGATTATTTCCTTTGCCTTCCCCCTTCCCCCCCCCCGGGCCCGGCAGGTCTTTGTTCTGCAAATACGCTAAAGTATCGGCCATCAGGTTCCCCCGGCAACAAATGGGGCAAAATTCTATAGGTAAAGAGGACAAAAGGGNAAATGAAGTTTCAGAGACTTTGTTGCTATCTGTGTCTTTCTTTTCCTTGTTTGAGCCGACTTTTCTCTCCTCCTCTTTCAAACTTTCTTGTTGGTAGCAGCACAGCTGTAAGCTTCCTATTTTGAATTTAGTCCACACTGTCAACTCAGCCTGCAAAAGACCAGAGCTACCCAAATCCTTTTGTGGCCCTTTCAGCCCTGTCCTGGAATATGAGCTGGTGCATGTGTCCATGTGGATAGCACTCATGTACTCAGAGCAAGTGGAATCTTGAGACAAACTGTAAAACCTTTGCAAACTTGCTATAGTCATAACTAAACTGTACTTTTTTTTTAAAGATTCATGAATGGAAGAAAAAATAGTGATGTATTTTTTGTTTGCAACAGAAGAGGTGTGCCCTAAAATAAAAGTCATACTTCAGTTCAATATTGAGTTCCTGCCCTTTAGAGAAAGTGCAGGAGGCTGAAAAAGAAGGAGCACAAGGATTTTTAACAGAGACATTACATGTTTTCATATTCTCAGAAACAGCTAAAAC
Source organism: Bombycilla garrulus (assembly GCA_013400315.1). Taxonomy (NCBI): domain Eukaryota; kingdom Metazoa; phylum Chordata; class Aves; order Passeriformes; family Bombycillidae; genus Bombycilla; species Bombycilla garrulus. Next base: position 4,265 of record VXBU01019146.1, read on the forward strand.
AAATTTGATTATAAGTTTCCCAAAAGTTAAAACTGAAGAATATATCTAACACGGATAATTCCAATCCATGTTCAAACACCTGAAGACAGGATACTATAGTGACAATTACAACAGATAATTAGCAGTGCTTAAAATCACAAACTAGTGAACTACCAATAAAAACTGCAAATATATGAAACAATTGTTCTCCCATGAAATTACACCTCAATTAAAACATATTTTGAGAACACAACAAGATACCAGATGGCAAAAACAACTTGGGTCTGTGCCAAATTCTTTGTACCTAAACCAGTGATGGGAATCATCCCATGTCTTTAGACATCTAAAAAAATCAGTTCCCCCCTCCAGGACTTTAAGAATATGGTCCAGACACAAATGAAAACAAAAATTATCTTCAGCCCTGAAAGTGTAAGATAGGTTCTTTAGTTCACACTGAGCAGAAGCCTATGCCTCATCCACAGCATGGCTGGCTTTAGCCTCAGGAGTCAAAGGTGGTTTGTGAGGCATTATGGAGTTCAAATTACTGTAACATTTTTGGCAGACTAACACATGCATTATGCAAATATTAACAGGATACAGTATTTGTCTATCTATCTATCCACTACTTCAGATGCCTACAGAAAATTTTTGTAATCTAGGTAGGAACAAGCTGTACAGAGCCATGAGTTACGACGTTTTCAGTCAGAGGACTGGATAGATAGTGATACTCATCAACGACAAATTTGAGTTCCCACTACGTCAGAATGGTGGCTTAAATTATCTACTATTATCTTTTAAAATCCTTTTGAATGGGAAACATTTGGATGAAAATCCTTGAGTAATTACAGAACAAGCATGATGACACAACAAGACAGGGTGCATTAACTAAATTAAGTGTGGTGGGCTTTTGGGGAGAGGTTGTTGTGGTTCTGTGTTGTTAATTTCTGGTGGTTTTCCTTTATTCCTTCTTTACATGAGTAATTTCCAGCTCCTACAGTTTGCTCTTGCATTTCAGAAGGCGTTGCTCTCGACTGTAGTGCCGAGGCTGTCGAGGCGGGGCTGCCCACGGCCGGCGGCGCTGCGCGCCAGAAAGCGCGGGGAGGCGGAGGCGGCGAGGGAAAGGGGAAGGCGATGGCTCCTGCTCCTCCTGCCAGCTCCGGAGCAGTGCCGCGCTCCGGTGCTGCATCTGCCGCAGCGCCAGCCGCGGGGCTGCCCAGAAGCGGCACCGCTCCCTGCACCAGGGAGGTGCTAAACAGGGCAGCAGCGGCGTTTCGTCACTGTAAGTTGAACATGTATTTGTCACCATGAAAGTGGCAGGCCCTTTGCAGCAAAAACATTTTATTTGTGATCGTAGCTTTTTGTCAGATCCGAGCTTTCATTCCTGACACTGAAACCCGTCCCTGTTTAGCAGAGCTTTTAGTACCAAGCCACTGCACCTGGAACGAATAGATTAAACTCAAAATATCCTTTCAAGTTCCCTAACAAAAGGCACCTGGGCATTAAGACATTACATTATTTGGGCAGGGAAGGGACAGTAATTTTAGGACAAGTCCTGAATAATTTAATAGCCTTAATGGTTAAGAAACAATATTATTCAAGAAAGCATGAATAATCTACTCTCAGCCATGTAAACCCTGAATTTCAATCTCCACTACAGTCCTGGCATTCTGAATGGTGATAAGTGAGTTGCCAAACAAATTTAACCTTTGATTTTTTCTACAGACAAAAGAGCAGTCTTTTACTTGAGGCTGCTGAATATGCCAGTATGTTTAATCAATTCATAAACTGTTTAGAAAACTCTGGATGCACATTCCAAAAGAAATAAAAATGTCTATGTATCCAGGGGTCATCCCAGCTCTTGTTTTAGGTGGGGAGTATTTTTAACTGCGATTGAGAAGCAAGAATTGAAAAACAAGAGAAAAGGCTGGTTTCAGCCCCAAAGAGGATTGAGGGTTGAGAGTGGGAGGAGAAAAATTTGAAGCCAGTAAAAATTCCTGGGAAGTGAAAAGCATCAACCCTCTGAATCTCACTGCTGGTGGGGTAGTAGAAGCTTTCCATCTGCTCATCTCTAGTATGCAGAACTAGTCAGAGAGCCCAACAGAGCATTTTCCCACTTGAAAACACAGTTTGTCAAAATTAAAGCATAGTTCAGGTTCACAATGAAAAATTGTCACTGTTTAGAAAAGAACAATGGTGACAGAATGGAGGTTCCATTAAAAGCAAAATGGAACATGGTATGATTTTGTTTTCAGATAATTTTTCATTTTGGTTAGCATAAGTTTTAAGGAACTGAATTATCTACAAGTTATAAGACCAGAATCAAGTTACATCATACAACCCAAAATATTGCTAAAAATGACCATTTATATTCCACTGCCTTATTATCTGAATCTGCCACAAAGAATGCATAACAGCTACTTTAGAAATGTTTTGGAGACTTAAAAACCACACATTGATATTTTTTTAATGTCATTTTCTCTATGGACAGCATGAAACCATCCTGAATTAATTAAGTACAGTTTTATGCCCACTGTCCAAGAAAAAAAGAGAGAGATTTGTTTGGAAATGTGCCAATAGCAGGTGCAATATGCCACTGGATTTGGCAGTTTGATGCAAAAAAAGAGATTTACCATTCTCCTTTCTAAGCTCAGTAAAATAAAGGTTAGAGATATTTTGCTCTTAAACGTAGAAGAAAACCTACTTATAATAGATTATCTGAGGAGACAGAGTCAAATCAAAATATAACAGTAACTTTCAGAAAATAGGGGTGCTTGGCCAGAAAATGTCTGAGATCACGGAAGATTCATGAGGACTTCCTGCACTGGCAGAGAAGAACAAAAATCTGTTCTCAGAAGTCTTTGTCTTCATAATACTGCTTCTTTCATAGATAACCAAGCTTACGAAGACATTTTTAAGGCTAGCAAACTGTCCCGTTTGCTGTATGTTTGTGGTACAATGGAAGGTCCAACAAATTTATTCTACTGTTCCTGTGACTTCATGGGAAGAAACATCCTCTAACTTCCTGGGAAACTAAACTTCCTGGCTGTATTTTATCTTCTCTCCCTGCTCTCAGCACTCAGCTTATGATAGCAGGCTGCTGAGTAGTTTGCTAGATAAATTACAAAAATCCAAAACACATCAATCTTAATTTTCAGGCTGTATTAGTAAGAGTGTCATTTATATCAGTGGAACTCTGTCACTTTATACAGATATAGATCATCTATATTATTTAAAATGTATGCAGATTTATCTTGATCTTTCCACCAGCTTTTTCTGCCATCTTGCCTAATTGTCAGTGATGTCTTTCTCCTAGAAAGTAATTTGGTATGTTTTTCTAGCTCCTGCAGTAGCTGAGTCATAATAAATGGTTTGGGAAATTCCATCCTTTCTTTGGTGATGGCAATAAGATAGAGGGAGCTGCATGAATTAGCATATATGTAGGAGAGTTTCAGAGAAGAGAAAGATTTTGGCAAGGTAAGGTCTACTTTTAATCCTTAGAAGTGTCTCTACTGTAGAAAAGAGGACTAAAAAACCCACTGGCAAACTTACGGAACTTACGGTCTTGGCAGAACATTTCTCCTGGAGCCATGCTTTGGTATGAATTGAATCTCTAAAAAAAAACCCTTAGATAATATATTAAAGTAGCTTCAAAGTACTTTTTGTACAGTCATTTTTACATCCCTAAGCATGTAATTTCAGAGAATCATGTTTTAAAAACCTGTGACTTTTTAAAGAAGAAAATGGCTAATTAGAACAGACACGTCCAGAAATTATATAACTGCTGCAGTGTACTGAAAAAAATCTTCAAGAGGATTTTTCCCTGGTTTTTTTTTAACAATTAATCTTTTAAATAACTGCCTAAACTGATTAAGATAGCTATCTTGGCCAAATAATTAATTAATGAAGCAATGTGACTGGAGGGCTTTTTAATGCTGCATATGTTCCTACCAGTCAGCATTTCCTTTGAACGGCTGGAACAACGTTGTTTGCTCTTCAGTGACAGATTAAGCACAGATGGCAATTCAACAGTCTTGTCTGCACATGCTGGGCCAGAGAACGTGACCTGCATCTGTTTTAAGCAAGAGACTAATGTGTTTGCTCAAGACAGTAAGCAGGCATTGCTGAGTAATCCTTGGATTCACATGACAGCTTCTTTTCTTGCCTCCAAGACTTCTCCAGTGTGGAAGAGCAGGTGTTCATATGTGCTTGCTCTAGGTTTAGCAATGGCTTTCTGGAACATGGTTGAAATTTCTATTTTGAGAGATTTTTGTGGAAATGTGAAAATGACATTATATTTTAGAGAAAGGTTAGTGGATGCTATGCCACAAAAATTTTGCTCTTAATATGTAATCATATTAATCATGGCAGCAGACTATGATTCAAATGTACATTTTGTATAAAAATCAATATATTTGTTGCAAGTCTGAGAATATTTGCTCTGTACATGTACAGCATTATTTGCAGACCAGTATTTTTGTGCAGTAAACGCAAAACCTATATATAGCAAGTTTGTCACCAAATAAAGAAACAAAACCCCTATAAAGTTTCCTTATTGTATAAATTTCTATGCAACACTGGATTAAACTTAGCACATTTTTTTCCTTTGTTCAGAAAATTGGTAAGACATAATTAACATTGAAAATAAAGACTTTGTGGGTTTTTTTGAAAAAATCTAAGGTATTATCCCAGAGATGTCAGATAAGGCTGAGATCCTAATGGCCGATGTTGGCTTCATATGTTGTTTTTTTGTCTGTTTGTTTTAACCTTAATGAAATCTTTACCTTGTGTGCAACATTTAAACAAGTACTATTAAAAAAAAAAAAAAGTGCAGTCACATTTTGAAGAGTTGCTCAAACTTTACATTAGTGGAATTTCTATCTGGTTGTCACAGGTACTTTTTTCCAAGATCGGTTTTATTTGTCCTTTTTTTTCCACTGTGATGATATTTCATTAGAACAGGGTATGATCACGAAATGTACATTTTGGGGTTTAGGGCAAAAAGGCTGAGGACTGCATCACAGCAGTAAGGAGAAACTATTCATAATTGTAAATTTTAGACATTTTTGTTGTCAGATTATATACATTGCTTTCAAGGAAAAGAAATTTCATGGTTTTCACATGGTTTTAAATTCATTTAATGTAGAAGAATTCCTTCTTGAGCAGGGGCACGGGGTGCCCCTGCAGAGGTTGGACAATCCAGCCTTGGCCTAACTGTGGCCTAGTAGTGGCCTGCAGGGGCCTGTAAGGCCTGAAATTGTGACGCAGGAAAAATTAGCTTTATCTTTGTTTCTTTAAGTTGTACCAATTATAGAGTGTGTTATAGACGAGTTAGAACAATGTAGCCAATTAACTAGTATCTTCTACACAAAAGAATGTAAGCTATGTTACCATACTTAAGGGCAGGTGAAGGAGAGAATAAACAGTTCGCCATTTTACACTGCATCAGTGAAGGCGTCTTTCTTTCTAACCCAGCTCCTTGTTAAGTTCCTTGATTCAATTTAACATGACCTACAATTCAGCAGTTTATTTTAACACTGATATAGTTACTTTTTAAAATCCATTCATAAAACCCTTTAAACTCACTGTTAGAGTTAACTTGAAGTTCAGACTTAAGAAATTCATAACTTAATAGGTTTTTGCAACCCTTCTAGCTCTTTTTTGCAATATTTTTTCACTAGTTCTTCACAAGGAGGACAGATATAATATCTGCAGTTTTAAGGAACTAAGAACAGGAGATTTTGGAGTTAGAATAGTAAAGCATTTCTTGATATAAAATTCCCAAAGCACTTTCTTGATATAAAATTCCCAAAGCACATCCTTGCACTCTAATGAATGTCTCACTACACAGTACTCCTAAAAACAAGCTGGATATTATCTTTTGTCAATTTTCAGCATGAAAACCTTGCAATTTCATGCAATTTCTTTTTTTTTTTTTTTTTTCATAAAGACAAAGAACAAGTCAGGTCACATGCAAATCTTTTCCCCTCTTGTTAGATTTTGTGAACTGAAGTCACTGTTTGAGTTAACAAAGCTCTTAAGGCCTATATTCCAGTCCAAGGAGTCGAATTTACTTTCTCATTACCTTAAAAAGAAAACTATATTACACATTTTGTGATAAATAACACCTACTCTAGCAAATGATTTTTGCAAGTGGCATATACATTACCAGCATGTGTATCAGGGATATTCTTTTCTAATACAACTACCATTCCAAACAACTCAGTGTTGCCAGAATTTCCTATTTTTGCTGGGTTATTTGTAACCAATGTCACACTGGTTACACTAGTTAGTTGTTGGGGTTTTAACAATAAAACTAAGTTCACTGAAACACAAAAAAAAAACCCCACATGGCATTGACCATATCTACCATAACTCTGATTTATTTTTTTTTTTACTTTTTTTTCTTTTTTTGTCATGAACAAGAATAAAATAAATTCTGCTCAAAACTAGGATATAAAAAGCCTGTCTATTGACATCACCAGCATTAGGGCACACCAAGCTCACCAAAGCAAAATGCTTTGAAGTGTTCTATTTTCAGCTTCACTCCTGGTATGCTTTCCAAGCACATGCTGCTCATCAATCACTGTGTTTATAATATAGAAGTTATCCAAGACATAGTTATAAGACAAGTTATAGGTTGTGGGTAATCCCTCCCAACTGTATGTCCTGTCTGGCCTCAGCCAAGAATGATACCTAAATTAGGACAGAGAAGAGAGATGTGTCCAAAACCTGCTGCCAGTAAAGCCTGTTGGTCGGGTCTTCCACTGAGCTTGCCTCTATCCATGATGGTGCTAAGTCTCACAGATGGCATTACCAAGAGGGTCAGAGCAGGACCTGTGTATGTTGAGGTGAGGTCTTTTGTCATTGTCAGGTCTTTCACAGGTCTGTTGGTTTGCCCTAGCCTTCAGACATCAGGATATGTAACCATTTCCAACATCACAACCTGTCCTTGTGTGGGATATGACCCGGATGCAGCAGGATCTGGAACTTGCAGTCACAAAGCAAGAAACAGGACTTCACAGCTGTGATACAGCTGGCATTTTGGTATGCCAAGTTACATTCCTGCATGTTGAGCTTTCCTAAGATGAAATTTATGATAGTGCAAAGGGCCCTATAGACAGAGCTTCACCATTTGGAATTAAGAAACCTGAAAACCACAGTAGACCAAAGGAAGTTTAGGAAACGTGGGCTAATTCTTCAGTGAGTTTGGTACCTGGTTACACAGGACTCAGGATATGGAAAAGATAGAAATACTAAATACCTTCTTTGTCTCACTCTTTACTAGCAAGACTGGCCTTCAGGAATTCCAGGAAGAAAATTAGAGCTGGACCCTTAGTGAAAGAGGATCAGGCCAAGGAATAGTTAAGAAACTTGGCATTAATCATGGTGGCTGAGAGAAGTGCCTAAAGACTGGGGGAAAGCAAATGTCCCCAGCATCTTCCAGAATAGCAAGAAATAGGACCTGAGGAACTACATGCTGGTCAGCCTTCAGCCCTGGAAATGTAATTCCAGAAACTATTTCCAGACACATTAAGAATGAGAAGGTCATCAAAAGTAGTCAGTGTGGCTTTACCAAAGTGAAGTCATGGATGGATGAGCACACAGTGAGACAGATTGAAAACTGGATGAATGGCTGGCCCCAGAGGTAATGGACAGTGGCATGAAGTCTAGCTGGAGGCTAGTGACTAGTGGTGTACAACAAGGATCAATATTGCAGCTGTTCCCGTTCTTCATTAATGATGACGAGGCAGAGTGCAACTTTTCAAATGCCCAAATTGAGAGGAAATGCTGACACACCAGAGGGTTGTGCTGCCATCTGGAGGAACTGACAGACGGGTGACATGGGCTGCCAAGAGCCTCATGAAGTTCAGCAAAGGGAAATGTGAAGGCCTGCATCTAGGGAGGAACCAGCCCAGGTACCCAAATGTGCCATGAGCTACACTGCAGGAGAGTAGTGTGGCAAAAAATGACCTGGGTGTCCTGGTGGACACCACATAGAATGTAAGCTATCCTTTCCCTTTATTCAGAGCTGTGAGCCCATCTCAAAAGTATTGGGTCCTGTTCTGGGCTTCTTAGAACAAGACAGGCATGGGCATCCTGGAAAGAGTTCAATGAAGATCCACAAGAATGATTAGTGCTCTAGAGTATCCAATATATGAGAAAAGGCTGAGAGAGCTGGGGCTTTTAGCTTGGAGAAGGGGAGATTTTGGAGAGATCTTATCAATGTATGTAAAAAAATGAAGGGCAGGTGACTGGAAGAGGATGTAAGCTCACTCATTTCTGTGGTGCCCAGTGATAGCACCAGAGGCAATGGTCAATAGCTGAAATGCAGGAGGTTTCCTGAACATCAGGAAACACTTTTTTACTATGAGGTTGACAGAGCACTGGCACAAGTTGCCCAAGGAGATAGTGGGGACTTTTACATTGGAGATATTTAAAAGCCATCTAGATAAGGTCCTGGGCAAATGGTTTTAGGTGACCTTCTTAAGAAGCGGTTGGGGACAAAATGACCTCCAGAGATCCCTTGAAGCTTCAACCATACTGTTAACCTGATTTTGTGACAGACATTCTCTCTGCTTAACATTCAGTCCTTGCTCATGTTCCTGCAAAAGTGCAAACATACACTTAAAATACACAGGAGAGAAAACAAAAATCCAGGTAGGGAATGTTGACAGATATCTACTAAACACACAAACTGAAAGTGCAGCGAATTTCAATTGCTTTACTTCAGGAGAACAGAAATTGGCATTGCTAGGTGTGTTATCCTTCCAATTAAGTACAAGTTGAAAAATAAGTATTAAAAATCTTCGAAAAAGGTAATCCAAACCAATCAAATGGGGAGGCATATGAGGATGAAAAAAGTAATTTATGTGAAAAAATATTAAATTCCTGAAATTGCTGGATATTTTAAAAGGAAGATTATGAACATATTAGGCATCTTCTATTTCTCATAAATTTAGGGCATTGAGAGAAGTAGATATAAGAGTGCTATTCTGACTTTGCTGAAATAACTGAAAATTGGATATTTTCCAAGATCTTTCCTTTAAAATTCTGTTCTCTCTATAGTTTTGTTCCTCATCTGAAGCATCCTTCTACAATATTTAATCTTGCACATCTAGATAGGGTTGCAATCTTGCTCATTTTCTTTAAAGAGATATCTGAGGTATCTTTTGGTGTGCTTATCTTATTGCATCCAAATACATCTTCAGCCACAGCATAAGAACACTCAGGATTTTATACATCTCTATAAATACACTGCTAGAGAAACATATAACCTGTATGTCTAGTAATAAACCAAAGAGTAGAAAGATATATTTCCAGGCCCTGTGGCAATTAGCATAGAACTCTAAATTGTTAGAGTAGGTGCCATGGTGATTTGGCCCAAGTCAGCTATCCCTGCTCCAAACACCTCCTAAACGCTTAACATGGCTTAACATGTTCATGGTTCATGGTTCAGGGCTTAATATGGGTTGGATATTATTCTCATTAGGCAGCTACAAGGCTGTACTTGTTAGAAGATAACAGTTTAATACCATAGACGATGGTCCCAAATATATTCAGCTTGTTAGTCTAGATGGTTACTAGTGTCTATGGTCTTTTAATAGCTGTAGTCTTAAAGCCTCTTACATAGCCTGAAAGCCAGACAATCCTTAAGCCCTTTGTCAATTATTTTTCTCTTCTCTTGGTCACAGAAAAAAATGAATTAGGCAAATCACATGACAGCCAAAAATTACCAAATTCAGGCTCAGAGAGATCATCACAAGAATCTCATGCAACATTTTATTTACCCCTCCTTAAAGGAGCCAGAGACTTTTTGTATGACTGTCTCAAACAATCACCATTCAGCTTCAAGACGAAGAACTATGTAAAAAAACATAGCGAAAATATAGTTTAAAGATTAAGACACCTAAATTTTATGCTCACACTCTTATCTAAGATCACAATAGAATGTAGATCTTCCCAGTGTAATGACAGTCTAAATACCTTGTTAAATGTAGGTGTGAAATTCTACTTAGAGATCCCTGCATTAGGTGTCATAATCTACATACTGAATCTGATTTCTTCCTCTATCACTACAAATCCAAGCTAAATTTTAAAACTAATTGAGGGTTGATTTGTTGTTTGTTTATTTCCTTTTGATGCAATGGAGATATATCCATTTTTATTTATTGACTAAAACAGCTAAATGACATCTGAGCAATTATTAAAAAGTGTACCTATTAATAAAAGCTCAAACTAAAGGAAGCTAAAAATAAAGGTCTTGACTTTAATATGGCAACCAGTGATGACTTTGCCACCTTCCCATTTCAATTTGTCTTGGTTTAGGGCAAATTTAAGAGAAAATCTCCAAAGGGGTTCTTCTAGAAAACAAATTTGAATGGCCCCTCCCGTAACTGGTTCGGGAAAAGATTTCTTCAGAGAGACATGGAAGGAAAGTGTTTATTCAATAGGCAAAGTACTCTTCACCACAAAAAAATGAACAATACTAAACAATAAAACTTCTTGCTGTTCCGTAGAAACAACGAATTCAGAAAGTCCTTCTTGTGGGTTGTTCACTCTGTTATCAATCTCTCCAGCCCTGGACAATGCTGTGGCCCAGACCAGGTCCCAGTGGGCCACAGGTGGGAACTCCGGGTCTTCTTCTGGGTTTTTAAGTCCAGAGTAGGTTCTAAACAGTTCTAAGATAAAGAACAAAACTACAGTCCAGGGAACTTCTGTGCCTCAGCCAGCCAAAAACTAACTAAAAAGCAAAGGAGAGCTCTCTCTGACTGTCTACTGCAGATAACATTGTCCAGGAGAAAGATGCGGGAGAGCCAGTGCAGTTTCTGATAAAAAACTCGGCGCTTCTTCTCTCTTCACTTCACTCTCAGAGCCAGACTTAAATTAAGGTGCAGTACTTAACACCCAGCACAAACAGACACACCATTGGGCATACAAGCATCACAAAGTCACCCCAGGACAAAATTCTAGTTACTTTAATGTTTTATTTTGATTTTGGTTTCTGTTCGAAGATACTCTGTTGACATTTTGGAGCATCTCAATTGGTCTTGCTGATATAGATCAAGTCTGGCAGAAAACAATTGGTTTTTGGTCTCATCATTGAAATACTTTTCTCCTTTTTCTTGTTACTCTAAAGTATTGATCTGTAACATAGACAGGGCTTTAAACACATGCCTTAGAAAGAGTGAATATTAATAATTCATTAGTTCCACTGTATCTTCAGAGAGATTTGAAGTTTCTTGACAGATAATTCACATGATATTGTGCCATAGATTTTTCTTACTGTGCCTTCCTACATTAAAGAATTCAAAGATTTAATAACTACCACTGGAACTTAAACCAATGCAGCTTGACAAACATTAGCAAGGACACTGAACTGGACTATACTTATGTAATTATAGAAAAATAGCTACTTTTTCTTTGACAAGATCCTTTCAAATTCTTGCAAAACACCAAATAAAGCATGTGTATGCCAAGAAAAGAAAATAAGCAATGAAATGGCTGTAAAAGCATCCATCTCAATAGCTCTTCTTCTGTAATAAGATTCATAACGGTTTTTAAAGAGAAATCCTATAAAGCTGCCATAAAAAAAAAATCTACAGAAGAGGTGTATCACATCTATAGATTTGATGGTTTGATAGTCCTGAGATTGAAGAATTAATGTTAACACAAGAAAAGGCAGCATGCTGCTTTTATTACCAAAACAAAATAATTACTATTGACAAGGTTTAATTTGATAAATATTATGAATGCTATAAAATCTAGAAGTACAATTGACTATTTTAATGTCATTCCTTTTTCTTTAGAATCAAATTCATTCATCTTTGATACTAAGGATTTTCTAAAAACAAGTTTATTTTCCGGCCATGTGAATAAAATGGTTAAGACTGACAGGAGACAGATGAAGAAAAGACAAGCATCAACAGTACTTCACTGTAATTAAATATAATATAATTAAATCTATGATTGTAAATAGTAAAAACATTTACATGAGTCTCTGATGTTTCTTTTTAAAGTTCACAGCAATCGATTGAGCTTTTAAGCCTTAAATCAGGAAAGAGAGGTATTTATCTAAGGTGGTCTAGGAATCATAACATGTGCACTTAGTCAAGAGCACTGAAAATTTCCATGTACCATTTTCAAAATTGCATCACCAGTGTAATCTCTTCCAGCCCTCAGTCACAGAGCTGCCTCCTTCACTGTCTCTGCGCACAAGTTGGATTTCACTTCTCTAGCACATCTACCACATATTCCTATTATAGTTAGAAGATTAGACTTTTAAGAAAACTGCTAAAAATTAAGTACTTTTAATATTGCACAGATGGGGTGAAGTAAGACTGTAGGAACTGCAGCCCCCTGTCTACAGATACAGAATCTAAATTCTGATTTATTTCATTACCTTCATACTTGGATTTCTCCAGAAGGTCTGTGAGAAGTGGAAAATAACATCATCCTTAGTCTGTGAAAAAGAGGAACACCCTTAGGTGACTGATAGTATATATACTGATAGTATTCTTTGCTATTAATGATTAAAAGAAAGAAAACAGAAGAGTTCATCATTTTTCACCCACACAAAATGTGACTGTCACCAGTTTAAGACATGTTGTGACCTTTGGAGCATCCCTGCCCCATCCTTTACAGACTGTGATATCCTATGTTGCTTGACTGAGAGCAATCATGTTTCACCACATTCCCTGACTACATTTCAGAATGGGGTTTAAATGTCACAAACATAAAGCAGTTTTCTTCAGAGGATAATGGATTTGGTTCTTGCTATTTTGAGGAATGTTTATTGTCATCTTGATATGTATCATAATTAGAGAGGGAAAATGAAGTTATAGCAGAACTGATAGTTTGCTTAATACACAGACTTATACTTCCCATAAACCAAACAAGAGGAGACACTTTCAACTTAGATATAGAGGTAGAAACTGAATAACCTAAGAACTTTGAAAAATATCTCCTTTATGATCCCCTGTATTTTTAAACAAGCATGTACTTCCAGTAAATAGGCAGCAATTCTCCAGCAGCACTGAGAGACCTCTTTGACAGACTCAAATTCCAACTCAAAATCCCAATTCAGGGGCATTACCCTGACTTTCTAATCCGTACTTTTTTTTGATGCACAAAAGTCTTTGAGAATAGTTGTTACTTCTAGCTGGTGAGAATAGTTTTTAAAATATTGTGTAGCCAAACTAAAATGATTTCTGTTAGTATCCCAAGTGTTTGACACTTTCAAAAACTTTTTTCGCCCTTTCACTCACATTTTCAATTGTAAATGAAAAAGCTTCAGAAGTGACTCATTCCAAAGATAACAACAGCAACAACAAAAAGGTTATAACATTTCCAAATTTTTCCATCATGCAATTCTTTTTTAGCTGATTCTGAAATAGAAGGATGTTCACTGTCTGAGAAGGCAACACTCTGCCTGACATATACCTTATAGTTTTCACCCTGTCTGATGGAAAGGATATGACTATTGCCTTTTCTAAACCATTCCCCAAACTGAATGGAAGTATGTAAAGAATAAAGTTTAGTGTCTAACAAATTTACTGTGGAATTAAAAAATGGGTTTGGAAGAAATATCACAAATCAGTTCTTAGCCTTTTAAATTTTTATAGTAATAGATGAAATAACAAAAGGACCTTTCAGCACACTTAGGTGGCACATGGTTGTTCAAAAGTATTCTAAGTTTTCTGACTTTCTACTTTTAGCAGTAGGGGTTTGGTGGGGTTTTTTGTTTCGGTTTGGTTTTTTTTTTTTTTTTTTTTTTTTTTTTTTTTTTTTTTTTTTTGGTGTTTCTGGGCTTTTTTGTTGATAACTATGAAGTACAGTAGCATATCTCCTGTCCAAATTCTGGTCAACTCTCTTGGAGATCCTGGTCCTCAGACGCTATAAAATTCAGCTATAAAAGAGATCTAGTAGATCTGGGAGTTAATATCATATTTCCAATAAATTGTGTATGTTTAAAACTTCTCTAAAGTTTTCATTTCTGCATGACTTTCTTGTAGCATACTAAATGGGAGTACCATGGTAGCTGTGGCTTCTAGCTAATAAGATAATTATTTTTATCATCTGTAGTAATTAATTGGAATGGGTCAGGTACCTGAAGGCAATCAAAAAACAAATCAAAAGAACTGAGGTAATCAGGTTAAAATTTAAAATATCTGCAGCAGATTTTTTCCAATATAGAAGCTAGCTTTGAAGAAAGTGCCATAAAGTGGTATAGGTGAACTAAATACAACTTTTCAGAGAATTAAAAAAATTTGTTTTCAGTCTAAAACCTGAAATACAAAAGGAAAATCTTGTAGCAATAATATGTAAGACTTTTATCCATAAAGTTTCATTTCCAGTTCAATTCCTTCCTCATTGAGAAATGTTTTTCCAGATCAGTATAAGCATCTGAAATAAAAGATCAATAGGAGACTTGCCAAGGCTTATATTTCACTCTAAATGCTTTTCATGTAAGAGGATGACATTTTCAAAATAGTGGTCTTGGCTACTAGGTCTGATGATCCTTAGACTTAGATTTAAATTTCTGCTTGCATACTAACAGAAAGAAAGGTAGATTCATAGGAAGAAAAGCTATGTAATTAGACTTTCAGTTTCTGTATTCCCACTGCATTTGAGAAAACACAAGAGGCTGACTCAGTATTGTTATGAAGTGGGAAATTACTTAACTTCTCAAAAACTATTTTTTTTGGTACAGGAGCAGTTCCAGATGTTATTTTACAGTAATTTATTTATTTAGAGATCACTCTTCATAGCTGTTCAAAGCGGAACTGGACAATAGCTTCATAAACACATTTTTTGGTCTTTTTTCTTTTCTCTTCTCCTGATTTTTAGGACTTAATGTGCTCTATTTCTATTCCAGCTTGGAGAGCTGCATGTAGTTTTATTATAGTTTCTCCATTAGAGGAGTTCGTTGTGGATCTTCCTTTCCCACGGTCCTAATTTCCTTTCAACCAACATACAAATACTTCACATTATCAGTCTTTTAAACTATTGTAGAACTCATGGAGGCGGAGGGGAAAAGGAGTGCTGCTGTGCTGAAAAACAGTAACTCCATAGCAGGAGGGCTTGTTATCACACAAGAGGCTTGACCACCAGACACAGCGAATACCCACAAGACATTTCTGATGGAGCAGGCATCCTGCCTGCCGTAATCTGTGCTAATTCAATGTAATTCAGTGTAAACTGTAACTGAGTTTACAGTTTATTCCTATAAACTCAGGAATTTATAGTACCAATATACATGACAAGCAGTTAAATAGCTCTGAGGTTCTTCTCTGCAAGGAGACCACATCCTTTCTAAAAGTCTGTAACGTCCTCTACTGCACTTTCTGCTACTGATTTTATTGTGAAAACCCTGTATTAAATATAAAGAAGCTTTGCTTTCCTTGCTTTCTTTTCACTTTCTATGACTGACAGTCTTTGTTTCCAAAGCTTTCCCTAATGTGTACTACAGAAATCTCTTCTGAGGAATCAGATATTGCTTTCTTTACCTGGAATAGTTTTTGAACAGCTATTTATAATAATCTACTTGCTCACAGCAGAGGTTAATTAAACCCTTAATTTATACTTTCTGGGTGGCTGCATAACTCAGGGATGTTTGTACTCTATCACAAGTTCCATGTGTGCCTCATGAGTCTCTGTAGTTTCCTAATTTCCAGTTAATAGACATTCACACAGATGTCTTGTTCATTCCTTAAGACATTGTGTTGTTCAAAAATCACTGTACTTTAGCGAGAAAAGCTAACATTTGGTGAACAGGACCTTACTGTCTTTTTTTATGTAGATGATTGGATACACCAAGGTTGAAAGGATAAAGAAAAGCCATGCTAAGGTACAAGGCACAGGGAATTTTGCACTCATACATGAATGCTGGTATGTCACATAGTCACACCTAGTCAGTGATGTTCTGTTGCTTGTGTACTGTGGTCAGACATGGTTCAGAGCTACTGTTGCAAACCAGTTGCGGGGCATTGTTAGGAGTGGTGACCCAAGGGATGGACCATTTGTGGCCTTGCTGTCATACTGCAGTGTCTGCATGTGAGCTTTCCGAGAGACTGAAAATAGAGCTTCACTAATTCATAGCTCTGGTTAATTCTGAAAGAAGGACTGATATAAATTACTCTTGATATTTTTTTCTCATTGGTGAAAAAGCTCAGATTGTCTTTCTATAGTCACACAAGTGAAATAGTTTCTAATGGATCCTCTGAGGCACTGACAGCACTTTCATCCAGCCAGAGAAATGGAAAGAAGAGTGTTGATTTTCTATAGAAAAACAAGATTCAGCTTTCAAATGTATCACAGAACAGTATCAAAAGTATATGAAAACAGTATATGTTTGCAGACAGGAAGGGAGAGCACAAAGCTTGTACAGGCTCCAATTAAAAGTTCGCAGGTTTGCTGGAACTAATACCTGAATACTGAGCAGACATGAATCAGAGCTACAAGGTGCTTGATTATTTTGATAGTGTTTTTCACAGACCTTTAATGAATATATAAAGCTACAGAGCAAATGGTGGACTAATAAATATGTAAAGCAACAAAACAAATAACATAATTTCATTGAAGAATAAAGCTACATAGCTAGCAGGAGACAGTCATTGTATATGCCCTTCAAAAATAACAAAAGAAATAAGCAAATATACAAAGGGATGTTGCCTGGATTTGAAAATATTTGCAGTTTTCTGTAAGAGATCTATCCTGGTTCCCACAAGGACAGGGTTAATTTTTTGCATGAGCCAGGAGGCAACATGGCCAGCAGAGCACAGAGGTGACTCCATACTACCTCATTTCATTGCTGAGAGCTGAGTAACAGAACTCTGATCCAGGGAGAAGGGTTTCCTTTGGGTCAAGCAAGTTTGGGGAACAGAGCAGTGGGGTGACACCTGAGCTGGAGTAAGCAGTGGGGCTGAGTGGCTGCAGTTGGGCTGAGCTCTTCACTCTATTTTCTAGGCTGTTGTTATTAATACTGTTGCTGTCACTGTTGGTTTTCGTATCTCATTGTTGTTTCCAGTAATTCTTTCTTATCTCAGTCTGTGATCATTGTGTTTTGTGCCTCTGGTTCTCCTCTCCAATCTGCTGCAGTGGGGATGGGGAAAAGGGGGACAGAGAGTGAACAGCATGTGGTTTGGGGTTTCAGTGGGAACAGTACTTTGGGGAGTACCATTCCTAAACCATGGCAAAATCCCACTAATAATGACATATTTAACGATGGTACTTTCATGTAGAAAGGCATCAAATACCTGATTTTGAAAAGCCCAGGAGAAAAAAGGCTTTACATTTTTTTACATATAACCAGTAATCTGTTGCTTTGGGAAGACATTCACATTTTCCTACCAGATTATCGTTTGGGAATACACACAAAAGGGTACCACTCCACATTCATGGCTGGTGAAGGAAGTCAGAGAAGAAATGGAAAGAGTAAAGGAGAAGATTGCAGTGAGCTGTTATTACCAACTGTTAACACAGCTTCTGGGTAGTATAATGGTCTAAACAGATCAATAATGACAGATTTCCCACAAGTATTTGGAAGTAGCAGACTGGACAACACTGTCTGTCCATGGCTCAGAGCTAAAGCAGAGGCCACGTGGGCACTCACAGCTCATGTGCTATGCCATCACCAGCAGTTTCCAGAGCTTCAAGTGAGGCTGAAGGCAAGATGGGCTAGCAAAGGTTAAAGTTCCTGCAAGTTATGAGTGGTAAGATTTTAAGGTTTTGTCTCTGCCAAATATTTGTTCATCTCTTAAAAAAAAATCTTAGGGAAAAAGAAATGAATGAACATAGTGGTAAGGTTTTCCTTCAAATGCACCCTTCTCCATCACCCGCCTCCCACTGCCGCCTCCTTGCAAAGATCACAAATTTTACAGAATCCCAGTGGAAGTGGAACTTTGATATCCCAAAATATACAAAGCTACTGAATGCTAAAGCCACATGACTCTCCTTCACTGTCTCTTTAGATGCTGAGGAGAGTGAGAGAATTATAGTTGAATTGCACTAATGTAATTTTGTTAGTGGCACCCACTTGTGGCAGCGTATATTCCAGGAAGGGACTGGAGAGGTGGGAGTGTCATTCATCTAGAAGTACCATCTGCATTCAGGATGAAATTCACTTCTTTGCCGAGAAATGCTAGAGTTATTTATAGAGAAATCTCATCTACTGGGCCCCAATTAACTCCCTGAAAAGGGCCAGTGTGACTTCTAGGCTTGCATGAAAAATGTCTGCCATGCCAACCTGCATGTTGGAATAAATAAAACTTGCAGTAATGTGCTCTGGTACATGTCATACTGTGTAGCTAGTAAGGCCCTGAAGGTAGATTATTTTTTCCTTTGTTGAGCTCTGTTGTGCTCTGTTAACAGAACAATCAGCTTTCTTTTTAATCATAAATTGGCATTTCTAAGCTGTTCAGTGTGGGTGAGCACTGTCACTACTGTAGTTTTTTGCTGCAGGAGACTGTGGAATGAATAAATAAATGTTTATTTCTAACATTCCCCTACTCCTTGAATGTAACATCTGTCAGAGAATGAATCAGGAGAGTGAAGAACCATTGCCTTCCTTTGACACATCTATAGCTCACACACTCTCAGTTATCAGCTGAATTAATTGGATATTCTTTTGAGACTTTTTGATCACAGAATTCCTGTAGCAGAAGCTTGCTTTAATAGTGATAATTACAATAATGGCAAAACTATGACCAATGTCTGCTACACAGGCAAAAAGAACTGAGAAATAGAAATACTAACTGATGAGTGTTTTAAGTGTGAATAGTTAAAGAGACATCTAACTAATACTAACAGGCATATTCCATCAGTGGTTTACAAATGGAACAAAGTCTTCACCAGCACCATCAAAATATAATTCAGTGAGTGTGTTTTCAGTGTTCAGGTTTGCTATAAAATCAAGTCAATAATTCTGAGAGATCAGTGTTATGAATTAGTGCAAATCTTTTTTGGACAACATGAGAAGAAAAATAGATTTGATATCCTATTACAGGATGACATTACAGATATGGAAGCATCAGGTAAAAGCACTGACTGGTAGTATGTTGGAAGGAATTCATGGGGGATAAGGACACAAGGAGTAACAAGGAGTAGGGTTGGTGTGCTTCAAATGAGCAGAGATGGTGTTCCTTGGAGAGACAAGAGATCTGGCTGTGAGGACCCAGTGGTGCAGGGACTGTAGGTCTTGGGATGTTGAAAGTCCATCAGAAAACACAAAAGGCATATTCACTCACTGAATAAAGCAGCTCTACCAAAAGCCTAACCATGAAGGAGAATGTCCCTGAAGAGTGGATGGATAGAGTTTAGAACAGCAGCTCCTGGCTCAGTGCAGGAAAGGGAAGGAGATTTTCACAATGGTAATATCCTTCATGCAGACCCTGATCAGGCATCTTTGGTCCCTGTCTCTCCTGCCATTATTGTTTCATTGCCCTGAGGCAAGGCAACTACTTGTAACCACTTTCTGCCCTGCCTCCCTCAAGGGGAAGGCCCTTCCCCTTGACTCTTGTCAACTCCTAGCAAAGCAAAAAACAAGCAATCTGGTGTAACTGAAACCTACAAGGATAACCTTGTCAGGGAAGATGTAATTTGAGTAGCAGTGGCCTGTGGATTGTCACTAGGGAGTGAGTGGGTGAAGCTGGAAAGCATTAGAGGATTCAGGAAGGTATGAAGACACCGCAAATCCTCTGGAGAAGGGAGTTAAATAGATAATACCAAGATATATTAGTAACATTACCACTGGATTTTCTACAGTTCAGAAAGACTTTCCATGTTATCACACCCTCAATCCCTGGATGAGCATCCCTGGATGCTCAGCTGGTTCACAGCCTTTGTCAGGGAAGGAGGAGGCAATGTCTTGACACACAAGTGCTACTCTGGATGCCTCATCCCCTAGCAAATCAAAGGGTGCAGATGACTGTGCATATATACACAAAAGACACTGGTTCTCATGGTCTAGATAGAAAGGGGGCCCTTGGTGGAAATGTTATCTGAGCACAAGGTTGCACAATGCACAGCAAAGAGCTTTGTTTTGGATAATTGGGGAATGCTGGTATCATGTCTGTCACACCATGCTTCCTACCTTGATTCCTCTGAGGTCAGAGCTTCAGACTTGACACATAATATGTGTTTGTCAAATGGGATTGGTTTTCATCTACCTGTGGGGTCCAGGCTAAACCATTTGGGGACAATATGTCCAAATAGGATATTTAGCTACAAATTTCTCACCACAAGTGTAAGTATGAGGGGAAGGATACCTTTAATGAAACATCCTGACTTCATTCCTATAAGTTTAGGATTTGATCACTGTTTGTAGGACAAGGAAGCAATTCCTTCCTTCTTAAACTGCTGTATTGCTTACTCTCTTTGTTCTCTATATTAAGAAAAATGTATTAAAGCAGTTTCTGTTACTCTTTTCTCCTAGGTTAACAAAGACAATTTCCTGCTCTGTCCCTTCTTTTTTTTTTTAGCAATGGTTAACTTTCCCACTGGAAATCACTAGAACTCAGTGTTTCCTTTTGCAGAAGATATTTTGTCTTAGAAGGGACAAGATACTCAATGGACTTTGGCTCAGTGTCTCAAATGTTCTAGTCCACAAAACATGAGTTTCATAATTTGACTGAAACATATTTCCAGTGAGTTCCACAGGATGTTCTAAACAGTCTGTGGTATTTTTGGTTAGTTGATTGTTTTGGAGTTGTTTCACAGGATGCACTGTGGCACATGTCCCTGTCATGGCAGAAGATCTATTTCTGAGCTTTCTAAAATAAAATTAATCTTCTCTAGCAAAGTTATTTTAGCTTTTTTCTTCTTAAAAACAAGTGTCCTGGTTACAGTTAGGGTAGAGTTAATTTCCTCTCAGTAGCTGTTACAGTGCTGTGTTTTGTATTCAGAATGACAATGGTGTTGATAACATATGGGGGGGTTTTGTTGTTGTGGGGGTTTTTTTGGTTTTTTTTTTTTTT
>VXBU01019147.1:0-58155 GCA_013400315.1 Bombycilla garrulus
AACCCCCGGGTCGACCGTTTTACTCAGGGACCTCTGGAACTGCATGTTTGTGTGGCAGTGCTCCAGACTGCCTGAATTCCACACAGACCTGCAACATAAACATTGATTAAACAGAATAATGGGTTACTAATTGTCACTGAGGCCACCAGTCATATTGATCTGGAATCCACCTACATTTCAGGAAAGCACAAGAAAACATTGTAGTCTTTTGGTCTTCCTACGAAGAAGCATTAGATAGGTTAAATCTATTTTAGCCTCATTAACATATTCAGTTCAAATGTGGGGTCCCACTGAATCCCTTCCAAAGTCAGCAGTGAAGCTCTTTGACAGAAGCAGAGCCCAGTCCTTGGTGTGGCAGTGGCCTCCACATCTCTATCAGGAATCAGATCTGCAGCCATGTTCTCAAACCCAACTTCTCTTCATGCTTGTGGGATTTTGGCCAGAGCAAAGATCACAGTGTTTGTCCTGCAACTTGCGCAGCTAGCTTGAAGCTTTTCTTCTTCCTGCCATCCAAAGCTTCTTGGGATTAGTCAGGACTGATATTGATGTATGAATATCTTAAAAGGACTGTACATAGCTTCCAGGCTGAAGACTAAACATTGCTGCGTAAAACAGAATTTGGCAGTGATTCTATAGGATGAACCTAATCAGAGCAGACAGATTACAATACATGGTAAAGGCATGGAGTTGAAAAGAAGAAAGGACTTGCTCTGCAGCATTGCATAATACATTCTGGAGAAACTAGAAAACCTTTCAGAGCAGCTGGGACAGAGGGAAATGAACCATTTGTTCCCAAGTGAAATAAACAAAAGAAGGAAATGCTCCAAACTGTCTCCAAACTAGGAAAGGAATGGTGGTGAGAAAATGACCAGAGCCTGAACCAAGATTTTCACATTGTCCAGTTCCTGACAGTAGCTGTGTTTCAAGTGCACAGACCCATACCTCCTCATCCCCCTGGTCAGTCCTGGTGAGCCACAGACCTCTGCAAGGGAATGCAGCCTTTGGCAGACATCACTGGATGCCTGCAGTGTAGCACCAGCCAACACAGCTGTTCTGGTTTTGAGTCCTAGCATGTCATCTGGTGAAGGAGAAAAATCAAAGCAACCCCTTATTGCTCCAAATCACCTGCACAGCTCTGGATGTGACCAAGAAAACATCCCAGACACCTGAATTTGGATGAGGGTGGTGATTTTCGGTACAAAAACCCATGCAACAATGTTCAGAGAGAGTGGAAAGACCTCAACTCAGAAGAAGGAGAGAACTCACTATGGCACTGACTGTGAAAAATTTAACACACTCAGTCATCTCTTCCTTGCTTATGTTTTTTGTCACTAAAATATGACTGTTGGATTTTTTTTTTTTTCTTTTGTAGATGACAACCAACTCCGCCAAGAAAGAGAGCACCAAACAGACTCCTGGTACCTGCTTGACAAGAGTGTGAGTTCTTCACATCATCCCTCTCCTTTTAAGACTTAAAATTAGGGACCATTGTGACATTTTGATTCATGTAAGAAAACTGCTAACTTGAACTCAAGAACCTGAAAGAAAGCCAAGCAACCATCTTGTCCAGGCTTGTTGCCTTTATAGAGCATCTTTCAAGATTTCATATTTCTAATTTAATGCCAGTACTCCTTTCCCTTTTAAAACAGAAGCAAAACAAGGTTTTTGTTTCATTAATGGCTTTGAGTCAGCCTGAAACTCTAATCATGTTGCCTTTATGGGGAAATCTTACAGCAAACTTAGGAGATAAATTGTCCATTCTTTTATACAGCCTTGTATTCAGAGCCAGTGAATTGGGGCAGACGGACAATTGTAGCAATTGACACATGCATCCTGATTCTCATTTATTCAGTCCCCTTCTCCGTGCAGACTGGAAAAGCTCAATTCTCAAGGTGAACAGCTAAACCACTGGGCATGCCCTGAGGGACACACCTGGAGCACTTGTGAGTGACTGCGTGCAATAACACCACTTAATCTCTCTTGGAAATGGACTCAACTTGATCAGACTTTTCTCTTGCATACTTCTGGTCAGTAGCTGCTCCAGAATCTCCTTCAAGTACTTAAGCATCTTCACCTAATTCCCGGAGGAAAAAAAGAAAATCTCTTCAATGAGCCTGTAACAATTTCTTCCTCAATTAGTTTAGTTCTTCATTAAAAAATTGTCTCCTCCAACTATCCCACTCACCCTTAAATTAAGCAGTCATGCTCCCTCTTTCGGGTCATCCCCTAGGATGACCAGATTTATGTTCTTGAGTTTCTGGATCTAAAATAAACTGCATGTCCAGAGCTGTATACATTTGTACGATGGTGTGATCTCTGTAACTTCTTAATGGTTCTGCAAGACTAAACTGCTGGGAATGTGTCTTCTCATGAGTCCTAAAGCACACATGAGGACTCCTTTTAGCCTTTGGCTATTTTGCAACAGTTTACTAAACTAGGAGTTGCACTTCACCTGTTCCTGTGCCAAGGCAAAGGAAGAAGGTAAACATGTTTCGGTGGCTGGGAAAATTAGACCGTTCTTGACCTTGCTTTTTCACTCTGAATGCAAGGACTGTTCTGCTTGCCTAAATTCCCATATTTTCCCCCCTTTCACAAGGAAATAGTGCAGTTCAGGCAGTTGAGAGAGGCATTTGGAGGAGGAACAATCAGAAGAGGTTTCATGTTGCAGCGGCTTCCTGAGTGAGAGGAGACAGGCATGGGAAATAACTCCGCTCCAATGTCAGGGCTGAGGAGATTTCTATTTCCAATTTAAATGTAATTTTAAGAGCTCTTTGTAGCAGCAAGGGTTCACTTCAAGAACCTGGAGGCTTAGTACACAAATTGTGTAGTCCACAGAAAGGTTCCCATCAATTTCAGGGTGACGTGCCTTATGAATGTGTGCTCTTATGCTGCAATCAGGAATGAGGGAGCACTTTAAAAATGCTGGTGCTGTGCAATATTTATGGGGTTTTTCTTCCTGCATCATTCAGTTCTTGCACTCTTCAGGCAATTCCAAGAACTGCTCATCTGTAGATTGTGATGCTTGGTTTCCTTCAGGGATACCAAAAGAGAGACCTTAGAAACATGGTGATGCCTGGAAAGAAGGTAAAATCTGTATTGCTGGGGTTTGACAGTCTAAGGTTGATACAAAATAAATGCAGAAAAACTTAATGGTTGAACACTAAAATAGCAGACTACCCACAAATGCAATGCACTGTGACTTGACATACTATAATTCCTGTAGCCTTCAAAAGGTAAATATGTGCTCACCATACTTCCCCACATAATATTTAGAAATCCTCACTGGTGTTTTTCACAGTGATTAATTATGTTGAATTATCAGATGGACTAAAAAGGAAAGGAGTTTTATTCTGGAAGGACAACTCACTGGCCAAAAAAGATGGAGAAAATTAAACACTGTGCTGGCTTTTCAACTTTGAATATCAACAGAGATCTTCTAAATAAATTCAGCAGTAGAAAGGAAAGACAGACAGACAGTTCTGAGAAAATGCTCACTCTAAAATGTGCTTGAAAGGTATCCAGTCTGGAAAGCGGAGAACTCTCCAGACCAAGAGGGGTCAAATTTGCAACTCCAGTCATGTCCTCGTTTTTCATATATACTGCAGCATTCACTTGATTTCCATAAAATACCAAGTAGCTGAAGCAACATTCTCAGTATATCCTTCCAAACTGCTTAAAGCAGGATTTCTGAAATCTAGTAGATATGAACTCTAAAAGTAGATATGGTGTTCCTCCACTCTATCAGTGCTCTGGGCTGCAACCAGCAAATATTAAGAAAACATGTACAAATAGGAAATGCCATCTTTGCTTTCACTCTTGGCATTAGAGCAGTGAAATCCAGATATGTGGAAGCAGAGTTTGAGGCAGTGCTTCAGTGTCTCTCCAGCTGTATGAAAACCCTGGTTTGCTCAAAGAGCCACCCAAGGGGATAACTTACTTTTTTTTCTTCAAACATTTTTCTGTGTTTTTATTACTGAAGGGGAAGTGCTGCAGGACTTATTTAGGGAGTGATAGTGGATGACAGATTAAATATGAGCTCACAGTGAGAGACTGTAGCACAAAGAGGCAAATACCATACCGGGATGTGGAGCAGAATTACTTGCAAGACTACAGAGGTAATAATTCCTCCATACATAGCCCTGGTGAGGCCCCTCTTGGAAAACTGTGATCAGTTTTAGGCAACTCAATATAAAAAGGAAGTCAATAAAATAGAATGACTACAATGAACAGTGATAAAGATAAGAGGGTTGGAAGGTATGATGCATGAGCAAGGGAACCCAACTTACTAAACACAGCTGAAAGTTAAAGGAAAGGAAAGGGCAAGGGGAGTAGGGACACAACAGTGCCAAAGTATTCATAGGTGGCTGGAAAACTTGACTGTGTCTGTAGATGTATTTCAGAGATAGTGAGCAAAAAAATGTCCCTTTTCATGGAGAATTTTAAAATAGTTTTTAACAATGCCCTTGCTCCTCCTCATCTTACAGGTATATTTCGGTTATGGGAGGGAGCAAAGTAATTTATTGAGGGGCAGGAAAAGAAAAAAAGAACATTTTGGAAAGAAAATGAGATTTTCTCTCATAGAAAAAAAAAAAAGAAAAAAACCAGAGTGCATACCTCCAAGAACACACACATGTTCTCACACACTTGCATATTTTGTCCCTGGGAAAACAAAAAGACCTTCATGGAGCATTACCAGGCAGCTCTAATCAAAGACTGACATCCAAACTTCGTTCTATTCCTAAAGATTAGATTTTCCTGTGTAACTTTATCGCAGCCTCAGGGCCCCACTGGTCATGTGGCCACTCTGCTCCCAGCAGCCTGGTGTCTGTCACCGGGAAAGGGCAGCACCGTGCTTGAGAAGGCTTCCTTCTGGATGGGCTGGATGATCTCCATCTGGGCTGGTGGTCAGGGAAGAGCAGCTGGCATCACTCTGAAGTCAGGAGAGCTCTTAGATTTCAACCTGCTGAAGCCCAGACCTGCTTGAGTATCTCCAAGCACTCAGGCTAATGTAATTAATAATGAGGTGGCAGAGCCTGCCTGGGGGTGGACGTAGCAACTGGAGCTGGAGTACAGGAAAACTGTCGAAGTCAGCACTGCATAACTCAGACAAAGCTGGTTTGGAGCTGGGGAGTACAGAGAAGAACTCTTTTGCACTGTTCATTCCCACTCATAGCTGTGCATTAGCTCAGCTGCACACCTGCAATTAATACATGGAGCTGTCTTCTGGAGACAGTCTGTTTTATGATGTTGTTTGCATAATCCTTCCACCAGCTTGCCTGTTTCCTGGCAGTTTGTGACTTTCCTTCAACGTCCTAAAAAACTTTTCTGGAAAAAAAAAAAAAGACACTAGAACTAAATGACTTGTTTAACCAATTTCTTCCTTTCTCTCTCCCCCCATTATTTTTTCCAGGACAACTAACGGAGCTGGAGCCTCCCACTTTGACTCAACAATATCTTTCTCCTTCCAACTATTCTTCTTTAGACTTGCAGTGTGTTCTGCTTATAAATCTTCCACAAAAACTGGTGTTTGCTTTTCAAGCCTTCAACTCCAAACACCATTCAGCTTTGGAATTTATTAGATTGTATTTATTTTCACTGTATATCCTTATGAGTTATCCTGGCCATCTTTCCAGTTCTTCTTCACTCTGTTGTTCATGAAAGCATATTTTTTTGTAGTTGTTAAGCAGATCCTCATCTCTGAAACAAATAATCTTCTCGCTTTCTTCCCCGCTTTCTTACCTGACCTTAGAGTAGAAGTTGGGTTCAAACGTTGCTTCTTACCTCTTTTTTTTTTTTTTTAGTCAGAGCAGGAAATATGGCCAGAAAGAGACACTGCCACCTCTTTTGAATTAACTGTTTGGTGCTGGCCAAAACAATAGGAGGCATTCCATGCACGGTGAGCTGCGATTAAGCAGGAGCCTGACACGGAGGACCTGTGCAGGCACCGGGAACCCTGGAGCAAAACCGTGCCCTGTCCCAGCTCTCCGAACCCCCTGCCAACATCCCGGCTCAGCTGTCAGCTCAACACCAGCGCCCCGCCTTCCTCAGGGGCTGCTCAGCACTTCGAGAGCTGCAGACACCTGAAACACTGCTGGGAGAAATTGAGCAATGGCTTCACAGCGGGCTGAGTCCCAGAGTGTTGTCTGGGAAATTACACACTTGTAAACTGGAAAAAATATATAATTTAGAAGTGAATGCTTTTTCTCTTTTTCTTTTATTTTCTTTTTTTTTTTTTCCCCCTCTTCAATAGTTAGTTTGCTTTTATTTGCCCGAAAAGAACAAGGATGCAGAAAATTGCTGCCACGTATAAATACCGCAGAAGGAAACTACAGCAGGTTCTGTTGCAGGATGGAAGCTCTGCTTAGGATCCCTGCTGCCTCCATGGGGATTCTTACCTGTCTTTACAGTGCTGTGTGGTGGAAAGGGGAGCTGCCAATCCTGACAAAAGGACACAGCCAAAACAGAGCTTTTGTCTGCATCCGCGTCAGCTGAGAAACGCTGAAACACTCCCCTTTACACACACACAGAAAAATAACATCAGCACTCTTGCCAGCATTGAAATATTCTAGGCCTGTAAAAAGCTGCATCCCAGAGACATCTGAGTCTCCATCCTGTACTTTGAACCCAGTTGTGATTTCTTCTACAGTGTACTCTACCAAAAGTTCTTGTTCTCACTCAGACACCTATTTCTGGGTATGTAGACATCCAGCAGATTACAACTGGTTTGGGTCCATATTTGTTTGCTGCTGAACGAAGCCTCACTTGCAATAAGATTTGGTCATACACTCACTGCAATTTCACAAAGGCTGAATTTGCCTTAAAAAGAAGCTAGAGATAGGTGCAAGTCTAATGGGAGTTCAACTGAGAATCTCCGCCTTGACTAATGCTGCATGGAAACCATATGAAAAGCCACAATAAATAATTTAGATATACCCAAGCAATGATTGCATTTTTTGATACAGGAGAATTTCCATTTTTTTAACCCCAAAATGTAATCAACTACTAACATTACTAAGAGAGATTATCATATCAAAAAAGTCCACATTAATTTACTCTCAACAGAACAAACAAGAAAAAAATTAAATCCTGCAATACTGTTAACACTGAGTCTGACAATACGGAAGTCACAACAATAATTCACATTCCCCCATTAGTGTGGTTTCAAAGTTAAAACTCCTGCACTGAGATTTTATTAAATTTTTCAGTTTGGTGTGCTTATTTAGTTCAGGCACACACTGAATGTGGAGGCTCAGAAGGTGGAGGCTCAGAACTGACATTACATGACTGGTTGGAAGTCCAGGACTGCTGCTAAGATTGTGTTCAGGAGCCTGTCAAATACAGAGTAATTCCAACATCATTTTAGATATTATACACTTCTTTGACACCGGAATTACAACTTGGTTGAAAACAAGTCAGAAACCCCAACTCAGATGTTCTGAGAATCCCATTTATACATAAAAAAATACTCTCTGGGAGGAAAGGAAAAAAAACCCTCTCCTCAGTAACCACAGTAATCATGTCGACAGAAACATGTGCAGTGGGCACGGAACATTTTGAAGGCACAAGCCCATTAGCATTCTGGTCAGGGCTGAGTTTATTAGGCATCTCTCCAGCCTGGGTAGCACTATGGAGGCTGTGTGCCTCGGGGGATGTCAGCTTAATGAGGTGCCCTGGCAGTGGAGGGGATGTGCACCTGCTACTTTGGGCCACGTGATGGGCAGATGCAGGAGCAGCAGAGTCAGATCTGCCCGTTTCCCATCCTCCAGCAGAGGCAACAACCACAGGGTGGACAGGGGGTGCACAGTGTGCTTTAGCTCACCTGTGAGCATGGATAATGAAAGAGAGTTTTTTATCCTTTCTCCTTCGGTACCCAGTTGCAAGGAAGTGGCCAGACACAAGTGTGAGCTTTCAGATCACAGAATCACAGAATGGCTTGTGTTGGAAGAGACCTTAAAGGCCACCCTATTCCAGCCTCTCTGCCACTCATCTGGCCAGGCAGCTCAAAGCCCTGCCCACCCTCACCTTGAGCACTTCTAGGAATGGGACAGTCACAACCTCTGCCAGAGTCTCACCACTGTCATGGCGAAGAATGTCTTCCTAACGTCCAACCTAAAATGCCCTTTTCATTTTAAAACCATTGTCCCTTGTCTGTCAGTGTCTCTTTGTATAAAAAATCCCTTTCCCTCCTTTTTCTTAGCCCACTTCGAGGCACTGGAAGGCCGCAATGAGGTCTCCCCAGAGCCTTCACTTCTCTAGGTTGAACAGCCTCAGTTGTTTCAGCCTGTTTTTACAGCAGAGGAGCTCCAGCTCTGGGACATCTTTGTGTCCCCCTGAGGACCTGCTCCCACAGATCCATCTCTTTCTTGTGCTGGGGACCACAGACCTGGACAGGCAAGGGATCCCTAAAAACCTTCACAAGGGATGTAACCATTCTAGCGTAGGGTTGCCAGCCACCAGCTGGGTGAAGCCTGGCACCACTTCTAATTTTGTCTCAAGAAGTCCCCAGCCGACAGGCTGAGGGGAGCTAAAGAAGGAAAGAAAGTGGCAGCTGTAGCCACAAAAAAGCAAAAGCATTTGTTCCAGGAATACCTCCGTAAAGACCGCAACAACAAATGATGGATGTTCCAGGAGAAAAAGTTCACAGTGTCCTGGAACTATTTATACACTTTGATACAAAATAAAACTTGGTGAGGCCCTGGCACAGGTTGCCCAGAGAAGCTGTGGCTGCCCCATCCCTAGAAGTGTTCAAGGCCAGACTGGATGGGGCTCTGAGCAGAAACTCTGTGGAAAAGGAACAAAGACAATTCAGGTACTCTCCACTCTAAAATCATGGCCTAAACCCAAAACCATCCATATTCATTCTATAGATCCTGGTAAAACATTGGGTTATTTGTAGTTCTTATAGGCACTTCAACTTATTCGGGGAAACCCTTCATCATCCTTAGTTTTTCTATATGTTATTACTCAAGCTCCAGGTAGATTTTTTTTTTCTTTTTTTATGGGGGGGGTTGGGGGGGAAGTGCACTAGTGCAGACTTGAAGGAAACATGTAGGTGGGGAGCATAATGCTTCCAATCAAAACGCACTAGTAAGCACAGACTATAGCAGTTTAGATATTAAAATAGGATCATTTGGATGTGTGGATTTGAATATGATTTATGGATCACTTCCAGAGACATTACTGTTGCTTATCATTCAGATGGCTGTGAAAGTGAAGACTATGTGGGAAATCATGCAAGAGATACATTGCCTGAAGAATGGGGAAAAACATTAAATCTTGGAGTTGCTGATGCAGCAATTAATACTGCAACCTTCAATGCACAGAAGAAAAGGGTAAGATAGCCTAGATGTCTGCTTCCCATAAATAACTTATCTTAAGACTTTAAGGCAGAGACAGGCTTAAACATTACGCACTAAAGACCCTTTCCCATTTGCCCCAGAGGAAATGTTTAAAATAGGAGCCACTGGTGAATCAGGAATTTCTGGTCAGGATTCTTGGGCTGCTCCAACAACACCTATAAGGTCTAAAAAAGTGCAGAAATATCAGGGCAACCACATCCCCTTAGGGAGGATGGATGGGAGGTGAGCAGGTGTGCTCTAAGACACTTGGTGTCTAAAGATCTCAACTGGAGCAGTAATTACAGAAGATCACAACTTTTCACAGCTGAAATTCAGAGGCAGCCCTTTAGACACCTACACAAGTTTTTTTACTTTTGTTTTGTTTTGTTTTGGGGTTGTTGTTTTGTTTTGTTTTGTTTTGTTTTTTTATTTTGGTTGGGTTTTGTGGTTTGTTTTTTTGTTGTTGTTTTGTTTGGTTGTTTGGTTGCTTGGTTGGTTTGGTTTCGGTTATGGTTTTGGTTTTCGTTTGGTTTTGGTTTGTTTTGTTTTTTGGGTATGTTTTGTATTTTTTGTCTCTTGTTTTCTTGGTCCAGAGCAGATTGCAAGTGCCAAACAGAAGGAAGCACTGGCACAGACCTCAAATACCTGGCTTTCCTTAGCTTGCTTACAACAGTGGGAAAAGTCCACTGGTTTCAGCAAAACTCACCCTGATTTACAGAGGCACAAGTGAGATCAGGATTATTTCACTTTTTTGTGTTTCATGTCCAACACTGTGAGGACAAAAAAAACCAAACAACAACCTATATATCTGACCATGCTGCCTGAAATGAGACCTTTAATTTGGCCTACACTTTTAACAGAAAATAATCAAAGATGTAATAAAGCACATTTATTCCTCAAAGCAGCATACAGAGACAAGTAGCTTTAAACACACCTGCAAATAATTGTCAGAACCAAATCTCAGGAGCACTTGAGCAGCACCTCAATATCTTTATCTTCTTAATGGGTTCTGTTTTGCTGAGAAAATTATGGCTCCTTACCCAACACTTGTAGTTGCTCTTAAAAGCATTTCTTCTTCACACATAAAACCATAAAGTTCAAATGAGACTTTTCTGACCTCACACATTTGTTATTTGTGAGATGGTTAGTAAAAGTAATTATCATTGGTCTCTGACACATGCAGTGAAAAATCTGAACTCTTTGATGTGCAGAGAAAAATTGTGCATGTTCATCAAGAAATTTTATTTCTTCTGAGAATTGTCCCAATGGCTGCAAAGTTAATAAGATATTTCCAAAACTGAAAAAAGTGAAGGCCCCAGAGAGACAGAAATAGACTTTGCTCAAAAACATCAGCCACAGCTGCCTCATAACCAGCTGTGAAGGTCAAAAATTACTTAAGGAATGCATGTTTGCAAACTTTTAATTAAAGAGGCTGAAGGCCAGTGCTAAGAAGGAAATCTAAGAATTAAATACAATAATAAGCCTAATTTAGCCTCACTGTAGATTTCCACTGGTGTCACACATTTGGGAGACTGGAGTCTGCATGCTGAGAGTGACAAGGTGAATCATAATCTGAATTATGGTCATATAATCAATAGTGTGGCTACAAGTACTGACCCAAATGTTGCCCTCTGAGCTGCCTCTTCCAGCAAGATCAGGTTTAGCAACACATTTTCAGTGTGATGAGGCTCAGGGTTGTCACCCTCTTGCCCAGAGAAATGCAGTCAATCTGATGCCAACCAAAACAAAACAAAACAAAACAAAACAAAACAAAACAAAACAAAACAAAACAAAAATGTCTAAGAGTTTTATTTGAATTAGGGCTGAAATGCTTGGCCAACATGTAGCAAAGGGCTGTACACCCAGCACAGAGGACATAAGACCATCTGGAAGTCTTCCCTCCTCCCTCTCTCATGAGAAAAAGGAAAAAAAAAACAAACAAAAAAGAAAAAGAATAAGAAAATGAAATAAAAGAAAAAAAATATAGTACAGAAAGTCCTAGTTAGTTCAATTAATTATCCACTGGCCATTTACTTATGGGACTCGTTACAAATATATCCTCATCACAATGACAGGAAATCTATCTGAAAAGTCTGCAAAAAGGCTAATAATGAAGAGAGTTTCTAGTGCCTACAAGCTGAAATACCTTTTCACTCCTTTCGCCAGTAGTTCCTGTGGGTCATTTCTGGGGTCAGCAGTGGTGCACAGAGTAAAGACTGCCATTGCTGGAGAAAGGAAAAAAAAAAAAAAGGGAAGAAAAAAAAGTACTTCAGTATTGTCAATCTTTTATCCTTGAACGATACACTAGAGGCTGACATTTAATACCCTAAGGATATAGATGTTTGAAAGCTGGTTATTGTAACAAAGGAAACCATCCAAACTCTGCAAGACCAAATGGATCAGATAAAGCTGACACTGAGATAAATCTGTTTTACATCCATTCTTGCAAAAGTTTTGCTAATCTATATAGTTATAGCTTTCCTGGAGCAAAAGGAGAGAGGGAAAAAATAGAACCTTGCATTATAGGAAGTCAACATGCTGCCCCGATTTGTAATCTCCAAAGTGTAATGTCATGGCCAGAGAACATTTTTCTCATGGATCATGGCGAACTCCATAAAAACAAGAAAGATAAAGAAAAAAAATTGAGAGAAACCACAGAGTGGGAGAGGGTATGAGGACAAACATGCATCATGCTCTTTGTGGTTGAACTTCCATGTTAACATTGACTCTGTTTGTTTGTTTAACACATGAATTCGGATCTTTCATAGACACAGACTCATCTTCCAACCAGTCAGAAACTTTAACACCTACTCTTCATTATCCAGTATTTATATCGCCAGATTGGACTTTCATATGGAAGCCTGGAGCAATGCTGGTACAGATGGCAAGATGACTCTCAAGAGATTGATGACTCTGAAGAAATACACAGTATTAAGTCAGAAGGTGGAAATGTTAACATTCCAGTGTAGAAAAGAAATATTCCTTGCATACGCTTCCCAGGTTTGTTTTCTCATGCATTACAAAGAGAAAGAAAAAGCCCTCGACACACCTCGTAGCTGGCAAACGAATGATAAATTTACTTTAGTTTCTTTTGTATGTCAACTGTTCATGCCTCAGGTACTTAACCTTTACTTTAAAAACATGGTTCAGATCCTAGCCTTGAAGGTGGGTGGGAAGGGGGGATGGTATTCCTGTAAATGTTTCATTTAACAAAGGCAGTACTATAAGAAGGTTCAGTGGTGAGACTCTGAATGGTATTTATTGTTTCAGATTTCAGGGCTCCCATACATCTGCTGCCTGTCAAAGGCAGATACCACATTCATAAAACAAGTGCCCTGTCTGAAGAGAAGGGGGAAAAAAAAAAAAAAAAGGACTCTCTCCTCTGTAGCTCAGCCTCCAGGATTATGTGAGATGGGAGGCTGCAAGAAGTGAAAGTTCTAACTTGCTCTAAAGATGATCAACAAGAAAGTATCTTATTATAAGAAAGAAAGGAAATTTTACATTTTTTAAGAACATGTTTGTGAGCCCAGATGCAGCAAAGCATTTTAAGAACAATCCCTATTCAGAAAAGCTCTTAAACCTGTTCTTATGTGTCTCCATGCTCAGCAAAGTGTCTAAGAACTTACTTAGCTGAAGCAGAGACCTAAAGAAGAAGAGCCATTTCTATTTACACTAAGTAAGCAGATCATTTTACCAGGCCCATTATATGATTCCTGACTTTATTAGGTCTGGAATGTATGTTTCACCCATGGTGAGAAACATGCTCATTCATTTCTTATGATATCATAGTCTTCTCCATGGTAATCTGGTGCTATGTGAGGAAAAACAATAGAAGAGAAAACTTTTCATGCCGAGATGAAGACGGATAAGGAATTATGTTCAGCCGGGTGGGAGAATATATAAGAGGAACAAAACCACAGAGCCCCTGATTCTGAGGATCTGATTTATTTAGTATCTGGCATTGGCCATAAAGTGTGGGCAATGAAAAGAGGAGCTGACCTCAATGCCTCCTTAGCAGCGATCAGAAATTCATTTCAGTCTGTGAGCATTTAATTAGCTTCACTGAGTTTACAAGACCTTCAGTCATTTTAAGATACTCGAGGCAACTGTGCCACACATAAGATTTCCTTGAATCTGGAATGCCAGCCACTTAGGAAGAATGTCTGGAGAGTTTTAATTGAAGGGGACTCCTTTGTTTTTATATCCATTTGATGTGCCATTACCATTTCCTCCACCACTAATTTACACCGAGGGACTCAACGACTCCAAACAATTGTTTTAATCAGTAAATCACTGAAAACCTTCCAGAAAGTTTAAGGTTGTTCTGCGTCTATGAAAAGTCAAACGGCACCATTAAATTTTTAGAGCTAATCTAATAGTCACAGAGTGCAGCCACTGCACCTCTTCAGGCATCTGGGGAGAGTCATCACCTTCCCCTTTTTTACAGAAGACCTGAAATATATCTGCTGCATGCATTTATCACATGCATACAATAAATATATATGGAATGGGATTAACTAACAGGAGGTAATTACTAATTTTATTATGGTTTCATGAGGTCTGTATATCAAGCTCCTCTCCCTGGCAAGGATGAGGAATTGCTAAATACAGCTAATTTCTGGGCTGATCTTATTTATATACTGGATGCTAATCCCCTTCACATATCTCATGTGCTTCTTTCTTCTCAGAGATACTGTCCCTCAGTGACCTCCTCCCAGCATTTCATTAAATGCCTTCAGCCTCCGTAAATTACAGCACTTTAAAAACATTGAGTTTAGCATATAAAAAGAGAGAGAGAGAGTTTCTGTACGCTGCCATGGGATAAGGTGCAGTGAAAATCCCATACAAGCTGAACTGTACTTCCTAATCAAATGGGTGTAACAGATGGCTGCTAGAGCAAGCCATCACAATGGAAATATCTGCAGTTCTCATGGTAACGGAATCTGCCAGGTCTGAGGGATTTGCTGTTTTCCAGGACATCTGAGCTGCAATCTCTTTCGAGCTGTCTAGCAGTCTCAGTCTCGCTCTCTCTCACTCTCTCAGCATGATGGAGATAGAGTTGAAAGGTGGAGCCTGATTTTGCATTCCAGCTGTGATTAAAGACACGCACACACAAACGCACGCGCCTGCGCACACAGGCACAGAATCAATAGCACTGCATATTCATTATGCTATCTAGAACCTCATTAACCACTCAGACAGAACAGCAAGGAAATTTAAATATTCCTCCTTCTTTAGGGAGGAAAAGAAAGAAGCGTAATGGGGGAGAGGGGAGGAGAGAGGAAGATAGCATGTATGTGGGGAATTAAGATTCATGAGACGTACCTTTTAATAAAGATATAGAGCAATGTTAAAACTAGCAGTTGTCTCCATTTCATGACAGTATGTCAAGATGACTTAACATAGCAGAGTGAAACACCTGGACTCAAAAAAAAAAAAAATTATGTCAAATTTCCAAAACATAATATTGATTCTATGGAAAGAAGGAGAAGGAGAAAAAAAAAATAGAGTAACTGTGTATCATAATACTGAGTAAAAGCATGTGACAGACCTCCTGGTACTGCATAATTAGAAAGGTGATCCTTCTCATAAGGTGTAGGATAGCATAAAGACAATGAGCTTTAATTATAAATCTAAAGACTTGGGTTTAAACCTACAGGGCTCTCTTAAAAGGTTCTTATATTTCTGCATGCAATTCAGAATCATCAGCAGGAAGAAAATAATCTTTCATGAGACTTTTATTAAAGTCTTTTCCTTCAAATCCCTATCAATTTAAAGAAATAAGAAGAAGCATACTGCCTTCTTTGCTAGACTACCTGCTAGAAAGCACACAGAGGGTTGATTCACAGCTGCCTATTCTCTTGGGTATTTGAGACTGAAGATCAGACAACATGTAAGAATTCAGCCGTGGCTCAAAATGGAAACAAAGAGGACCATTCTTAAAGCAATGTGAAATGAAAAACTACAGGCTGTACGCTGTAGACCTTAGCATGCTGATCCACCACATTGTCCTTGAGGGCAGTAAAGTTAAATACATGTGACAGCCAAAGAGACAGGAAAAATGCTTTCCAGAATAAAATGACCTGGTCTCCTTTTTTTCATGATGTAGAATAAGCCAGGAAAAGCAAGCTCCCCAAGTACCCACTCAAGAACTGGGTATTCTGAGATGGTGCCGTCTACCTATTTGTGCGTCACTGAAAAATATTTTCATGTGATCTTTCCTTGCAGATGAAACACTTCCACCAGAACTGCGCTCCTCTGAGGCAATGACTTCTGTATAAGGAATTTAATTCTTATGTTGGCTTGGTTAGTTTCAAGAAGAATTCTCTTGCATTACTACACCTCCAGGGCCCTCCAAACCTGTCAGCTAGTTAGAAATGACTGCTGGTGCCAAGCACAAGGGGCTCCAACAACAGCAGAAAAATGGTGATAACTGCTCGTGGTCAGCGCCAAAACCCTGGGCAACGTGAGGGGTACAGAAGTCACCTCTGCTCACAGCAAGCAATGGCTGGAGCCACCAGCAGCTCCTTGCAGTTGCAACAGGGCTTCTCATGCTGCAAGGTGCAGGGCTGCTCAGTGGAAGACAGCAGGGCTCAAATCCACATTTGTTTAACTAAATAGCACAATTATTCCTTCACGTGACTGGGAGAGGCAGCCACCCCTGGAACTTGGGCTGATTTTTGAAAGAATGTCATTTTTCAATTCAGACTGAGTGAGTAGAAGATTTCAGTTCTTCTAGCACAGTACAGTAGCTGCTCACAACAGGAATAAATGGTGCACAGTTTTACCTTTTATCAGAGAGTAGTTCTGGGTGGGATGAGGGGATAATAAAAGAACATGGAGAGGTAGTTGTGTTCATCATCCCATTATCTGAGGTGCTCTGTTTCCCCATAAAATCAACAGAAATAGTCAATGCCGTGGTCATACACCATTTTTAATGTTGCATTCAGCGCTGTGTAGACATGCATGCAACAAATTCAACCCTCAATGCAGATGGTTAAAAATTACTTTTACTCAGCTTGGAATATATCCAGGGTTAACACTGTTATTCTTGCAGCAACCATCCCAGCTTAAGCAATGACACAAGAATCCAAGAAAATCTTTCACACATTCTTACTTGATAAAGCAGCCCTTCAAGTAATTGACTGTTGAACATTGCACTGCACTGCGGTTACTGTACTGCTAATATTTATTAAGAGATCAGAGTGTTCCTCACTGAACAGTTTGCGGAAAGTTCTGACTCAGACCTCATCCACGTGGTGTGCAGTTTGATCAGTGGGGCTCTAAGCCACGGAGCCTCATATGTGGAATTCACCCATCCCTGGGGTCTATTTGCTCTTCCTCAAATA
The DNA here is from genome assembly GCA_013400315.1 of Bombycilla garrulus. Classification (NCBI taxonomy): domain Eukaryota; kingdom Metazoa; phylum Chordata; class Aves; order Passeriformes; family Bombycillidae; genus Bombycilla; species Bombycilla garrulus. The sequence continues at coordinate 16,688 of VXBU01019147.1, forward strand.
GCAGACCTTAGCACACACACCAAATACAAAGCTGCCTGCAAAGAGCCCTCTTCTGTAGCTACCATAGCCTTTCATTCAGCTGATAAATCCCTTTTGCCTTGTCTGCTGACTGTCCCCAGACTGTGCACTCATAAGCTTGACCCTGCTCATTTTGCTTTCTTATTCCCAAGCGCTATTCCTCCACCAGGCGACCAGGTCTACTCTTCTCTTGAACATGACATTTCTAGGAGATCAGGACAACAAGAAAACCTCCTCGATTGTCTAAAAATCTTTCTTTACCCCAGTCAGAGCTCAAGCATCTCACTTTAATATTATCAAGCTGCCCTAGAGTCCCCACATATCTCATAGGCCTTGACAGGATCTTTTGTATCCAGCATCACTCACACCTTCCTAAAATGCCGTCCAGCTTCAGCCCTGACACAGGCTTCCAGTTGGGAAAACTCCATGTATGTCTGATGCAGGAGACCTCATGGCTCCAACAGGCCTCAAGGTTTCCAGTAGAGCTTGAGTAGTCCCCATACACATTCTGGATCCCTGCTAATCCCCAGGGTAGATCAGAGAACTACAGAGAAATTGCATTTCAATTTTAGGATGTGTTTATGACATGCTCTTAACAGCAGAAGCTCTGAGAAATCCTGGGTTTCATTCAGTCCCAGATGGCTCTTGGTCCCCAGCTGACTCCGGCCCAGACAGAAAAATCATCAGCACTTAAAATTAGTGGGGTGGTGCAAGCTGGAATCATAAAACTCTGAAATAGACCCTCTTGCTATTTCAGTTCTAATTGTGCTCTTTGCTGCCTGGCTAGCAGACACTTTTCAATCAATTGCTGCATTTGTGCTGACAACACCAGATCACAAGAGTTGCTCTTGTCATTTCAGTGACCTCCATCTTCAATTGTTCTTGCTTCTGGCCAGGAGCTGCGGGGCCTTGTTCCCAACACCCACAGCCACGGAGCAGGGCAGGAAACTTCCCATGCCCACCAGCCCAGGATTCCCAGCTGCTACAGAGAGCGCACTGCCACTGCACATCAGCTGAGGACCTCACCTACAGTATTTACATGGGGATGGAGCTCTGTGATTTCACATTTTAACAACAACAAAAAAATACCTGAACATCCCTCTTTTGCTCACAGTTGATCCTTCCTGGCAATTTCACACAGAAATCCCAGAACTCAAATTCCTCAGCCCTGTGAGCCTTTCCCATCCCCTGCAGGGGCTTCACAGACTTCACATACCAGAGTGAATCTGCTCCAGTCAATCAGCTCCTGCAGTCCCCTGCATGCTGCCAGCACCTGCTAACAAAGGGGACAGCAGAGAGGAGAACCCTAGCCCCACCCCTTCACACACAGTATTGCCTTATTCCTCAAAAATACTGCTCTGTGCAGGATGCTCCATTACAGGATGCTCCTATAAATGCACCACACTTTCAGATGGAGGAAGAAAGCATGCTCTAGTAAATATTTTAGCAATGAAGAGGCATGAAGTCCTTAATGCTTGTCATTTTTCAACGTAAGGAGCACTCCATCAGAAGGCGCTCTACACTCTAGGGTGAAAATGTGCATTCTAACAATAACAGGACAGACAGTAGCCAGCACCTTATCAGTATTCATTTTCCTTGAAAACATGTGTGGTTCTTCCTCCTCTCCACCACCTAATGTCCGGAAGCACTTGATTTAATAAAAAAGTTCATAATGTCAAGTTACAGACACCATGAGAGAGAAGCCTGGTAAAGCAGAATTGGCAAATAAACAAATTCTTAAAAAAAAAAAAAATCTTGGCTACCTCCTAGATAATTTTTTTTAGGAGCTTTCCTCAGTATGTTCAGCTCTGTGGTGGTGCAGGAGTGCTTGTGAGGGTTGAGGTGGGGAAAGCAGCGGAGCATGGTGGTCTGGGAAGCAGTGTGCAAGCAAAGAGTGAGGGTGTGCAAGTCCCAGAGATGGCTGTGCTGACACCGAGCTGTTTTATGGGGATAACACTGATTGCTGAGCACAGTAATGCTGTCAAAACTAACTAGGGCTGCCTATAACAGGGACAAAGAGAAGGATCATATGTTACAGCATGCCTGAAGTCCAGACAGAAGAGCTCCATGGCAACATGCAGGGATCTGTTATTCTTCCATTTATTCTCACGTGCAGCTCCTGGCATTGATGTGATCTCTGTACCATGAGGTAGGGAGGATCTCAGCTCCTCTTTCTCACCAAGCTGCAGCTCTTTCCTCAGCCTTAACCACCCTCATGAGTTGAGAGGGTAACATGGCTTAGCAAAACTTACCTGGGATGCCTTATGAGATGAAAGGAACTCCAGAGTATGGTTTCTGCAGGACACCGAAAGATTTATTTTATGTGGCAAGTGACCAATAACTCCAAGTCTGCAATGTGTGAACGCTTGCTGATAGATTTAACTTTATGCATGTGATGATTTTGAGAAATCAGATATTTCACAGTCACATGCATACAAAAAAGACACACAAAAGAAAACGTCCTGGTCTCATCCCACACATCTCATCTTTGAAAACTGTTGGCAATGACTGGAACAAAGATCATACCATAATTCCTTTTGATAATGGAAGAGAACAACAAAAACCAGGACTGTGGCAAGTGCAATATTTCATTCTTTCCCTTGCATACTCAGCAGACTTTGTAATCAAGCTTCCTCACTTGAAGACACCCTTCCTGCAAGTATGGAAATGAGCAGTGCCTGTTTCTCAGATCTGTGAAATGTCCTCTTATGAAAACTGTTTTAAAAGAGACAGGACAGACTGTCCACCTGCCCACAGGATGGGAGATGTGCTCTGCTGCTTTCCTGCAGAGGTGACCTTGGACCTCTCTTTCACTTCCAAAGCTTTATCTGTCTTGGTCATTGAGATGCTAAGTTTGTAGGAGGAACAGAGAAGCAATTTTTACTGTATGTAAAGAATACAGCACAATGACACCGTCTCAGGTGAGGTAATGTGTCCATATAAATATTTCCTTTTTTTTTTTATGTAAAGCCTAAAACATCTGCAGAGACACCAAAAGAGGAATGAGCATGCTTCATAGGAACACAATGCAGCTGGTAATGAGCTGATCTAAAATTACTTGAAGTTCTCTTGCGAGTTCTTCCTCCCTCCTCTCATCTGTAACATGACTTGGTCAAACCCTAAATAAAGGTGGCATGATACAAAACAAATATCTGTGTTTCAAAGGGAGCGTGAAAGGCACAGGCCCTGCAGACAGCACCCAGAGGAGAGGCAGAAAATGGCCACTCCTATCAGGAAGTGTGAAGAACTCACAGGATTATCAGAACTGCACTTTTGTTTTTCAAATCTAAGGAACCATCAAGAGCAAGAGAGTGCACTGAAAGACATATCCTTACCGTTGAATTTTTGTTTGTTTGTTTTGGTTTTAGTTTTTTTGTTGTTGTTTGTTTGGGTTTTTTTGGGTTTTTTTTGTCTTTGTATATCCTGTGCAATAAATAAACCTTCCTATTTCAACATTTGGCAAAGTTACAGGCTCTAAAATGGAGCAGGAGAGTTAATTGATATCTACAGGAGAAGAAGATGCAGTTAAAAACAAGCACTACTCCATTAAGAAGAGATTCCTATTGAAAAAAATTATTACACAGATCTCAAAGTTGACACCCGAAATCAAGTCACCCTTAATGGATAATAAGAACATTATTGGTGTGAGGGGGAAAGCCGTTGCAGACCTTGGGCTTTAGATTATGGAAGAAACAAGATTTGCTTCTGACCTCGCTTTTTGTCAGTTTAAAACAACAAAGAGATCATGGTTTACTCTTGTTAAGCTGAACTTTCCATAACAGCAAGGTTTTTTTCCATGTACCTAAATATTCTTCTGCTCTGAACTGGAAGAGGATGCTGGGTTGTTTAGAAAGAAGCTTCCTCCAGGTCTCTGTTCCTGTTGTGCTTAGGTATTTTCCAAAGGTCTTAATATACATACACCCTGCACAGAGACAAGAAAAGGAAAACATTTTTCACCTGAACAAGAGGGTCTGGAAGAACAAAACTGTCTGGAATGAAAGCTGAGAATCCACACTGCAGAGCAGTTTGCTTGCACTTCTAGTCCAACTGATCAGGCATGCTGAAGTATTTACATTTCCCATCTGAATAGCAGTCCACATTGTTGTAGCTCACAGGAGGGTTTTCAGCTTCTGCCAGTCTAAATAGAATGATTCAAAACTGAATCATTTCCTGCAATTTTATTTCATAGCTGAATGCACACCATAGCAAGATAAGCCTACAAACACATGGAGCTACCTCCAGAAAACCATCCAACCCTCTGGGCTGCTTCAAGTGGAAGCCCTAAATTACTAAAGTAGGTTCCGTTATTATTGTGGCAGAGAAATACTCCTGCAGGAGATGGTCAACGGCCAGTAGCAGCTGAAACAGCACAGTAATCACGTGGCAACTGGATTTTCCACCGGTTGCCAGAGAAGAAAGGGATGCTTCCCGAGCTCTATCTCTCAGCTCTTTTAACTGAGGATCAATATCACAGAGACAGAGGGAGAGAGACAAACAACCAGCAAACGGAAAAGCAACTGCAGCCTGCCACATTCACGGGGAAGGGAGATAAAAGCCTGCCGCACTCTGAAATCTAATATGCCCAGTCACCTGGAATGAGTGTCTCCTGAAAAGGGCAAGCCTGCTCAACATCCTCGGCCAAACCCTCCCCCTTCCAGAACTGAAGCACCAGGATCTGGAAAGCTTTAGCCTTATTAGGCTCATTAAAAGCTAACTAGCACTTAGAGCTCACGTCGAGATGAGGTGTCAGCAGAAGCAAGACCCTGTAAAATACGTGTGTAACCCATGTGCTGCAGAACAGTCTCCATCCTCCAGCTGACACATGCTTTTTAGGAGCAGATCAGGGGCTGTGTTGTTTCACCACTTGCAGGAGCCAGAAAGCAGTTTTTGGGGTGCTGAAGACTCTTCTGAGAAAGCTACAACTGAAAAACACCTCAGCAGCAATGAGCTCTGCCAGAAGACTGAAGTTTCAGACCCATGTAATGTGCCTTTAAAAAGAACCATGTCTACACTACTGTATTGCTTACTTTCTGAAGCTAAGCCAGAGGGATGTACATAGTAAGATCTTTGTCTCATTTCAGGGAGGATACAGGATAAAGATTCAGTGCCAGTAATCTTCCCTGGATTAATGGTTTCTCTTTTATCTGCTGTATTTCTGCTCAGATGTCTTTGCTCTGAATGAGTCAGTGGAATGCAAATGATGGGTACAGTCGGTCTGAAAATATTTAAATCTAGCTTTCCACTGCACTGCAGGTTTGTAGAAAAAAAAACCCCATCTCATATATATAAATATACATCCAGAATAAAGGGCAGATGAAAATTACAGATATATCAATAATGAAAAAAAGCCCCCAGTGGTGGGTCAAATTGACAAGGGATTAATTTTTCTGTTTCTCCTTATTTTATTTTATTTTTTTTCAAAAATACCAGTATTTAGTTGCTTGCTATGAATGGGTGAGTAAAATCTGCAACACTCCTTTCCTAAGCCTCAGACACTAGACAAAAACGTATCTGTGGGAATAGGAACCTGATTCTATTCAGGCTGCTAAATGCCCAATCTTTATTATCCCAAGAAGTATCTTCCTAAAGATAGCACTCTTAATATTGAGAAAGGATAAACCAGACAGCACAGATATGATTTCTCTGGATTTTCTACCTTTCCTTCTTCTATGACAGATTTCAGGATTTTCATTCTGCTGTGATATGGTTCCTTTCCTCCTGTGCTTAGGGCATGAGTTTTTCCCTTCACAAGTGATGGCATCCCATAGCCAGCCAGGTTAGGAGGGTTTTAGAGCTGCAGCTCTGTTTGGGAAGCGAGGAGAGAAGTCATGGGGCTTTGTCCCAGCTCTCAGCAGGAATTGTCCTCAAATGGTGTCTGCCCACAGAGTTTTTACAGCCTAAAAGGCAGCCCCTGAGAGTCTCCAAAAGCTCTTGTGCGCTACAGGAAGGAGGAATTGGAAGGGAATGACTGGATATTCAGGGAATTTCCTTGACTTTTCCAAATTCTGTGGGAGCTGGCTCCAACACAAAACGCTCATTCCATAAGGGCCCAGTCCTGGGGTCAGCAGCAGCTTTCTGATCAAGGGTGCTGCAAAGAACAAACTCTGTAGCAAGAAAGAAAACATGGACATTAACCTGGTGACAACTACTGTACTTAACAATAAATCAAACAGCACCATAAATTGTGCAATCAGAATCATTTGCAAGAGAGTATCAAGCCCTCTAGCCCACCATAAAAGCAAAGAAATTCTCCTTCTGAAAAGCTGCCTGTAAATCCAGCTGCAACAAAAACAAAACCAAGAGTCATATTGTCTACCCAATCCATGTGGGACTTGAAAGTTAGTTAGCAGGAGGAATCTACCTTTAACAAAAGCAAGATATTTTTTATTTTTATGGCGTTTTAATAAACCACCTTTTGTTCTACACTTTCCTTAAAAATAATTTTAAAGCATTTTATATTGAATTAACATTAAGTTTGAATTTTAAATCTCATTTAATAAAATCTCTTAATTTAGCCTAGGATTGGTTTTCCTTGAAAGAATACAGAGAATTTAATTTAGAATGGACAGCAGTTTCCAAAACACATTTTTTTAAATGGTGATCTACTGACAAAAATTAACCTTTCAGATTAAATATCAAGTTCTGTAAAATAAGCTATAAATTTCTGGGATTTAATAGTCCTGTTCTGAGTAAAAGAAGCCTTTCAGAGCTCAATAATCTGTTTTCAGGTTTGTTGGTGCATAGTTAAACCCAACAAGAACTGCAGCACCATGAGGCCAAATCTGGGTGTGAGGAGCAGGTCTGGCATGGCACAGTTCTCACATGAATGTTCAGAAAACTCTTCCAAAGAAATGCGAAACTTCCCTCTGCTCTGTTGTGTTGTGACTGACGGTTACCTAGCGATGCCCAGAACTTCTTCCAGGCCTACAGGAATGACTGATGACTCAGGTACTTCTGGTAATTTCCAAAACTTCCACACTCATGTGAGCCTCAGAACCGGGACAGCTTAGGCAAAAAGACAAGGAGAAATCAAAACCTCCCTTTGCAACAGGAACCTGCCTTGCAGTGGAGCACCATTAGCTGCTCTGCAGAATGACTTATTGAAAGAAAGGAGTCTCTGTGGCCAGTTTTACACTGAGGACAAGCAAATGATGGCCTTATTTTGTCATTGTGCAAGACTGATGCCGTCAGCTTTGCTGGAAAGGCTGACAATAAGCACAGGCGCTCAAGATCTACCTGTAATTAAATCAGCCGATGAGTTGGACCCTGCTACTGTGAAACATCCAAACGGCTTTGACAGCAATCCCCACAAATTCACTGCTCTCACAATGGTCAGCTGGGCAAGACTCTGCCATGTGGACAGGGAGCTCACAGCCTGGTGTCTGGCTCATTTCATAACTCAGATTGATTTTATCTGCCTTTTACAGCTTCCTGAAAACAAAGCAAGGTTCGCTTCAGCCCAGCTGAAGACTCCTGACACCTATGTGCGCCACAATAAAGAAAAAAAGATGTTTCTTGGTAAACCTGCCACAAAATTCCTCTGCCAGGCTTCTGCTTCCCCACACTGGTGGCCAGGCTTCCACTGTCAGCAACTGAATGTGATCTCCACCTTAAGATTTACGGAGTATTTACAGCATTGCAGAAATGCACAGCAGAAATGCAATGATTATTCTTATCTCATTGGAGAGACTGCAAGCATTTCACTGCTTGAGATCATCTTCTCTGGAGACCCATTTAAAATGAAACCACTGCATTCTGAAAACACATCTTGGGCACGAGATCTGAGTGTTTTCCTGCCTCAGCCATAATAAAATGCAAAAAATTGAATCAAAGTGTGCTCCTAAAAACTATATACTTCTGCGTGCTTTCCTCTCTTCTCTACATGAACACAAGCTCTGGAAGGTGAAAGATTTCAAACTCATTGTTCAGCATGAATGAGTATTTAGAAGCATGGTGCATAATACAGCTACTCTACAAACCAAGCAAATATAAAATTAGTCTTTCATGGCTAGGAGAGCACATTTTTTAGCCCAGTCTTTTACTTAATAATTTCTTCACAGTAGAAATCAACCTATATACCATTAAGTAGCTCCTAGATTCCTGGGTCAAACAAAGTGAGAAAATGAATAGGCCCATTCATGCTTCAGACAGGATAATTCTGGCAAAGCTGCTGCTGACAGTGTTAAAGAGTAGTGATGGAGGAGTCTGGCCTTGTCATTTTAATTGTGACCATGAGTGACAAAAAATGCGTTCCCTTTGCCAGTGGACCAATCTTTCAGGTTTGTAGAACCCAAACCACGCTTACTGTCATTCGGCATTCAAGGGGCAGAAAATTCATGCACTCAGGTGCCTGCTTTGTCTGAGCCTGCCATAGTTTTGGCAGAGCAGATCGTGAGGAAGGGCAGGTCATTTTGGGGCTCTGCAGTGAGAAGAAGAGTGGTACCAGAGTGTGAAACCAATCCTGTGATCTGGCCCACTCCCTGCCTCTGGCATAGCCCCCCTGAGCTCCAAACACTGTGGCTCCCCAGCTGTGTTAGGGAGCACAGCCTGTCTGGCTGAGCGGGGTTGCTTTGGAAATGGTCATTTGGTGCATGCCCACCTCCTCCTTGTTCCACAGGGAGAACCTCTGGATCTGGGAGAAATGTTCAGGTAACAACGCATGAGAAATATCCAGGTAACAATATATGAGAAATAGCATTCAGCAAAAAGACTAAAACAGCTATCATAAAGAGCCAGGAGAGCTGTCACAGACTAAACTCCATTCTCAGTTACAGCAATATCTCTCTCCCTCATCCCTTGCTTCAAATCATACTAAGTATCAAAGAAGCATTTTTCTCACCCAAACAGAATACCATTTTCCTTAGAAAGGCTCTAAATCCGATGAATTAAACATCATCTTCTGCAACAACAAAGGGAAATTAGTATCCCCTCTTACTTTCTTCTTCAGCAGGGCAAGGTAGGGACTTCACCCCAGACAGACAATTCAAATAGTTCCCATAGGCATTTCCTACACCATTCCTTCAGAGGGACCATATTAAAAATAAACTAATGCTGTAGGCAGCTTTGGAAAATGACTTCAATGGTATTTATTGCTTTGATAGGGTCAGTGCACAGTATGTGCATGTTGCCTTTTAAACATATGTTTCAGGCAAAGAATCAAAGCTAATTTCAGTGTGTGAAAAGCAAGCAGATTTCATTACTGATTGTGACTTTAACGTCAAAATGATAAGGATGCTGGATGTAGGTTCTCAAAACTGAATGTCCAAATGGGAATTTATGATGTAGAACTTCAGCTTTATCATCCGTGGGCTTCAATATAGAATGAAGAAAGAAATTCTCTGCTACCAGGAATCTCACAGTTAACCCATGAGCCAGCTGACTATTTTCCCAGTCTCTAATTCTCCCTGCAGTTATTTCCTATCTGTAACACGTTAAAGCAAGAATGGCCATTGGCACTAACCACTTCTGGCATCCAAGTAGTGGATATGAAAGAGATCTGATTTTATTTTTTTTTTTTTTACACCACCATAATGCAGCCTCACTTTGACTCTTCGTGGAAGTGTCAGCAGAATTCATGACAAACCCAACACAATCTTATGCAAAGCACAATGAAAGGCCTGCTAATAAATTTAATTTTTTTTTTTTTAAATGGGGATTCCTCACACATTATTGCACCAGATCTAGTTCCCAGCTTCAGGCAATGATGTGTAATAAGCCTTCCCAAATTCTCTCAGAAAGGAGGTGAACCCATAGAATTATTAAAAAGCTTCAGGTATAAGCAGCAACAAGTGAATGAATGAGGACTTTCCCCAATGTTTGCCACAAAGTCAGGTTCAGGATTCACTAATGGTAAAACCCAGTAGCCTAAAGGTAGATATCTAACTCAGGATTAGATACCTAAAGCAGCCACATTTTCCACAAGATATTTTAAACATCTATTTAGCTATGAAAGCAAGTAGAACTAACTCACCACTGAAGAAAAAAGGTGCTTGGATATCTGTAAAAGACCTTAAATGTTTATGTTAACATGTATAAAAATGCATATACACATTCAATTAGTGAGTATCTATACATATACATCCTTGTGTACACATACTTATGTGCACTCCAGAGAGCCTCATTTGCACAGTGGGAAAGCGCCCACAACTTCACTTCGAGTCAAAGAAAGACGTGCAGGTTTATGAAGAATAATCAAGCCATTTTTTTAATGCCCCTGTCTGCAATTACAGACATGCACTCTCTGCTCTATAAGGCTTTGTCCAGGTCTGTTTAACAGCACCACACTCCCCTAGGTTCAAATGACACCTTTGAAACAACCGAAGCAGTAAATCACACCTCTTTATTATCATCTCAACAAGAATGATAACAACCTGCTCTGCTTGGTGAAATACCCATGGGAATTTCACCCAATTACGTGGGGATAACGTATCTTTCATGACTTTAGCTGTCTACCATTTCCATTGTGTACTTGGTAGTCGGTCACAAAGGACACAATCCACTGAAGCAAAATGTATAGACAAGGGGTTAGCCATTTCAAGAGTGGAGAAAGGGAGGTAGAAATCGAAGGAAGAAAGAGAGGGATGACACAGAGCAACTGCTCAGCTTAGTAGCACAGCTGCTTAAACTGAATAGCAATCAATGGGTTAGCATTCAATCCAAGTTTAGATCACATTGAAATCTATTAGAATACTGCATATAATGAATGACTCTTACTTATTTGGTATTCTATCTTGGAATTAATCAGCTCAGTTGTTATGCAGGGGGAAAAAATATTAAAAGAAAAAAAAAAAAAAGAAAAAAAACCACAAACAAAACCCAGCGAGTAGACAGGCCCAAACCCAAGAAAAACAACCACCTTGATTTCCCTGGTGGTTAACAGCCTGACAGTACTCAACAACACAGGCTGAAGTTGAACACTGTGAGAAGCAGTGCAAGGTAAAGGTTTTCCAGCTGTTGGGGCAGCAGCCTGGTTTGTGTGTGCACAACTTGCCCCGTCCCCTCCCTTCCACGCTCTCACAGAGCTCGTAGGGTTGTACCATCTGCTGGAGCACAATTCAGAGGTAGCTTTAAAGTGATGATAGCTCTGGGAAATGATAATCACTGGGTCATAGAAAGCTGTACTGCAGTGTATAAATAAGATAACAGAAAGTGCTGAGCAGGGCATGTTTGCATTACGAAATCTATTTTCCTTTTTCCTGTATAAAACCTGTCTTGAAAGCGGGGGGAATGCAGCAGGATTGAAAACCAGAAGGAAAGAAACACAGCCCCAGAAGCTGCACAAAGGAGGAGGGGGATGGAGGAATGGTAAGCTGTAGTATTATTGACTGAGGAATGATAAAAGAGGAAGGAATTCAACAGTTACATCTATTTCGCTTGGTGCAATGGCATGAGATCAAAGGCTTACGTTCACATTAGCCCAGAATAATGCATACTCCATAAATGATGCAAAGCTAGGCCACATTCCCAAGATGTGACAATGCCTCAAGATGCCCCTTTGCTAAGTTCAGGTCAAGGCAACAGGCTCCTGCATAAGAAATTCTTTTTCAAAGCACACAAACGTACTTAAACCACTGGGCATGGAGATCGACAACATTCAGGACAAGGCAGGATGTCCTCCACTGTCTTCTGCTTTTCTACAGATGGCTTTGCAAATTCAGTCACTTTTCATTCATTTGCAGGGTTTTTTCCCAATTGCTGTTGATATTTCAGAAGATCCAAACTATCCACCCAAGCACAGAGAAGCTCAGGCTGAAAAATCTTATTTTATTTTATTTTATTTTATTTTATTTTATTTTATTTTATTTTATTTTATTTTATTTTATTTTATTTTATCAGAGCNTTATTTTATTTTATTTTATTTTATTTTATTTTATTTTATTTTATTTTATTTTATCAGAGCAGAAAGCATCAGAAGATAGTCAACTCAAAATCCAGAGATGTTGCTCAGTCCCACCTCTGCACTGGCAGCCTTTGTCACCTTGATCAGCTCACCTGGGAGAGCCCCTTTAATGACTACAGAGCAAGAACAATGTCAAATGGCTCCTGAAAGCCCCAGTTTATTCTTTTTCTGAGACACATTTGTCAAAGCCACTTAAAGATTCAGATCAGTGCTGGCTGTACCTTGATTCCTGGGGGATCCAGCCATTGTGGATCCCTTAAAGAAAACACCACCAGGACACATTCATATCATAAATTCCTTTAAGAAATCTTAATCTCTGGGAGTCTCTATGCCATTAACTAAATGGAGATGAATAATTATTTTCCCTCACCTTTCACGGTTTGGTTGGTGCAGGGAAGCGTTGCCATACCAACAGCGATCCAGCCTGGCCGTAGGACAGGGCTGGAAGTGTGGAGGTGCAGACATCCCAGGCCGAGAAGAAAATCCTCCTTTCCATCCCTCCCTCCTCTCCTCCCTCCCTGCCTCCCTCCCTCCTCTTCCTGGAAGAGAAGCAGTTTCTCTTTGTGAGAGAGCACAAAGGGGAAGAAAGAAAAGGAATTGTCCATCAAGCTCAGCAGAGCCTCGGGGGCTTTCAGCAGAGGATGCCACAGCCTATGAGGAGAGCGAGGCGCACTGAAGACTGATTTTAAAAGGACAGTTCAACACTAGCTACACTGAGCTGCCTCCAGCAGTCCTCTGCCTGTGAAGAACATGTGGCACTGAAAGACTCACTGACATCTTCCTGTGCTTTGCTTTCCTCAGATCAGCACCGCTTCCCCTTCACAGGGACAGCTGAGTCCTCTGCTGTTTGCAGGGCGCCCAGTGATGCTGCCCCAGCTGCCAGACCCTTTCTGGGGGTGCACAGCAGGCACCACTGACCTGGTGGGTCTTCTGGGTCCCTCCTCACCTGCCAAAAACATCACCAGGCCTGTAAACGTTACTTCAAGGAAGATGTAACAGATATATTCATTCCCTGCAAGGGGCTGTAAATCCTGCAGACCCAAACAGGGGTTCTAGCCAGTACTGGAGGGGAATAATCCATGCATCCGGTGCCAAACCTGTGTCCACTCCAGACACCCTTCTTGAGACGTTGGCACCAAAAAGGGACTGTCAATAAGCACAGAGAACAAGGTGTTTGTGAGAGGAGAGTGGAAAGCAAATGAGAGAGCTACAGAAATTACTCTGGGCAGACACAATAAAGCTGAGTTTATATACACATATATATGTGCATGTGTGTGTGTGTGTACAATAATTAATGGAGTAGAAAAAATAAAAGACATTTTTTCTCAAGTATAAGAGGTGAATGAGTGTAAACAAAAATAGAGCAATTCAAAACCACTACAGAGCTACCAGACAACACAGCCGTAATGCCTTCCAGACCATGCAGTCCCACTGAGACTACACTCAAAACCAGACCCAGAGACCTTGAATATCTAGAGTACAATTATCTATTAAATGTAAACAAGCCCTGGGAGATCCAAAACTCCTTGGACTGCAGGAGAATAGGAAAACATCCATTCTTCAGAGAGAATGACAGATCACCCATGAAAGGAGGAATCTTCAAGAGCAGGCTGAAGCATCTAAGTCAAGAGGTGTTCACATGCATTCACCATGAGAAAGACCAGGTCTTTATGGGACTGAGCCTATATCGGCCTTTGGAGACAGAGGTGCCAAACCAAGGCAGCACGGAACACCAAAGTGAGGAGAAAAGTGGGATTGGGTGCTATTAGGATTATTTCTGCAAATTAAGGCTCTCCTTTACCCATGACAGGCCCTCAACAATCCATTCCCATCAGCTCTTTGGGTGGGACTGCTCACCAGGCACTCCCTTCTCTACCCAGGCCATGACCAAGGGCCCCCTCAGCCCTCTCTCCTCACATGCTGGGCTGCCCTGGCTCTGCTGCTCTTACAGCCTCAGACCTCACCCACACCTTGAGTTATCCCAGCTCTCACTGCAGCTGGGTGTTTTCCTCTTCATGCTTCGGCACCAGGGCCACATTTCAATACAAAAAGGATGTCCTGGTCATATCATCACAACTGACACAGCTCTCCACGCTCAGCTCTCAGCCCTTTCTCTTCAGCTTCCAAAGACCTATGTCTGCCTTTCACTCACCTGACAGACTTCCCATTTTCTCTGGTTTTTGATCTATGAGATCAAGCTGGCATATTTCTCCATCTTCCCTCTCCTGAGCCTCATAGACGAGGTGTCCTGATCTTTAGACCTCAAGGATGACAAAGAGTGAAAGATTTTTCACAAAGTTAATGCAGTGTGAGTGAAGTGATCAGAGAAATAAGATTATGCACCTAAGTTTAATATCTTCATAAGGTACTTGGAAGATCAGCTCAAGCACCCTGCAGGAAGGCCTTGGAAACATCTGGAAGACTGGGATAACAAGAAATTTACAAAGCTCAACAAGGTCAAGTGTAAAGTCTTGCAGCTGGGAACACATAATCCAGGAATAAAAAGGTAATAGGAATATAAACCTGGCTGGGACCAGCTCTGCAGGAAAGGCCCTGGGAGTCCTGGTGGACAACGAGCTCCATGAGAGTGAAGAGTGTGCTGCTGCTGCACAGAAAACCAACAGGATGTGGGTTGCTCAACCAGCAGAGATAACAAAGTCATGATCCCACTCTAATCAGCCCTTGTCAGGCCACATCTGGAACACTGCGTTCAGTTTTGGTCTCTGCTACATAAAAAAAACCCCCAGTGGACCCGATGGAGAAGGTCCAAAAAAAGGCCACGGAGATGACCAAAGGGCTAGGAAGCTGCCAGATGAGGAGAAGTTGACACATCTGGGTTTATTCAGATGATAAAATGAGGCCATGGGGAGACCTTATCACCATGTTCTAGTACTTAAAGGGTGGCTGCAAAGATGGAGACTCCCTTTTTACAAGGAGTCTCATGGAAAATGGGTAATGGATACAATTTACTCCTGGGGAGATTCCAATTAGACATAAGAGGAAAATTGTTCACAATGAGAACAATTAGCCATTGGAATCGTCTCTCCAGGGAAATGGTGGGTTTCCCAACACTGCTCACTTTTATGACTCAGCTGGAGAGAGTGCAGTGCCAATCTTGTCCAGAGGCTGCTTTTGCCAAGTTTGGATCAGATGATCCTTGAGGTCCCTTTTTCCAATCTGGCATCCTAGGATTAGATGATTCCAAATACATTTTTGGAGTGGATATCTACTGTTGGCTCTTTATGGACTGAAGACTCTCTCCTTCCACACTCACATCCCCATCAAAGCCTCCTGGATGAGTAAACACCTCCCTCTTGGGAGCCTCAAGAGCTCTGACATGAAGAACAGGTTCAGCCACTCCTTTGAGACATTTTATTAGAGTGGCTGCACCACTTTTAGAAAATAACCTTGCTAAGCACTGTGAAGTTTGGGTGTCTGGGAACATATCCACTCATTTCCAAAAGTTTGTCATGAACATAGAAGAAAAAAAAAAAAAAGAAGAAAAAAAAAGCTGAATTTTTTTCAAAACTGTGCTGCTGGCCAAGACGATTGCAGGGATGAACTAGATGAGCAGATGTAGACCAGGCAGAGACTCCTGCTTTTCTTGGTGGAGCTATGCCTAAGTGAAATCCCTTCACCAGAAATAATGAAATGGACATCTATGACAGCATCTGGAAGCTATTTCTGGATATACTTCAACAAGAGCAAATGCATTAAGGGTGGACAAGTGTTTTACGGGAAGAGGCAGCCACACAGAGGTTGGGAGAGCATGGAGGCCTCAGCTAAGGGGCGAGGAATATGAGAAGGAAGAAAGAAGAGAAGCAGCCAGCCCCACTGAAAAAACGGGATAATCACTGTTAAAGGGTCACAGTCTGTAATCATACCAGCCTGCCTAATTTTATTTCTGTGCAGGAAATATGCACAACTGCTACTCCCTGGACTTAAAAAAAATAAAATTGAATAGTTAAGTCAAAATGAGGGGGAGTAAGACGTCATTGTAATGAATGAAAATAAAATGTCTTGATCAAGCACCATTATATCAAGAGGGATGAATGATTAAACAGCCATAGCTACATCAGTAGAACTTTCCCCTTCTATTTTTCTCCCCCTTCATAATTGCGGGGTTAAGAAATAATAGCTATGAAGTTTGTCTAAGAATGGCATTAACTGCTGTTTTGTATTGATGCAAAAAATAGAATAGATTAATACTATATCACAGTACTTTTTTTACCTACATTTATAAATATCAATAAAAGCTTTAAGATAACCAGATAATTACTTCCTTGAAAAGTCCATTAGACACCTTGTGCTTTTGTGTTTTTTCTGTGCCACAGAACAAACACCAAAAGAAAAGTTACAGACTCAAACAATTTCTGACGTAAAAGCTTATTTCTCCTTCACCTTTTAAAATTAAAAAAAGTCCTCAGGGAGCAAACAAATATAGCAATTATGCTGCCAAAGCCAAAAGAGAAGCTCCTCAGTGAAGATGGGAATCAGTTCCTGAGCATTTTCGTCTCCTCACTGTCTCACAGGCATGCCCGAGGCACACAGCACAGGGAAAGGCCAGACACCCATTTGCAGTAATTTCAACAAAACTCCCAGTCCCATCCTCACCTCTCCGAGCATCTTAGAAATTATCTTGCTGCACAATGCTGGGTGGTCTGGCGACCTTTACGATGCGCCAGCTTGCTCTGGGCTCACGTGTGCAGCCCCACCACTGCCAGCAGACGCTTTCCACAACCTTCCAGCACAGAGCACCAAACTGCAGCCCCCTTGCCCCATGCACAGGCTCCAGAGGCATTGGCATTGCCTCTGCAGAGGCCCAAAGAGAGCAAATGGAACATGCTTCTCACTTCTATTTTACCCCTCGGAGCGACACATCCCAATGACCAGCCTGACTTCTCCACCAGGCATGGAGATGTCTTGGCCTTTGTCTTTCTAGAGCTCTGGCAAACATGTTCCACCCCACATAGAATGCTCTTTTTTTATTCATCACAGCTTTTATTGATTTGTATTTGTCTGCATTATCTGCTCGGGTTATTTGCTGGCTCACCGACAGAAGGGTCAAATTTGTGCTGGGTTGTCCTTACAGTGTTGCTGCAAAAAAATAAAAACGGTTAGCAACAGTAAAAGTGGTTTTTTTTCCTGTAACTGGCCTCTGTTAGGCTCCAGCCAGGAGCACCCCGCAAGCGGAAGGTGTGGCTGGAGAGGCCACAGGTTTGACTCAAAAATGCTTTGGCCTTGGAGGCTGTTCTCACCCAAAACCAAACACTTTCTTGATGGGAAGCCACAGCAGGAAGGTCTCCTCTGATGTTCCTACATGGAAACAAAGGGCTTTCACCTCCTGAAGAAGAAACACACAAAAATATACATATATATAGAAAGAGAGACCTATAGATAAATCAATGCTTATTTATACCTTCATATATATATATCGACCTTAGGCTGACATGGCTGGACAAAAAAGGATTTCCTAAAGGAGAGAGGCTGCTTGCTTTTGCAGGGTAAAGTGTACCCTGATTAAATGCGTGAGCAGTCACCATTTTCACAACAGAAGATTCAAAGGAACGCTCTCCTCCCTGACTTACTCCTGGAACGTCATCTAAGGTCCACCTTGCCAGTGCAAAGCTCACTGCTGACTTCAACAAGATCTGAAAACACTCTAAGCATCTCTTTCAAAACCAGGTTTTAGAGACTAGCTCCTGCACCTGAGCCTACTTCTGGCTGCTTTGTTCCTGTTTTTAACTAACAGGCATCTCCAGCTCCTGGAGGGACACCTTGGTTTTGATGGAAACTGGTTAAATTTCAGAAGTCCTGGGCACCTTCAGGACTAGGGAGCTGTTGGGAGCAACTCAGTCAGCATCTGCTCTTGGAAACCACGGTCCTTACCAGACTTGGCTAGTTCTGCTCGTGCCTGAACCAAGGTCACACCCCATGGTCACCCCCAGGATGCTGCCACACGGAGTGGTGTAACCTGGGGGCTGTTGTCCATCAGAAAACACCATGTTGGAGCTGCTGCTCTCACAGTGACAAAAGCAGTGCAATTCCATTTTTTCCACACCGCAGAAATCCAGCCGGTTCAAGGGCACCATCCTGGATTTTATTACCACCACAGCTAGCAGGAGAAGCAGGACAAAAAGCGAGGTGAAAAAGGTGTGTGTGCTAGGAATGTGGGCATGTTTACCATTCCTTTCTGCTAATCACAGTGATGTATTTGTATCACCTACACAGATATACATCCTCACTCCTCAGACTGGTTCTAGCTGATCTGTATAATGTATGCAGAAGGCTTGGTTCTCACCGAACAGAAATAGAAAGGAAGATTTGCTGTGAGAAAATCTATTTTTTTTTTCTGTGAATATTAATCATTTCAGCTTTGATAGTGAAGTGATATGAGTGAAAAGCCAAGAATTGCTCCAGGGCTTCACAGAGATGACTATTGTAGAAAAGACATTTGCTGGAGATAACGTTGCTTAAGCTGAGAATCATTATACTGTACACAGTTAACTCCAATCAACCTGCTTGCTCCCCAAGATTTAAACAGAATTAATGTGACATCCCAGATGAAGCTGGAACTCAGCAACTCAGAAAATAAAAGTGACAAATTAAAGCAAGTTCCATATGTGTTTTAATCTTAAATGGCAAAAAGAAAACCATTGTGCCAGATGATAGGAGAGCAATATGGTCCCAATACACTTTTCATCTCCTTAGCAGCTTTAAATAATGCTTGGTACGTTTTGCAGGAAGAAAATATGGGGATTGCTCTAAAAGTTTCCATGGATAAGAAAAAGGTCATCACCTTTTGGCCTGGAAAGTCAGAATAGATTTTGGACCAACTAATACACATCACCAGAATCTACTGGTCATGTGGTCATCTTAATGGATGTTCACAAAAATCTTCTCATTTCAAACTGAATTTAAAAATCTTCAGTTAAAGATCAAATAGATGAACGCCTTTCTTTTCTCTGGGAAGTGCACAGACACAAGGGGAAACTTGCATTACACCAATTTTTCATCCAAACTTATTCATGTTACAATGTTTTATAGCTCCATGAAGGACACAACTCTCAAAAGCAGGCCTTGGAAAAGAATAGTTTGCAGGATAAGGAGACAAAGGAAATTTTGAACAGGTTGGGAACTGAGGCAGGCAGAAGCTGCGAGCGAGAGACAGAACAGCAGTGGCAGAGCTGGGTGTGTCAGTGTTCTTCCACCTCACACCTCTGGTGGGCAGATGACCACTGATGCAAGAGGGAAAGATGAAAGGTCACGGGATTACCAGCAAGAGAATGTGCATTAGCCACTGGTACGTGGCTGAGTGAGGAAGCAGAAGTGGGTAATTGGAGCTGGACGGTCAAATGAGCACTAACAACTGACTCCTGCACCGAGCTGGGAGGGCTGGCTGGTGATGGAATAAAAACAATACTCTGAGTTACCTTAAACAAGCAGTGAAATTAAAAATAAATAAATAAATAAACAAATAAAGTCCCTCTTCTATAATTGATGCTAATCATCTTTCCACTCTGAAAGGCAGCTATAAGTTGCATTAAAAGGTAGGGTCTCTTATTAAAACCAATTGTGCCAATTTACTACTTCTACCCTTCCTTCTTCCCCGCCATCATCAGTCTCACAGGTCATTCTCTCTCCTTCTTCTTGCCTCGCTGCATTTCCTCCTCCTGCTAATTTACTGTAACAGAGGCAGCAGCAGGATTTTCCTATTCATCAGCGAAGAGGTCTGAGATATGCACCTCTGGGAACTGATGCATATTTACAATATCATCAGGAAAGCTCAGTCACCAGGTTGGTTTGGACAAGTGCGCACTCTGACAGCCCCAAACCAATCAAACAGCAGGGCTTAAAGCTCCAAAACACAAGAATCTTCAAAGTTTCACCTTGTCTGTGGTTTCTAGGGAGGTTTTTAAGAAAGGTAGGAGAAATAATACTAAAAATGAAGTATACTTTGGAAACTTCTAATTATCAGAGTCTGTGCCTTACAAGGAATGAATGCTAACAAACTGTATGATGCAGCACAAAGAAGGATCACACAAAGGCACAATGAGACTGAGAAGTAGAATCACAAAAAGAGGGAACAGCATCTTCTTCCATGCTGCCTTAGCTTGCAAGGTGTAACCAGAAGAGTGTATTCTGTCACCATCTGTTGAATCCAGGTGGAGCAGTGTTCTTTATCTCCTCCATGACCTGTCATCCCAGAGATATCTTCTGTGAATGGGCCCATTGATCTCACTGCACGGCTGATAAAATTACTTCGTCCCACTGGGAGATGCTCCACTCAGGGGCAGGAGACAAGCATGCCTACCTGAATAAAAGATTTGAGATTTGGAGTGCCAAGGCACCTTTCTCCACTGCATGCCCAGAGGAAGACCAGACCCTTCTGTGCCACCACTGCACCTTCAGAGGACAGCTCCACCCTTCTACAGGCTCATTGCTTCAACAGAACCACATCTGCCACTCCAAGGACTGCAGCCACCATTTAATCAGACTGCTACCAACATCCTGACCAACAGGGTGTCATGTTGTATTTTGACTCTGTCAGTGTTTTTTGTACTACTCCGTTTTAATTTCAATTTTCCCAGTAAAGAACTCTCATTTCTATCCTCATATCTTTGCTGGAGAGCCCCTCAATTTCAAAATTATAATAATTAGGAGGGACAGGGTTTACATTTTTGATTTCAAGGGAGGCTCCTGCCTTCCTTAGCAAACACCTGTCTTCCAAAGCCAAACACACATATGAAACCTTTCACTCTGAAAAAAAATTACAGCCTACAGGTAAAACTCCACTGGCTTGTGCTAGTATGAAATTAATTTTGACCCAGTTTTTCCTTATTTTGCATTATAATACATAATATTAAATTTAAAAGTCAAAACATAAAATTTTTATCCTTCCTTTTGAAGTGCCAATACATTTAATTCTGACAAGACGAGGACATTTTGATATTTGTCAGACATTTTTGATTTGTTCTCCTTCCACTAAGTCAAAGGGAAACTGGATGAACCTATCAAGGCTTCAAGACAGATGGAATGCAATGATGCTGCACTAAGTTCTCCAAAATGCTGTGCAGGCAGGATGAAGGCAGGGTGTAACAGCAGAAACAGGAGCATGCAGCCAGGATATCAAAGTCTGGATTTCTAATCTCCACATTTTAACAAGCAACCTGGATCTGATCAGATATATCACACTGTCTATGTTTATATGTACTGCATGGAATCAGATGTTTTCCTTTGAAAAAATCAAATTCGAGTACAGGTAAAGAAGACTGCGCATAAGCTGTTGGTTTTTAGGTGGAAGAGCTCCAAAGCACCACCCAGAGCTGTAATAAAGTTAGAGCAGCACCGCAGTCTTGAAACTCCATATTTGATGTGCATTTGAAACAAAGAGATGCCACTCCCAGGCTGCACCTCCCATGATGAGGAACCAGGTTAAATTATGCCAGTAAGGTGAGGGTGAGAAATAATATCTCTCTGAAAACAAATACTGAGTAGGAGAGTGGAAGTAGAAAGTAATGAAGTGAAAAGGATGTCATTAAAAAAAAAAAAGAAAAAGAAACACAAACAACATTAAGAAAAACTGTAGTCCTACCACTAAAGGGTAGCTGGAGTACAGGTTTCCTTCTTTCACAAGTGACAGTGATTTTTTTAATATTTTGGTACAGTAGGTTTCTTTGATAAATCCAGAGAGAACCCGGGGCTGTTTGGTACGACAGGAAAAGAACATATACTATGAAGGTGAAAAAAGGCATTAAAACCAGTACATACACACAAAAATTCCACAGGACCATAGGATCTTTGTGTCCATAGCATCAGGATCCAGTGCTTTGCCTCATAACTCTATAAGTACAAAACACAAAATATTAGATTGATGATAGATAGATAGATAGATAGATAGATAGATAGATAGATAGATAGATAGAAAGAAAACCAAAACTCATCATACTCTTGAACTTGTCCACATTCCCATTACATCATCTTGCCTCATTTTCAACTGCATGTTCATTTCACCTCAAGCAGGCCAAACAGTTCTTCTCAGGAAGACCTTCTTTTGATAGATAACACATTTTATACCCCAAGATTGTTTCCATTCCCCATGAGCCTCCCTTGGTCTGCATGGAAATTCCTCTGCATCCCAGACAGTGACTCGTAAAGCAGAGATGACAGGCAGTCCTTCGGGTGCAGGGCAGAAATTCACGGCATCCCAGGTTTCCAGACAGACTTCTCCTTTCTCTGCTCCACTCAGTGCATCTGAGTTACACGGCCAGACCTGTCTCCTTGGCACACTCGGAAGCATGATTTCCACCTCCAGCAATTAATGCTTAATGAAAAAACAGTAGCCACAACAGCTCCATACCAAGACTCGAAACCATCTGTTCCTGCCTTGTTACTGCGCGCTTTCCAGAGTGACCAATCCACTTCCTACCAACAGCGTGGTACGCATCTGTTAAAGAAATATTTTACTGCACAGGCTCTGGGTGGATTTCTGGTGGGGGGTGGAGGGGCAAAGGAAGCCAAAATAAACCCTGTCTTGATTATTTTAAGGTACATCTCTTGCTCCAGCACACATTTATAAATCTCACCCAAGAGACAGGAAGGTGCAGTTACACTGGAGAATGCCTTTGGCTTGTCTTGGCAAGGCTGCTAAGAATAATTAGAAGGCTTCAGTTTTTTAATGACCCCATTCATGCACCCCAGCCTTCACTTTCCCTAACGTGGTGTGGAGCTCCTGCATGCAGGGAGCAGCAGGCAAAGGAGGGATTTGTTGACAATATATTTGGAAAAAAAAAAAAAAGGCACCATCGCTGTTGTGTGTCAATAGTCATCTGAATGTGCCCATTTGATATTTTACTGACAGAACTGAAAATATGTTTGAATTTCAAACTTGTCGAGATGGCTGGGATGCAGGGATTATTTTCCCCTGAGGGCAGATAAACAAGACGGATGGACTAAACTCCGAATCGCCTAATGATCAAAATGCAAGGTAAGCTGTCACAGAGAGGGCTCTTCTCATCCTTGCTGACAGCATGAATTCTGCTGAATTATTTCTAGTCTTCCTGATTAATGGGCCTGGTGACTAATTAGTTTGTGAGTCTTGCTCATAAACGGCACTTTGATAGCTGCCACTTTGAGAGAAAGACCTCACTGATGTCAGCTGGAGATGTGCTCTCCAAAAAACCCGTCCCCGGGTGATCCCACAGCTGACAGTGGGTACACAGGTGTAGTTTGGCCCTAATGGTGGAGACACAGCCCTGGCTGGGGACCCAGGTCCACTCTACCCCACAGTACTTTGGAGAATACCTGATTAAAATGAGAATCATTTTATTAGTCTGTCCCATCACTCCCAGCTGCTGCTTCCCTCCTTGCCTGGAAGTACCAGAATCAGTTTATTTTGGCATCATGTCGGGAGAACAACGTCTAGACACTTTCTAGATCCCGCTTTTCCCTACAAATGCTCCCAGCTATGGAATGTGGCGGTCAGGGTCCCACACCTATGGCAGATGACGCACAGGTTTTGGATTTATAGCTCTTCTGAGACACCAGGAGTGTGTTGGCATTTCACTTCAGCCATCACAACATCGGGGGATTTTGTTTACTGGGAAGGGTTTCAATCCCAAGATGTATCAATGCAGTGAACACTAAAACGACTTTGCTCTACTACTTCCAGAAAAAATGTTCTGTCTGAATTGTTTGGCCTCATGAAGAAAGAGAGAGAATATAAATGACCACAGCCACTTTCTGAGCTCCTCCTCCACTCCAAGGCCACCAGGAGCACTTGCTCAGTGTCCCACAGCACAATTCATTTTGAGTCGTGACCCAGTTTGTGCCCAGGTAAGAATCCCTTAGGGTGACCACACACCAAAATAACTTGTTCACCTGCAACAACAGGTGGGTGTGACTTGGGAACGGTGTCAGGAGTGACAAGCAGACTCATCTCCATCTCATCTCCATGAGATCTGTTTCTACACAGATGTATTTCCTTGCAGCATTTATTTCTTAAAAGATGTCCTTAGAGGTGATACCCTGTGGAGTCCCACACGGGCAGAACAGAGGGAAGACAGCTTAGCAATTCTATGCCATTATTCGTCTTTCCCCGATTAACACTAATTATGCTGAAACTACTTACACAAAATGGAAAGCCCAAGCCTTGCGAACTTTCTCACCCCTGTGGTCCAGGATCCACATCCTTACTCCATCTGTAACTGAGTCCCATATTGGAAGAGGTATCAACCACCACCCTGTTTGATCATTAAGTCACAGACTTCCCTTCCCAAGTGTCTCTCCCTCAGTTATACAGAAGAACAGATGGAAATCTGGTAGAGATGTTCATGCCATGGTTCTCCTTCTCCTCATAAGGACTCATCTGCTGGGAGCCATTGATTTGGCAGCTCCTACGAAAAGGATGGATACACACAGTGAGGATGGAATCTGTCCTGATCTTCGCTCAGTAGTAGCACAGGTATCTGCAAGTCAGTCATGCCAAGGTTTGAACCTCCGATTTCAGTCCTGCTCTCCAAAGGGCAGGTACAGAAAACCCTGCACCTGACATATAGTTTGTTGCCTCCTCCTCTTCAGCTCAAATGGCAAAAACACACTCAGTACACAAGTGGCAAAATCCCATCCCCGGAATGAGCCTGTATGACTGCAATCTTTTCCTCACCTGCAGGAATTAAAGACTACGCACAAACATTCAGCCCAGAATGCCCTAGAGCTCAAAAGCCAACACCACAGCAACCCTGTCAGGGGTTGCTAGTGCTGGTTTTTGCCCTGTGGTGGCCCAGTGCAAGTGAAGAACTGTGTCAAGTCTTGGAACGAAATTTCCTGCAAGTTAACTTCCTCTTTGTGGTCTGTGAGTCCTCCTGGCACACAGAGACTGTGGAAAGGAATCATTCTGAAGGGAGAGACAATCTGCTCCAGGTAAAGCCCAGACAGCTCCAGGAAAGGGCAGTCTTTGCCAAGAGACCAGAGTCCATCTATTAGCTAGCCAACAGCACGTCTGCACTGACAAACAAAGCAAAAACTCTCACCAGAAGTGGTTTCCAGCACTCAGGTCTGGGTAGATAATTCTGCAAGAGGAGTTTTGGTGTAAGAAACTCTCCTTCAGCTCGAAGAATTAGACACCGTTAGAGACATGCATTATTCAGCTCCATTCTGTTCTGATGACTTGTTCAGCTCAGCGGCTGTATTGCAAAAGGTAAACAGGTTTCTACCCATAATCTTGTTGTCTCTGAGCAGCAATCCATCTGTCTCTCATTTATAGTATCGTCTAGTGGTGTGTCTTCTTACCCAGGTGACACTCCCTTCAGATACTATTTTAATACCGCTGAAGACAGACAAAACCCCAGATTTGCCTAAGCAAATTTAAAAGAGCTATTTAAAGATAAAGATGCAGCAAAGCTGAAGCTAATACAGTAAAGATTTCTCAGGAGGGTTCCTAAACGGAGAAATTACTGAGAAAGAAAATAATTCACCAGAAAGCTCTGCAAGATAAAATGAATTATAGCAGCTCCTAGTTAGGACAGTATCATAAGGGATATATGCATATAGAGAAATCTTGGCATTGTAAATTTCATTCCTAAGAGGCTTCTATCTACTAGTGAAAGATTTAAGTTTGACTTTAGTCTTTGATAAAGATATCTAATGCTCAATTTAGAAACTTCTCAGGAGCCTGAATCTTGTGCTGTTTTCCAGCACACCGAGGACAGAAATGTCCATAGCTCATGAGAAAAAGATGTTGGGAAACAGTTAATAGGGCAATAAAAGCCAGGTTACCTGTTTTGGGAATCTATGTACCATGGGTTGGTTTTGCAATGATGCTAACTGCATTATGAAAATAGAGGTTATTTGCACCCTAAATAGATAATTGCCCATGTCATTCAGACACAGTCCCTTGCACAGAGAAATGGCTATTGTTGAGATGAACCAGTTTTTCGAGTCCAACAAACAGATCAGCTCCTGAGGGTACATGTATTGTCTTGTTAACTAACCCCTTGACAAAGAAGACCTACAGTTATAAAAACATGCTCTTCCCACTGGCCAATTTTGGATTAAAAGTGAAAAGGCAGAAGGAAAACCTGATTTCAGAAATAAGAGGAGACTCCACAGTCTGGAGAAGCAGGCATGTGAAAGGATATTAAGGAAGAGGAAAAATCCTGGGCTGAATAAATAGGTCTGATCAAAGCCCAAATAACACTCAAGAGCAATGCCAGAAGTGAAGCAAGGTTAAGCGTATGCAGATGTTTCACTGTTCAGTCTCAATCTGTACATGACCTCTTGGACTATCTGACTCAGACAGTAAGTGTGTCTAAAAGGCTTTGGGATGCCTACTTGTTACAAGCCTGAAATAGTAAACAGTAAATCAAAACCTCATGCAAAGGTAAGGCCCTGGGAGAGAACAGGCTTAAGAGGTGTGGGTGCTTCCAGATGTCAGCCCTGGTCCAAAGGCAGCTGTAACTGAGCAAGGAGGTGATTGATTGCCTGTATGAAGAAAGGAGAAGGAAAAAGATAGTGTCTACAAGTAGTGAAAGTGAGCAAAACTCCACAGAGCAGTGCCCCAAGCTGGCTCCATCAAAAGGCAGCGGGACCATTTTGCAGCAAGAGGCAGCCCCACAAGGGCCACCAGGCTGAGGCATCACAGCCTGGCACGAGTGGGACATCCTGTCCTGAGCAATCCAGCATTCCCAGCACAGCATCTCCCCAGGTGCAGGGGCACAGCACCCAGAGAAGCCCTTCAAAAACTTCAGTGTGCCCACCCTCCCTGTTTTCACCACTACAACTTCCCTCAGAGCTGAGCCCAGGGCTCAGACAGATCACTGTACATGACGAGTACTAACCTCATTATTTAATGTACATCTTGAAGATACCAAACTGACGAGGAAACCACAAAAACCTCATCAAAAATGGAGCAATACAAACCTCTCTGGGTGCTTCTTCATCCTGCCCTTCATCTGTCAAATGCAAGTCCTTAGATGCAGAGGACATCAAACAGTCTCCTTCTGTACAGCACCTTGCACAGTAGAGTTAAATTTCAGTCACAGCCTCTAGCCATTCAAGTAAGGTAAGCATTTCAGGTCAAGTGACAAATACATGAAATATCAATTACTACAGAAATCTCAGGGGGGCAGGTAGGAATACTTCAAAAGGACCATATGCATTCAGTTCTTCATGTTAATAACTCATTTACTGCAAACTTTCTCCACTTTAAAAATGTCAAAATGAACTGAAGAAACCCCAAGCGTTTAGATGGGTCTTGTTACAGGGGACAGCTTGTGAGATAATACACACATACAGAAACTGTCCAAGACAATAAAAAAAGGCAATATGAACTCATGTCAAACTTCAACTGTCCCAAAATCACTCAATTTTTAGAAGACGGGTACTCATCACTCCTTAAAAACATGGAAGTCCCTTCAAAAGACTTTAAGTATCCTTTGATTAAGATCCCCTTATATCAGGAGTCTCTCCTAAAGGTATTTTAGGCCTCTCATTTTCAGGTCTTCTAGTGCACCACGATTAAGGAGAAGACCTGAAGCATTTTTTCTATTAATATCAAAACTCAGGATTATTTTTGCTTGTAGACAACTATTTTTGGAAAGCTTCACACAACAGTCAGGACAGATTATTACTTGTAAGCATTTACCTGCAGTTTGTTCTAAGTACACACCAAGGAAAAAATCCTCTGAGTGTTTACCAACCAAAGAATTGTCTTGGCATGAAAAGAGGCAGAAACCTCCAGAAACTGCAGCTGAGGATGCAATCTCTGATGAAACAGGAGTTGGGAAACATGGAGAGGTACATTTTATCTTTTAGGAAAAACTAGGAGGGTAGAATTGGTGCACTGTAGAAATACTTGTGGAAGAAGTAGATGAGAATCTTCCCAAGAGGGGACTCCACTACTGGTAGTTATTACAGGAAGGTCTTTCCAAAAGCTTCACTCTCCATCAGACCTTTCTTAATCAAATCCAAGTCATGGGGCAGGACTGCCTGACCAATCTGATGAAAGAGTGAAAACTAAATAACAGTACAGCTCTCAAGAGGCTGTAAGAGTGAGGCTTGAGTTTTTCTAGACTTCAGAAATATGAGAACTAGGGGAAAAAAATATGGCAAAATTCTTCCTTTGAACTGTCTTAATCCAAAACACATTGGTGTTCCATGCAGGCTTCACAAAAAAAACTAATGCAGCTTAAGCCAAATGCAGCAAGAGGAGCAACTGAGATGGATATCAAGGTGTACCCATACAAAAGGACACCTTAGTCTTCAGCACTGCCCATCTAACGTCTCATCAGGCAACAAAAAATTATTATGGTTTTTTTATCTTAGAGAGAATTATGATTCCAAATTGCAACAATAAAAACCTTGTTGTCATTTCATGTAGTAAGAAGCAAGCCTGTCCAATTCAGCTGTGAACATATCCTCTTCCAAGTGCCTACTGGAAAAAAAAAAAGTACACAGAAGATTGCTGTACACACAGAAAGACAAGAGAGAAAGTAAAACAATTATGCATGTGTATAAAATACAGCACATATAATTTATATATAAACAGTATTTATGTAACTAGGAGTTACTAAGCATCATTGCTTAAAGAAAATGCTTAAAATATCTAAATGCAAATAGTCTAAACTGCACAAAGCCAAATTTTCCTCATGTCTAATTTTTAAATAAAGCATTTAAGAACATCATTGAGGTAAAATTTCTTCTCTCACCGAGACTGTGCATTAAATTCCCAACCAGCAAAGGAATTTTTATGGAAGTCTAATGCTTCCTGTAACATTTATCCTTCATAGTGTGGCTTCTCAAATAATTTTGCGGGTTTTTTCTCTTGCACTGTCATAAATCTTTATCTTCATGGTCATAGCTTTACAAAACCCATGTCTTCTGCTGACACAAAGGCAGCAGTTACTTCTCAGTCCCACCACACAGGTTAGCTAAACACAAACCTCAAATTAAAATAGCACTGGGCGCAGACATAAAATCCAGAAAGCAAA
Source organism: Bombycilla garrulus (assembly GCA_013400315.1). NCBI lineage: Eukaryota > Metazoa > Chordata > Aves > Passeriformes > Bombycillidae > Bombycilla > Bombycilla garrulus. The sequence continues at coordinate 45,593 of VXBU01019147.1, forward strand.
GAGACACAGAGCTGAGAGTGTCACATGCAATGCCACAATCCCCATCGTGCCAGTTAAACCCAAAACAGCTGCCTTTCAGCCTGGGACCCACTTTCCTCTCACATTCCACAAAACAGGTATTTTCTCACCTGCAGGATGAGAGGGGGAGACTCAAATCTCAAACACTATTTTTGCAAAAAAAACCAAATACTAGGGGCTGAGCCTCTCCAGCCATGGCAGAGCACTCCAGCCCAGAGTCACCAGGCACGGACCTGGGAAAGGTGAGGCCTCTGAGTTGCTAGCCAGAAAACAGAACAGGTATAAATGGCATCACAACACCAACTGCAGTAATTGGGGATTTGCTTGTTGTGCAAAACGTGGGCAGCTGGCATGCTGAGGTGTCAGACAGGGCTGTAGCAGAACAGCAACCAAGAGCAGAGTGTAAAATACAGCAGGAAATGCACATACAGCTTCATCTCGTGCTCTCTCTGGCCACCCTTTGAAGCTGGGCAGCAGTTTTTAAACCATGCTGCCATTTTAGCAGACAGAGCTAGCAACACTGGTCAGGCACGTGAGAGCTGGTCAGCCACGTGACATCTGACAGGACCACACCACTCCAAGAAAACACAGCTATCCCAGCACCTGCACGCCTCAGCCAGCAGCACAGAGCAAGCCTGCGGGACAGGGACACTTGAAGTGGGAAGTGATGGAGGAACCAGGCCACAGAGGCATTTCTGTTGTCTTGTGAATGGAAGAGCATTGCAGAAACCAGCTCTGCGTGTTTTCAGAGGGTGGGGGGAAAGTACAATAACAATGAAGCAAAGAGAACCATTTGTGTTTTACAGCTGACCTTGCTTTTTTTCCCCCATTTTCTTTCACTCATTGAGCTCTAGCACCAGTAGAGTGACCTTTTTAGTGTCCCCTCCTCCACTAGGTCATCTTTGTGTACATCCTAGTGCCAGTTCCATTAATTAGAACCTTCACATCTTGGACATCCTCCCTTCCTGAACCCAGGTAATGGATTTCCAAGTCTAAACACACTGTGCCATCACCATGAAAGGCTTCCAGATGCAAGACAAGGGGCACATTGTGGTAAAGGGGCTACACACAAGACAGAGTAGCAACAGGATCTGTCACTCATCAAAAATTCAACAGAACTCTAAAATTACAAGATTGAATTTAAGGGTGCTATGCCTCAAACATGCTGGTCTAAATATTAGCACCAGCACATTTTTTTAAAGTATGTTTTAGACAGAATATTTATGCACAAATATACAAGACCCTGGAGAAGAGGGCCAGCAGGGCCCCCAAGCAGCTGAGGCAGGACCAGCAGGAAGCCCTGCACCAGCAGGGGCACTGGGGAAGGCTCAGCAGGTCCCCTTTGAGCCACTGAGCCTGGTGAGAGAGACACCAACAACCTGACCGGGACATGCTGACGCCACTAAGACAGTGGGCTAGGGCAGCAACTCTCCAGTGACCACAAAGGAAGTCATTGTGCAGATTTTGGGGTTCGGTTGATCTGCAGGCAGTGCTTACTTTTGCAGTTGCTTACTTCTTGGTTTTGAAAGAGATTCGATATATAAATCTTCCCTGCTTCTATCTCAGGTAGCTGTGCCATTCTCTTCCTACACGGAGTTATCCTAAAGTTGGAATGAGGGGAGGAGGAGAGACTGAAGAAGCACAGGAAGACAGGAGAGCACAGGGAGGTGAGTGATTGTCCTGTGGGTGTGGCTGACTACCAAGGTACAGACATGAGATATGCTGGGCTCTCATACATAGCTAGAATGTTCACATACAGCATACACAGCTACCATCATCCTTTCAGAAACACAAGCAAAAGAAAACTCAGATGATTTTGACACAAGGTGCAACATCAGAGCAGTGCCTCAGATCATCAGGGAAAAAATTACAAGTTCTGTTCCATAACAATTTCAAAATTCATTCCAATTAATATCCGTTATCAGTAAAGGCAAATGTAAATCAAAAAAGCAAACTCAACAAAACCCAAATCGTTCCTCCATTACAATCATGCTGTGCTACAGAAGTCTTGATTCAGGGCAGAATTAGCCCCTCTCTGTCTTATAGCTATTGTGACAGTGGAATCATTGCACCCTACATGGCATTGGAGTTGATGACAAACCTTGCAGTCACTTGTAGTGCTTATTTTTCTTGCTGTAGGAGATTTCTGAACAGCTTCACTACAGTGCAGGTTAGAAGGTGACTCACTGGGCCAATGGCCAAGGAAGGAAATATTGTTTTTCAACAGCGCACATTCCTAAAATTCACTGATTTCAAGCAGTTTTCCCCTCATATTTTAAAAAATTGGACTACTGCTCCAAGGAACTGAAGAACAAAACAAAGGGTCTTCTCTATAATTCTGTAAAAATCGCCACAGGTAAAATATTTTTCACATTTTATTTAATCCTGAGTTTCTTTTCAGTCAAGAAGTCATTCTGGGAAGATCCTGGTTATGACCCAGTTTTACAAAAAGTACATTAGCCTGGGCTGATCCAGGTTGAATGCCAAGAGGGCCATTGTTTTAAGAGTAAAATGACACAAAGCCAGCCGTGAGTCTTGTCATGCACAGCGCCACAGAAGCTGCACAAACAAGTTGACAGTGGGGCAAACAGGTGGTGGGTAAGAAGTGTTGTGATCTGCCTCCTTCAGCAGCACCAAAAACCTGCAGGTAAAGGAGGAGGGGGCACCTACCAGGGTTGCTACAAAGTCGGCTTTACTGCTGCTGCCTTTATGACAACAATATAAAGTAACTCCCACAACACAGTGAAGATAAGCTCTTTAAAGAAAATATAAAAGCATTAGCTTGGCAATTCATCCAAACCTCATCATGCATCGTAGACATTTTTGAAGTTTAACAAAGAAAAGCACATCATTAAAGAATACTGCTCTATCACCATTCTTATGCAAATCCTTTCAGATAGTTGGGTGGAAAATTCCATCTAACACGCAGTGAGAAATAAATGTTGCAGGGTGGAAATTTCAGCTATACCGAGTGCATCTATCACTTGTATAATCCAAACTACTGTATGTGCCCTGACTACAGAATTAGTATTGATCCATTCACCATGTAAACATCAAGTACTTTCTATTATTACTTGAAATAGCATGCTATCACAATTTCTATTTCCTCCCTCTATCTTAAATAGAAGTATTGCACATTAGCTCTTTCCTTCATGTACTTTTTTGCGCAGCTATCTAACTACAGTGTTCAAGGCTGTGCTGGGTTTCCTGCAGACATCTGCAGTATTACCATCAAAGTACTTTATTTTCAAGTCATCTCTAATGGAAGGCAATACAACTCTCATTTACACTGAAACCTGTTACTGTGGCTTCTCTTGGTAAGACACACAGAGCCCTTTGTTTTAAGATCTCTGGTGTGACTACCATTGTGAGCGACAACATCAAACAGCTTCTCTAAATGTCACTCACACACCTTCCAGGAGTATCACTAAGAGTGGACTGCAAGAATCTGAACAGTTATGTCATCTGAGACATGCAAGTGGAGGGAAAAAAAATAAAATAATAATTTCCATCTCATTTGTCTCAATAAAAATAAGCTGCTGTGGCTTAAACACAACTTTGGGAAGTGCTGGAAGATGCTCAGAAGCATAACGTGTTTCACCTTGTTAGAACTTCACTTTTTCTTTGAGCACAGTGAAAAATGTAAAAGGGAAAAATAGAAGGGCTGTTCTCCAGGAAAGCTCTCAAATTTTAGATGGAGAGTTGGTCCTAAGACTTCAGGAAGACACTCCAGGCCCCAAGTGCTGAGGTGCCAAAGCTCTGACTCAGAGCAGCTCTGACTCAGTGTGAGAGGGGCAGGGAGGGACAGCAGCCACCCCTTGAAGCTTTCAAGAGCAGCCCCCAGGGAGTAAAGGCAATGAGGCTGGGGCAGTTTGTGCTCTAGGGGCTAGAGGTGAGCTCAGCTGATGGTCACCCCGCTTGGGAAGGAGCCCAGCTGTGGTATCCACTCAGTGGAGAGCCCTCTGCACTCACCAGAAAGGATGTTGTGCCACAGAGGGAACCATAAAAACAGGCAGCCACCCAGGCTTGGGCTGAAGGGAGTGCCAGAGCCTGGCATGAGTAGCGTGGCAGTAGGGACAACAGCAGTGTGAGCTGTGGCCTGGTGGATGATCTCTCCTGCTGGCAGAGCTTTGAGAGGAAGTAGGAAGGGGAAGAAGCATCAGGAGATTGATTTGGTAGAGCCACTCGCTACCATCCCTGAGGAAAATGCACCAGGTGGCTGCACCACAAGAAGCAGAGGATCCCCTTTTTTCTCACTAGCAGGCAGGAGGAGGAGACCTAAGGGAACTCTAGGGCGGAATGGAAACAGGTATCCTCTCAAGATAGTGGGTGAGTCTCCTCCCAGCCTCCCTCCCCTTGCCAGCTGCACTCATACAACAGGAACACGGCTCTGGAACTTAAGGATCTCCCTTCAGGCTGAAGGTATCACCTAAGGGAAGCCAGCCTTGTCATCCTATCCCTACACCACCACCACCAAGGCCAAGAAAAAAAAGAAGGGCAGCTGTGTCAGTGCCTCCCTTCTGACACGAACATGAGGCCCAAAATGCTGGCCAGACCAATGCCAGCACACTGGGAACTCTGATGCCTTCCTGGGTACAGGAAGTTACTAGAAAACAGGTGTGGTCTTCTGGTTATTATCCACTTCTGGTTCTCCAGGTGGGCAGTGATGAATTCCCAGCAAGAAGCCTGAGGGCAATTCAGAGAGACCAAAGGGCCTGGGAGTACAAGTAGTTATAGGGAAGCATGGGGGTGGAAACAGGAAAATCCTACAGGTGAATATCTGTCTCAGCCTAGTGTCAACTGGCAGAATTTTGGTGTTTTTTGAGCATAGTTCTGATTTTACTTGACACTGCTGACAGAGTACACCTCCTTCAAGGGTGTTGGGTCCTCCACCCTCATTCTCGTGGAGAATCTGCTTCTCTGCTTTCTGACTGCCACCTGTGGCGGCAGCCCAACCGCACAAAGCATCCACAGGAGGTGAGCTTCTCACCTACCACACAGCCATGCTGTGGGCCTCCAAAAATATGCTCACTCTTTCGTCTCCATAAGTACAAAAATGAAATAATCGAATGATCTCATAAAGCACACAATTTATAAAGCCCAGAGAAGGCGTTGAGAATGGCATTACTCTTTATTTCCAGAACAACAGAGCGTCTCCCAGGCCTTCCCCTCACAAGCCAGTTCACTCAAGCCTCCAGCCTGAGAGGTCAGGACAGTGCCTCTTCACTGCACTCAGTGCGGGTAACCCGATACCATAGCACACCAAAACGTCAGCTGCAATGAACATTCCAGGAGCTCTGAACCCAAAAAACATCTGGCCAGAGGGATGGCAGAGAGCAAAGGGTAGGGGAGGAGAAGGAAGAGGAGGAGGAGGAGAAGAAGGAAAGGACTCACAATCTGCATTCATGCACCTCCCATTACAGGCTCATTTCCCTCAGCAGACATGAGGCCCATCTCTCAGAAATCCATGTGGAAAACAAAGGAGACATGATAAATGAGAGTGGATCAGACTGGAGCTGTAATGATTTACACCAGCAGATAAACTGACCACTGGGTTTTGGAGTGCTGGAGGGCAATTTCAACACCCACCACCCCCTCCTACCAAAAAGAGAAGGTAATAAGAAAGCCCTGTTTCTGGGGAAAGAATGTCAGCTTTGGTGATGGGCATGTTTCTTATTGTTCATAAAACCATGCAGGTCTGTGGTCTCAAGCAACTGCTGACAGACATCTGCTGAGTGGGATCCTTTGGATATGACTCAAGGAAGAGAGAAGTTTCTCTCCTCAGAAAATCAAATAAACCAGGGGCCTGGGATGCACCAGGGATTATCTGACAAAAACCTTTACAGGAAGACAGAAGACTGCCTGCAGGTTCTGTCACACAGAGAAGTGCTCTGGACTCAACAGAAGAATCCTTCTTCAGGTCTCACCTTCTCAAACTGTACCTCAAACCCAACACAAACAAGAGGTAATTATCTCTGTTGAGATGTTCTTGAGTATCACCTCTGTGTCCTTTGCTTGGTGTGCTCTTTGCCAGACCATCAGCATTCCTCAGTTCCTCAGGACACATTTCAGTCACCATGAAACTAAGTGGCAGAGACCTCTGTACCATTCCTTGAAATTAGGTTTGTCTGTTTGCTTATTTAAAGCTGTGTTATAAAACATGCTGCTGTGCTCTTTTTTTATATTATTATTTTTATTTTTTAATTAAGAAGTGCAAAAAAGGGAAACTGTGCTATCAGAATGACTCAATAAGTCTTGCTGTTATTCTCACACAACTGCTAATTATAAGGTCATAAAACAATTTTCCTCCTACTTAGCCTAAAATAGTCAAGTCTTACACATAACCAGGTAGGTAAGAAGCAAGTAATGCTTTATCACTTACTTGGCAGACCATCACCATCAGTATCTGTGGCATGAACCCAGAATACCCCTGAAAAAGGTCAGGAGAGGACACTTGCTAATATGCCAACACCCTTTCCTAATATTGTGGCTAGAGTCTCTAAAAAGTAAAAGGCAAAGCTTCCCTCTGAGACACTGAGGAATGTGGTCTATGGCACTAAATGTAACTTTCCTCAAAAAAAAAAAAAAAAAAGGAGCCCAGCAGCCAACTTGTCACCATTACAGACAGATCTTCTGGCCATCAGTGCTGCCTGCTCACTTGGCCCCTCAGGAGTGGCAGGAAAATTCACTCATGCATCAGATGAGCCATTCTGGCAGAATAATCCCTAGGAAACCTGGAGTTTGGGCTGTCCCACTGTGTCTCCTCTATTTCCCCTGCTACTGTTCTACCAGAACGTGTCACCCTAGACAGAGACCTTCACCAGCACAACCAATCACATGCAAGGCTGGCACACACCTACTTCTCAAAGCCAAAGCACTTTTTGGATTCCCTACATAGGTCTCCCACATGAGTGCACTGGCCACTAGCCTGCTGAATAAAAGGATCTGAACTGCAGCAGAGCAACATCCCGCTCCAGCTACTGTGCTGACTTCAAAAGGGTGCTTTGTGTTTGCTCACTTCAAAGCAACCACAAGCATTTCTTCTTGGGTAGAGGGTTTTCAAAGTGCTTGCATCCATCACCAGCACTCTGGAGAGCAGGAGAGATTGCATTTGCAAGCTTCCAGAGAGGTACCTTTAGGGTATTCCTCCTTCAGCACGCAACTTCCTTAGGATGTCCATTCCTTGTTACATGCTGGAACCAAGAGCTCTGGCTGTCGGCCCTGAGTCAGAGCAGTCAGACACACAGAAGCTCATTAATTTTGCCACCAAATTTAAAGCAGCCCTTGCATTCTCTGTTGGTTTCCGCCCTGGTGTAAATCCCTGCTCAGATCCTGCTTCATCTGGTGCTCAGGTGCAGAGTGCAGGGTGCTGATAGGAAACAGTCACTTCTCTCTTTGGCTTTAATTGTGTTGGCACTCTCAGCTGTGCTCACTCCTCCCTTCTTCTGCCAGCTCCATGCGCAGATCTCTGCATCTGAACTCCACAGATGTGAACTCCAGACGTACAGCCATCCCACTGGCAAAACACAGCTCAGCCCTACCAATCACCCCGCCCTTCTTGATCACTACTGCAGTGTCAATTAAAGTGAATTTTCTGTAGGGGTAGTTTCTGTCATGCAGACGTTTGGTGCACGTGTATCTACACAAAGGCTGCCCTCAGGGAAACCTCCACAAGATTCTTCAGGAATGTGGAACACGAATCTGCTTTAAAAACCAGGAGGAAGTGTAGAGGCAATGAGTTAGGGAGCTCCTTTCCCTACACCAGGACTGAGGTGTATACACAGGTCAGTTTATTTGGCACAAGTCAGAGAGAATCTGCAAAACTTTAACAGCCCAAGCTCTGGAACCTTAATAACAGACCTCCATTAAGAACTGGAGTCAAAACCTTCAAAGGTATTCAGATCCCTGAGTTCCTTTGGTTTAAGCACGGTTGATTATCTGGGCCTGACCTACAAAACTTCAACTGCAAAAGCAAAGCCACACTCATGACTGTTTTCTCCATGGAATTCAAAAACTATCCAGAACCAGCTTCCATAGAAGCATGGCAGTAGACGGTCTTTAAGAACCCTGCAAGGAACAAGGGGAGGCTACTTGAGAAGCATCATTTTCTTTCTGTACAGTAGAAACACAAGTCTTTTTTCACTGCTGCCTATGCTTAAAGAATCCCACATAGACAGTTAGTTGGATCCTATGAAACAAGAAGGCTAAACTTGGCACCTGCTGTGTTACAGATTGTGCCTGTGAAATTGAATGTACAAAGACAAGACCAGAGAGAATGGCATAAAACAAGGAACAGTTGAGAATGATGTATTTGCCTGAACTATATTAATAATTTGTCATTAAGGATAAGTAAAGACTGCCGTGCACTTAGCAGCGAAGATCTCCTTCCATAAGTTTTCAGTGAGGGACCGTAGCTATTTACAAAATCGGCTTTTTGGGAGAATGACTCTATCCAACATTGCAAATGCACAAGAAACAAAACCCAGCTGACTTGCAAATACTACTGTTGTGTATGTTTTTATTAAACAATGCCCCTGAAAAGGTTGCACTGTGGATGATAGGTGGCATTACCACTGTAACTTCCCTGTGCAGAACTGAAACTCAGCCACATTGCTGATTCATAGATTTAAAAACACCACATCCCCAAACAAAGGAAGTACGAAGACTGCCAGGCAGCTGCCTGAGGTTTGGGCTTGTCTGGTGAGAGCAGAGGAGAAATCTCAGAAAGCCAAAGCTGTTCATTTGGTTATCTGTTAGCAGGGAAAGAACTCTGGTGCAACCCAGCAAGAACATCTCTCCAGGATACGCACACTGTATGTATGCATGTGTGTAATATATATGAAAAAAAATAACTGTGTTTGTGCAAGAAATTTCTTCCCAGCTTGCTCATGGGAGCCATTTGAACCTTTGGCTCAAACCAGCCAAAGGTCTCTAACACGGTCAGAAAGAAGATTTCAAAAACTGCAGAACTAAAATACAGGATCATAGAATCATAAAGTATCCTGAGCTTTAAGGGACCCACAAGGACCATCAAGTCCAATTCCTGCCCCTGCTCAGGACAGCCTCAAAGTCATACCATGTTCCTGAGAGTGGTGTCCAAGTGGTGTCCAAGCTTCTTGAACTCTGGCAGGTTTGGTGCCACGACCACTGCCCTGGGGAGCCTGTTCCAGTGGCCAAACATCCTCTGGGGGAGGATACTTCTCCTGATATCCAGCCTAAACCTTTCCTGACACAACTTCAGGCCATTCCATGGGTCCTGGTCACCACAGAGCAGAGATCAGTGCCTGTCCCAACACTTCCCCTCACCAGGGGAAGCTGCAGGACTGCAGTGAGGTATCCCCTCAGTCTCCAGCTGAACAGACCAAGTGTCCTCAGCTGCTCCTCACATGGCTTCCCTTCAAGGCCCTTCACCATCCCCATGGCCCTCCTTTGCACACTCTCTAACAGTTTAACATTTTTTTATGTTGTGGTGCCCAGAACTGCACACAATATTCCAGGTGAGGCTGCCCTGGCCCAGAGCAGAGCAGGACAATCCCTCCCTGGCCCGGTCAGCCATGCTGGGCTTGGTGCCCCCAGGACAGGGATGTCCCTCCTGTCTTCAGGGTGCTGCTGATTAATTTACCAGAACTGGCCAATGATCAGAACCCCCAGGACCCTCCCCATGGCATCACTCTCCAAAATCTCATTCCTCAGTTTGCGCATATATCCACAGTTACCCCATCCTAGAGGCAGAATCCAGAACTTTCTCTTGTTGAACTTCCCATGTTTGGTGATTGCCAAGCCCTCTCATTTGTCAAGGTCTCTCTGCAGGGCTCCTCTGCTTAATAACAGACCTCCATTAAGAACTGGAGTCCAAACCCTCAAAGGTATTCAGATCCTTGAGCTCTTTTGGTTTCGGCACCATTGATTATCTGGGCCTGACCTACAAAACTTCAAGTACGAAAGAAAAGCAAAAGGACATTTAACAGCTCCTCCCACCTCAGTATCATTGGCAACCACGCCTAGTATCCCTTCCAGTCCTGCATCCAGGTTATTTTTGAGGACGTTGAGGAGCACAGGGCCAAGAACAGAGCCCTGTGGAACCCCACCAGCAACAGGTCCCCAGTCTGATGTCACCCCAGTCACCATAACCCTTCGTGCCTGACCTGTGAGCCATTGCTTACTCATCACATGATGTGTTTATCCAGCTGTGGGCTGGACATTTTGTCCAGAAGGATCCTGGGAAAGGCCATATGCAAAGCTTTGCTAAAGTCAAAAAAATATTACCTCAACTGGCTTCCCTTGATCAACCAGGTCAGTTATGTTGCTGTAAAAGGAAATCAGGTTTGGCCAGCAAGACTTTCTCCTCATAAACCTGAGCTGGCTGTGACCAGTGCGTTTTCCAGGTATTTTTAACACTTCCCAGAATATTCTTCTCCTTATTTTTACTAGTCACTGAAATGACTGTTGTTTGCAGGGTCATCCTTCTTGCCCTTCTTGCAAACTGGGACATCCACCAGCTTCCAGTCAATTGGGACTTTTCCAGATTTCCAAGACTGCACAAAAATCATGAAGAGAGGCTTTACCATGGTATCAGCACCTTGATGACTATTTTTTTATTAATTCCATCAGGCTCCATAGCCTTATAGGGATCTAGCTGGAGCAGCATATTCTATGCAAGTTCAGGGACAACTGGGAGCTAATCATTCTCATATTCATAGTGCTCCAGTTCAGGACACTGGGACCCCTTAGCCTGTCATCTGTACTGAAGATGTAAGAGGAGAAAGCATTGAACACCTTTCCCTTGTCCATGTCCCTGTTTCTCAGGTGACTATCACCATCAATGCACTCATGTTATTTCTGGACCACCTTTTGCTATTAACATACTTAATAAAACCAGTGTTTATTGTTTCCCACATCAACTCCAATGAGGCTTTGGCTGCACAAATTTTCTCCCTATGGTAGAGAGCAGCATCTCTGCATTCCTCCTGTGTCATCCAGCTTTGCTCCCACTGGGGAAATGCCTTCTTTTTTGGTTGAAGCTTCCAGAGGAGCTTCCTTGCTTAATCAAGCTGACCTTCTGCTTCATCTGTTTGACTTATGGCATTCTGGAACTGTCTGCTCCTATGCTCCCGGGAGGTGGTGCGTGGAAAATGGCCAGCACTGATGGACCCCAGCTCCTTCAAAAGTGTTTTCCATGGGTACCTTACTCAGTAGCTCCCTGAGCAGCCTGATGTCTGCTCCTTTCATGTCCAGGGCAGAAGTTTTGCTGGCACTTTTCCTCTTCTCAGCAAAGATTGTGACATAGATTTGACACATAGAACCTCGTAATGCTGCATGGAGCACTGACCAGCTTGATGGAGAAGCACCGGTGATTGGAGCCACATGGTAACACTGGAAGCAACTTAGTGTAAGGATATCAAATCTAAGCTTAAAGGAAAAGGAAACATGACACAATCATTAGAATTTCAAGAACAAGGGGGCAACCAAAATTCAGATTTCGCTATGTGGGCCTCAAAGAACCCAGGAAACCACAGGACTGTTGTAAGTGGGATGTTCCATCCCTGAAGTGCTACAGGCTGGCGGGGGGCAGTGGCTGGAATGTGCCTCAGTGGAAAATTACTTAGGGGTGCTGGTCAACAGTGCCTGAACATGAATCCAGGTGTGCCCAGGTGGCCAAGAAACCCAACGGCACCTGGGCTGTCCCAGCCGTGGTGCGGCAGCAGGACCAGGGCAGTGACCGTCCCCTGTGCTCAGCATTGCTGAGGCCACACCTTGAGTCCTATATCCAGTTCTGGGTTACTCACTTTGGGAAAGATATTGAGGTGCTGGAGCAAGTCCAGAGAAAGGCAATGGAGCTGAGGAAAGGTGGGGAGTGGAAGTCTGGTAAGGAGCAGCTGAGGGAGCTCACGAAGCTCAGATAACCTCTCACTCTCCATAATTCCCTGACAGGAGGGATCAGCCAGGTAGGGGTGGGGCTCTGCTCCCAGGGAACAAGGATCAGGATGAGAGGACAAAGCCTCGAGTTGCACTTAGGGAGGTTTAGATTGGACATCAGGAAGAATTCTTCACAGAAAGGATGATTGGACATTAGCCAGGGCTGCCCTGGGAGGTGGTGGAGTCACTGTCGCTGGAGGTGTTTAAAAGACTGGAATGCATCCAGTGCTGTGATCTGGGTGACAAGGTGGGGATCAGTCACAGGTCGCACTCGATGATCTCAGAAGCTGCTTTCCGACCCGACTGACCCCGAGACTCCGTGGTGACCGCCGTTCCCCGGGTGGCGAGGCCACTCCCGCAGCATGTGCCCAGAACACGGCGGTGCCGGGCGGGCGGCGGGGCACGGAGGGAAGGACGGGAGCAGCGGGACGGGGGAGGAACGGCACCGGGGCCCGCTTGGCATCGGGGGCCAGTGCTTTGCGGGCCGGGAGCGGGACATGGCGCGGGAGGGGAGCCAGGAGAGGGATCGGGATCTGGAGCGGAGCCGGGAGCGGGATCAAGGGCGGGAGCGGGATCAGGGGCGAGAGAGGGATCAGGAGTGGGATCAGGGGCGGGAGCGGGATCATGGG
>VXBU01019147.1:59000-76429 GCA_013400315.1 Bombycilla garrulus
GCCCGGGCCAGGGCGCGCCCCCGCGCCCGCCCCTGCGCGCCCCCGCGGAGCCCGCGCGGAGCCGCAGGAGCGGTGGTGCTGGAAAAGGCCTCCGAGGACACCGGGTGCAGCCCGTGACTGGACCCCGCCTTGTCCGCCAGACCTCTGAGTGCCACATCCCGTTGTTCCTTGAGCGCTTCCAGGGACGGCCACTCCACCGCCTCCCTGGCAGCCCATTTCAATGTCGAACTTGTTCTGTGAATAAATTCTTCCTAATTCCGTGGTGCAGTCCTGCAGCTTTGTAATCTCGCCCTGTTCCGTGGGAGCAGAGCCCGAGGCCTGCCCCCCTGGCTGTCCCCTCCTGTCAGAGAGTTCTGCAGAGCCTGAAGGTTCTCCCCTGAGCCTCCTTTTCTCCAGGCTGAAGCCACCCTGCTCTCTCAGCCACTACTCATCAGATTTGTGGTCCAGACCCTTCCCCGGCTCTGTTCCCTTCTCTGGCCTCACTCTAGCACCTTGATATCCACTTGAATTGAGGGTCCCACAATTGAACACAGCACTTGAGGTGTGGCCTCAGCAGTACAGTGGGAAGAATTGCTTCCCTGGTCCTGCTGGCCACACTATTTCTGACACAGAACTCTGAAAATTCTCTTCAGATGTTCTCAACCCCCTTCATGAGTTTACATCTGTGCTGGGCTTTCCATTTTTCCAACCTGCCTCTTCTCAGATGAAAAATTAAAGAATTTCAGATGTGTAAGTGTTGGAAAGGACCTCTGGAGATCATCCAGTCTAGCCACCTCTGCCGAGGCAAGGTCACCTGGAGCAGGTGATGAAGAAACATGTCCAGATGGGGCTGGAATCTCTCCAGAGAGAGATGATCCCCTTAGGCATCCTGTTCCAGTGCTTTGCCACCCTCACTGGAAAGTTCTTCCTCTTCTTGGGGTGGTTTAAATGTATGGCTAGTGCTCCTTGTCCTGTTGCTGGAAACCACCAGCAGCAGTCTGGGATCATCCTCTTGGCACACGCCTTGGAGATACTGCTCTACACTAATGAGATCCCCTCTCAGTCCTCTCCAGACTAAACAGGCCCAGCTCCCTCAGTCCCTGAACCATCTTTGTGGGCCTCCACTGGACTCTCTCCTGTAGCTCATTCTCCTTGTCCTGAGGAGCCCAGAACTGGACACAGCACTCTGTGTCCCTTTGCACTGTCAGCCCAATTTAGCCCAGTTATCCAAAAGAATGGATGCAGCGCCACGTAGGGTGACCAAAACGTTTGCAGCTTTTCTGCTCTGCCCAGGATAGCTTCACACATTTAGTCTCTCATTCCAGCACCCACAGTCAGGCCAGCGCGGGTCCAGAGGCCAAGGTGGCACCAGCTGAATGGTTTGATTTGGGTGTGGTTTCTTGTATGTGTTTGTCTTTCAGGAGTAACAGCTCTGAGCTTCAGACTAATTACAAGCCCTGAAGCCATCTGTGGGCACAAGATTTTGTGGCAGATCATTCGCCATCCAGAAGGGAATTTTTCTTGGGGGAGAGGAGAGTGTGCAAAATTCCACAAAACAAATTGTGTAAAATTAAGCCACAGTAGACAGTACGGGAGTCTTAGCCAGGTTATTTCCCACTAACTCCATTGCCAATTGTTAGAGGGACTTAAACAAAGGCAGATTTTTAGATTTAATCCAGAACCATTGAAGAAATAGAGAACTGACAGAGAAGCATCAGTACTCCAGAGTCTCACTTAAATCAGTACACTGCTTGCATCCATCAACAATCAATTACCCTGTTAGAGCACATCCTTAATATCAAGAGATAATGGGGAAGCAATTTCTGATAGTATCCACCTTTTTGAGATGTTTATTACATTATTTCTTTTCACAATTCCGTACCATGCCCAGAAACACCTCAGTGCAGATTTACAAAGATTTATGTCAAGAGCTCAGTCACGGCACCACATGCACTGAGGAGCTGATAAACCACCTGTACCTGATTCCCCTCCAGGCACGGCAGAGCAGATGGGGCCCTTTGATGCTCAGTTCCAGGTGATTACCTAAGGACAGCATCAGCACAGGCAAGACATTCCAATATTGTCCTCCATCTTCCACGTCCTCCATGATTTCTGGTGAAGGTACAGTCAGCAGCCACTATAAATAGCAAGAATTTGTCAAGAGTCTTGTTGCTTCTCTAGAATAAAATTGTAAATGCATGAAAGTACTGTACCAGGTACATGCAAATTTGTATCTGTTGAATCCTTACAGCATGTGCTCTGGAAAAGCAGGACTGAAAAAGGCCCCCTCAGTTCTCACACAGAGTCCATATTAAGGTAGATAACTGTGTCTTATGGTTCCCTTCATGAACATTTCAAGCTCTACCTTAAACTGAGCAATTTTCTCAGACTTTTATCATTTACATGGTTGAAGAGTGACCAAGCTACAAAAAGGTGAATGTTGATTTTTCTTTTAATAGGGAAAGCGTGGAGAAAAGCGAATGAAAATGAATATTTTAAAAACAGACAACGTTATCAAAGTACTTCTGGAAATACCTTTTTAACATTCTTTTGAACAATAACTCAGCCTTTTAGCAGATATCCCCAAGATCATGTTGGTAACCTACTGCAGGATTGATCTGTCCACCAGGTTGCCTGTCAACACTTCTTGGCTTCACCACTGATTAGGGTGCATGCTGCTAGATGGAGTCCTTTCACTAATTCCAGTAAATTTGACATCCATGCAGTCCTGAGAAATGCTGAAAACCAATAATTTTTTATTGTGTGTGGGCTACAGCAGTCATCAGGAGCACCAAGGGTTCATTAAGCTTGATGCTCTGGGGGCCAAGAGTAAGATGCATTGTGCATGCAGCCCACCTGCAATTCCAGTGCACTGTAATTTCTAAAAAATTAAATGTCATATCCATGCATATATTGAAGTGACCACCTTCCATTTGTCAGCCAGTTAGCAGGAGTTTCAAAAGCGACTTGGAGGCAGGTAGATATTCATATTCCCGGGGCACAGCTTTCGTGTGCACAAGCCCCCTTGACTTCTTCTCTGGTAACTGAAGGACACATGTCAGAGGCAAAAACTGATATTTGCAGCAGAGCAAATACTGATGGAGAAGCCAAAGTGTCAGATTTCCCAGGGAGACCTTCCAAGAGGAGTCGTTTTAAGCTGACTGAAACCACCAGTGGGGCAGGGGACATGGGAAAGGAAAGTCAGAGATGTGCTACAAAAGACAGAGATGGTGGGCAAAGGCAGAATGGAAAAAAAAAACCCACATGAATGCAATAGTGGGTGTAAATGGTCTTAAAAAGTCCTGTCAAGGGCATGTTTTAAACACCTCAGTTTCACATGTGTCATTTTTACATATAAGTCTTGGTTAGGCAAACACGTCTAATCCTGTACCACACCACCACTACTCACCACATCAAGCACACACTTCTGTGCACAAAGAAAAAAGGGTATCTGATTCCTGTGGCATGGGACACACTGTCAGCATCATGCACAGCTCAGCCAAGTCTGTGGCAGACCTTGAAGCCCAGCAGAATGCCAAAACACTTGACTTGATGGGCTTTGCACTGCACGTGATCTCACACTTTATTTGGTGATGAATCCTTGCCATAAAGTATTTGCTAAAACAAAGAGAATAAAGCAAGAATAGTATTCATGCTGTTTGCCAAGAAAAATACCAGGATACTTGTTAGGTAGTTTGCCAAAAGTACCAGGTGTCACAATAAATAGACATTAGGTCAAATTTGTCAGTTACTGACACCACCTGCCCAGATGACTGCAGCTGAAACCAGAATTTGGTCCTCTATTTCAAATAATTCAAAGATTACAGGGTTTTGGTTTTTGAATCAAATACTCGTTGCATACATGTTTATTATATACTGCATCTGCACACTTCGCTCCTGCAGCATACAACATGAAAAACTATTTCAAAGAGAGTAGAACCAAAGCCTCCTCTAATTTAAGTTAACAAGGAAGGATCACTACTATCTGCAGTGAGTGTGCTCATGGACATATGCAATTCAAAGTGATGTAAGAGCAGTAGAAAATTAATTTCACCCTTCCACCCCTCTTTGTTTTCTTTGGGATCACCCAGACCTGTCAGCTGAACTAGAAGTGAGCCTTGTAACACAGACATGTTTCAAGTCTGTTGATTTACCCTTTTTGTTTGTTTGTTTGTTTGTTTGTTTGTTTGTTTGTTTGTTTTTTCCCAAAGTGAGAAGAAGCATGATTTTAAAACAAAAAATCTCTAACTTGTAAAACTATAGTTCAGGAAAATTTGTACAACATAATGCAAGCTTGAATATTTTTCTCCTTTTTACGTAGTTTTATTTTAAAAAGTCTAAAAGGAATCAAAATCCCAGCTACGATTTCTGAGCAGCCTTGTACCTAGTCTGAGATTTTGTGACTGGACGTTGCCTCCAAAGAGCTCCAAGATGAAGGCTGCCCTTCTTTTTGGAAAGACGTTTTAACATCCCAGCCCTGGACGTTACGGAACTGAAAATTGCAAGGAGCAGGAGGAATGGGTAGTGTTAAAAATCGTAAGATCAATGCATTTCAAATTAAGTATGGTAAAATATGAAACAGTGAAGGTGAAATACTATTTGCAATAGAAAAGCAGGAGGAAGTGAGAGAAAACCTGAATAAGCAATGAAATAATCACATCTGACACACAGCTGTATGCTGTTGAGGGTGAAATGATTCAAAGGATCATAGTTGAGCAGTAATGAGCTAAGGTCCACTTCTGCTAAAGTCAGTGAAGACATTGCTGCTGACTTTACTGAGATAAGGATTATACAGCTCACAGTTTGAAGGCCAAGTGCCAGACATCTTTAAACTGATAACCTCGGAAAAAGATCCCTTGTCCATTTAAATCATCTTGAATTCAAGGACTTTGGATTAATTTTGCCAGCCTGCTCCAGCTGAGATGCAGTCATCAGTGGAAAAAATGACCACAGGAAAGTGTGTTGTAGGGAAAGAAATTCATGATGGAACACAGTTTTATTTGTACTTAGTTGAATATTTCTTACTGGTGCTGAGTGCTGTTTTCTCATACTGCAACTACTGTTATGAACAATGAGGAAAAAGAGCACTTGATCTTTTCCCTAAAGGCTGCTGAATTTCATGTCAAAAAGACCTTCAAGAGAGGCTCTGGACTCCAGATGAGCACTGTATGTGGGTGGGAAAGAGTCCTTGTGTCCACTGAAGATCTAATCCTGAATTTAATCAGTTTCCCTTTGCAGCTGTGTACCTTAAACACAGCACATAGCTTTGCCATCAGGCCATCCTTTCCATCATGAACAACTCAGGCTACCCTTCAACAAAATATTTGACCTTCAAGTCCTCAAATCCATTCCTCTCCCAATTTCTTGTCATACATTTCCCAACGTTCATAAACTATAAATAGAGATAGATGGAGAGAAAAATAAAGACACTCATTCTCTTGAAACCTTTATGGCCAGAAGAACTTTTCTGCAGGAAGCAGTGGAAGCATGATAACTATTTTGCTTCTAAAAACATTTCAGTTGCTCCACCTAAGCAAGGCCAGCTGATGTGTAAGGCAGTCAGCTATTTTAGTACTGCCATGGAATTGGCCAAGGAGTTGCTCAAATACTAATTCCTTTTGACAGGAACTCTGTAAGTTAACTCCAGACAATTACCTCTGGAACTTCCCAAAAGACAGACTTCAGCCATGGCAAATCTTATATACATGCAGGAAGGGACAGAGAAGGCGACTCTTTATTGTACAATATTTCCAGTTTCAGGGATGCACAATGGTCACTGGAGACGGGACATTTTCAGACCCAGAACTCACTATCAGGAGGAGACTTGTGTCGAAAATGTGCTGTGGGGGATTGTTTCAAAGACTTAATGCTTGCCCTGTAAAATGTCTCTGACATCTGGCTATGCTGCAAATAGTTCAGATAGTGCAGATTTCTATCCTCCACCCAATTTCAGTGAAAGAAAAAGAACTTGCAGAATCCCTGCCTATATGGCTGGAGACAGGTTGACTGTATTTCAATTAGCAATGCTGCTATGTGAAAGACAAATTGTAATTTGCAGGAAACTTAACTGATATGTAGTTTGCAGGTAATTTAAATTATATGAGTTTCAATTCTAATGCTAACCTCTTCTTTGAAAGCAAGAGTTAAACAAACATGCAGATCAACTGCTAGATCTGTATTACTGTGGATGGTTTTCAGCTTAACTGTTTCATACTTACTTAAAAACTTTAATGCAGGTGAAATACAAGACTTTTGTTCCTCAAAAAAAAGGACCTGCATGATGTTTGGTCATCATATTTTCCTACCTTTGGAAAAGAAAAGAATAATGTGTCAGCATTTGGGCTGGGCTAGCACAGATCCTTCAAAGGAAATTGTGTTTATTTGTTTTGGAAAAAGAATTAAAAATTGCTATGTACTTTTACCAAAAGAAATAATAAACTCAACAATGTATTAGTAGATCCTATGGTCATTTCAGACAGGTCAAAAAGCACCTTTTCGTTGCATCTAAGTGAGTCTGACCATAACCCATTTGCTTTTCAAACCAGCGGCATTTGTTTATGAAAAAAGTGGACTCACACAACGAGTCAGCTGGTTAAGCTGGACGAGTTACCTGCACAGTTTTGTGTTAAACTCTTGCTCGCTGGTGGATGGGCATGTGAGCTGTTACCGCCATCCCTGCCGTGCTGCCTGGAGTTCCGAGCTCCTCAGGATTCCGTGTGGGATGCCAGGACATCTTTCGCCACCAGATGTCCCCCGGGCCGTGCAGAAGCGGGGGTGGGTGGGCTCGGGTGGCCCTGGGGCAGATGAGAGGCACCCGAGCAGGCTGCAAACCCCGCGGTGTGACACGCCGGCGTTTCGATGGACGTGCCTCAGCATACAAAAGTTATGGGGGCAAAACCTACCGGGATGTCCCTCACGCTCTGCATTAAACCTGGAACACTTCTCGAGGTTTAGAGTGAGGGTTCCCTTGCTCTGTGAACAGCCACCACCACTTGTTTGCAATGCCCTTTGCCACTGCTATGTGGACAAACAAGATAGAAAGTTAAACCAAGCCCTTTGTTTCCAGGGCTGACAGGGATACCTTGGTGCTGCTCAGAGTATATTGCTCAATAAGGACTTCAGCCCATAAACCAAAGCTGGAAATGATTGTACCAACACCTCTGTTTTCAGAGCTCTGGGAACACCCTAGGAAAACCCTAGATGGTGGCAGAAGACACAGTAACGAGGCAGAACAGGTGAGAATCTAGAAACAGTCCAAAACAAGTTTTTTCTACTATGTTTTGAAACATGAAAGTTAAAAGTCATCACCCAGGGCTGTGTGGGCAGAGCAGAGGGATGCAGAACTGACAAGGAGACACACTGTGCTCAGACAGGGAAACAAGAGTCTTCTTCCCCTTGAGGCATCAGGATACTGGGACTACCAGAACTGCAGGGACAAGAATGGAGATTGCCCCCCAAACTGAAGACAGCAGCTCAGTGGTGCTCTCCACCACCCCAAGTTCAGCATCTCCCATCTGAGGCCCTACACAGTTCATGTTTGTGACCTGTCTTGCCTCTCAGCAAAGTCTGCTACACCTTGGCATTTGTAACTTCAGCTCCTCAGGAATGACTTCCTGAGGAACTCCTGAGGAATTCCTCCTGTGAATGCTCCACTGTGGAAGTGAGCATTGGAAGACAAGTGTTGGTCACCACTGGTGGAGCACTGCTGCCTGGATAACACTTCCCACACTGCCCTAATTATGGATTGCTGAAGTGTTGGTGTGCTGATGTAACACCTTCCACATTTGGTAATTGACTCACTCTTGCGTCTCTTTAGTCAGGATCTTGACCACAGCTCAAAAAACCTATATGCTCCTACTCTACACAGTGATCTTCAGGTTCACATCTGTCTCAGTCAACATCAAAATTATCCCTCCCTTCTTAAATAATCTGTGTAAATTCCCTTTGTGCGTCTCTTCCATATTTTGCAGGGTGACACTCTTGCCTGCCAACCAACAGTTCTACCTTGTTAGAGCGACCGAGATTGAGTGTCTCACAGGCAAAGTAATTTCCTTCTCCTCAAAATAATTACAACATTGTTACTTTGTAATGTGAATGTCAAAGTAGATAAGGGAAAATAACCATGGGAAGGTGGAAAGAACAATTTAATTCAGAAGGCAATTAAATATCTACTAGTCATAATGTGGACAAAGGGCTTGCAGTGACTCAACAAGTGATAGCTCATCAGCTCAAACACATTTAAATAGGAAGGTGCACATAAAAATCAGAGGAGGTTAGTTTAATCTATTTTTTTGGTTAAAGACTATTTTGGATAATGACAGTGAGCAGACAGAAAGGGTAAAATGAGAACAGTTGTATATATTGATGGAATTAGCATTACTTCATTAGGAACAGAGAAAATAGAAAGAATGCATCCCTTACAAAGAGGAAGACTTTCTAAAGAAGTCAGGCCTTTGGCTTTGGTCCATGCCTCTGGGAATTGCAGATGTCATTTCCCACTTGGAATGCTTCTTCTCTCTCCAAACCCTAAGAGTATCAAGACACTCCCAATAAAATGTAGCCAGGAATTACTATGGCAAGCACACCCACAGAGGCTTGTAAAGACATGTGGAAAAGCCCTGACTAGAGTACTTACAAGACAGAACCACTCAAAGAAGATTTCATGGCTGAGGAAATAAAGGCTTTAAAATGTGCCCAAACATCACATACAGAAGAGTCTGTGATGGTTCTGCAGAGCTGTTCCTCCACTTGCCTAAACTGCTTCTATGCAAACCCAGAACTCAGCATTTCTTCCCACCTGATGGTGAGCCAAGGACACACAGTCCTGCAGACAATATGCTCCGTGCTGGATCTCCAGGCCAAGATTATCACAGCAGCTTTGGAAATTTGCACACCCAAGGGGAATGAAAATGAACTAAATGTGTTCATAATCTTTCCAAGCCTCCTCTGTTAAGTGCTCAGGCCAAAGCTTTAAATGAGCTTAGGTGGATCTAGAGCCTTCAATGCACTGCCAGTGTCTAAACACAGAAAGCTGGAAACGGGATCTGTATTTTCCAGTCTTGCTACTTACAGTACACCTTAAATGTTTTTGGGGCACATGGAGAAATATTTTTTCTAGAGGAATGCCACCACAGTTGGTAATGGTCATTCAAACTTTCTTACAGTTGATCTGTAATTAATTTGGGAATTAGTTCCGGCAGGTGGCAAAACTCTTCACATCAAGCTCTCCACACCACAGCAGCATTCAGGCCATTTCACAGGTTACCTTTGAGTGCCCAACCCACCCTCTTTGTGCTGAGCTGTCCAGCTATGTGAAAACATCTGTATCCCCACTCGCCAGTCACAATAATGCAAGGCAAACCCAAGCAAGTAAAGGAGAGGGTTTTACACTTTTAGAGTCATTTAGGTTGGAAAAACACCTTTAAGATCATCAGGACCATTTGTAAAGTCCAGTCTTCACAGATTTGACGAACACAACGAGACAAATGTAACAAAAGGTAAGGTGCTCTAAATTAGATCCAAGGGGGCTTTTCACTGTCCATGTTCAGGCCAAGCTTGTGCTTAGCTAATGCCAAACATGGCTCCCAGTCATGACTCCAAGGAAGACATTTGCCAGGCTTTACAGCTTTTCCTATCACACCAGTCACAGCCCTGACAACCACCAGGTAATATCCTTAAATGGGGCACCAAGGACCAAAGAATAAGGAAATTCCTCCTCCTGGTGGTGTTCCTCCTGGTTGCTGAAGCAGAACCTTAGCACTGCACCAGTGCCCATTTCGCCACATCCTGTATTGCTTTTTTTCAAGAGTGTGTGTGTTTCCATAACACTGAGCACAACAAAGTGGCTTTCCCCACTTGCTTGAGACGCTCTGTTTTTACAAAATTATGAGCTCAATACCATAAGCTCCTACAATTTTTTTAAAAAATCAATACCCTCTCCCTATTATTAGCACGTATGTGATAGGCTTAAATAGTTGCTTTTAGCATCAGCTTAACATTGGAAGGGGAAAAGGACACAACTGCTGTAAGTAAAACTAAACCCCTCATTTTGTTTTCAGACTGAAGCTTTTTGAGGTCCTTCAACAGGAGAACAATCTTTATTTTAATGTGGCTGACATCAGAAAATAACAAAACCTATTTTATGACTGGAGTATAGAAGTAAAACCCTTATCTGCAATCTAAACACCAAAGCAAGTGATCAGTACTATTAGCACTTGACCACAACCTGATAGAAAAGAATTTTTCCCTACCACCCAAGCTTTCAAAATCTTGTATCATCACAGAAAATTTCCATACTGTAGTGTGGTGGGTCTTAAAGAAAAATTTTGTCTTGGCAGAAAAAAAAAGTGTGCGCTTTCTACACACAACTGATATTTGCTGAAACTTTTCAGTAAACTCAAAGTCTGCTTTCTGAATGACAGCTTCCAAGAAAATTTTCTGTCAATACCTAAGCAAATGATTGAAAGTAACTGAGGAAATTACTTTTTTTCCAAGAACTATTCATTTTAGTTAGTGTTTGGCCATTTCCCCATAATTAATTAAACAACACTTTTTCATAAATAATAATACTTCTAATTAAAAATAAGAGAAGAAATAATTTTCACCCCTGAAAAAAATAGGTTTTTTAACAAAATATCTTTATTTGCTTTCTCTGCTTCCCAGACTTAAAGCCAATGGTAGTCTTCTTGAAAAAATATGTTTCCTTGCAATAAAACCCATTTTCAGCTGGAAGAAAGCCCTCAGACAAAGCTGCTGTGCTTAACACCAATAATTAATACATCCAAAATACCTTTTCATGTGGGCTCCTGAAAGCATTCTAGAAATAATGAACTGCCCAGAGGCAAGAGAAGAACTTTTATTTTGTAAGAGAGGACACACTAACAAAACAAGTGCCCACCTTTCAGAAGCAAATATGAACACTGTTGTTGCAACGCACCATCAGGCCAATGGCCTCTCCAGCCCAGAAGCCTTTTGTTTCCTGGTAGGGAAGATACTACAGTCCTGTAAGGTGGGTTTTCTAGGGTGAAGCCAATCCTTTTTGCTCCAGATGTGCTGATCCCTGTAATTTCCAAAAAAATTTGTCAGCACCTTTCCCTGGGTGACAGGGTCTGCCCAGAGAATACTGGAGAACAGGTCAATGCACTCATGGCCATCAACTAGAAGTTGTTCCCCCCAACATGAGGAGTAATTTCTTTCCACTGAGGGTGGCAAAGCACTGGGACAGCTGCCCAAGGCAACTGCCAAACGTCTCCAGACAGTTCTCCCTCTCTGGAGAAATGCCAATCCTACGTGCTCCAGGTGACCCTGCTTTGGGAGCAGCATGGACTGGGTGATGTACAGAGTTCCATTCCAGCCTGAGCCATTCTGTGATTCTCTAAAAACACTCTCCCACCCTCTGACAAAACTCTGTGGGGCCTGCCTGAGCCACAACTGGTATCTAACTGCTTTCCATTTCTAGCACTTCTACAGCAGGCAATGAGTTCCATGGCTTCCATACATTGTGCAATTTAAATGGCTTTTCTTTGTTTGTTGGTTTGTTTGTTTGCTCAGGGTCCATTACTTACCAGTTCCACTTGAAATTGCTGTACCATGCAAAAATCATTCCAAATGCATCAGGATCGAGTTGATTTTACAGATTGTGTGGTGGGCAGTGTTCTCCTCTCCTGCTAGTCTTGAACCAGCAGACAACCTAGTGCCAGTCATTCTCTGTGCCAAAGCCAACCCATAACTTTTATCAGTTTTCTTGTTCTTTCCTTTCAGTATAAAAAAGATCTAGTGGGTTCACTGGTCTGATGCTCCTGCATGGGCAATAAGAAGCCCACACTAGGGGTTCTTAAAATCTGTGTTGCTTGATGTGACTACTTTACTGCATGCCTAGAAGCCAGAATGCATTTTACCAGGAATATAATTTTCAACACCCTCTTTTTTTTTTTCACTGGCATTAATGAGGTGCTCAGACCCCACTCTTCTTCACATTGTTTCACACTGGGTTAAAAAAAAATAAAATCTGTTTAAAGCACTATTTAAAGGTATTACAAGCACATTCTCATTAGTAACTTGAAATGCCTAGTCACATTCTCGTAGTTCATGTTGTAAATGTATCCCCAGGGGTCTTACCCAGCTTGACCTTCTTAATCATTACTTTTCCTTGAGCATTGATGCTCTGATTTCATAGACATCCATACAGACCAGGTACAGACTCAGGGATGCAGCATGTCACCTCTCAGGTCAGCAACAATGAGGCTGTACCTGCGTTAGAACCACATTCCTAGTTAATTTCTGACAGCAGTCTGGGTTCCCTCCCCTTGCTATAACATGTAATAAGATGCTGCATAGCATTCCCAGGAGTTACTCCACTTTGTCCTGTCTCCTTGCGTTCTTCCTTCAGCTCAGTCTGAAGCTCATTAACTTGTGTTTCATTCCGTTTGCACTGGAGGACAAGAACACCATCACAGCAATACACAATATGGAAATGTGGTTCCTGTGTCTGTATACAGTGGATACTCTCAATAGCAATGTTTGAGTTTGTTTCCTGAAAATTCACTGTTTTCCCAAATGTTAGCACTAATGTTTTTTTGGATTTTGCTCTTCGGCATTTGGCATCTATACCTTCTTATTCAATAGACACCAGCCTTGGAACTTTGGGGTTTTTTAACAGGCTTTGTGTTCCAGCTTCTTCTAAACTCAGTTATAATCCAACTCCTGTCACACTTAGTTCAACAAAACTTCAGTCTGATATAAGCAGGAGATTTAGGTAAAGATAAGGGAAGGGAAAAAATCATCAACACATTTGATTTCTAAGGAACCATTCCTTTGGCAAGACAGTTCTAAACGCCTGCCAGCTACAGGACATCTGGATTATACTTGGAGAGATGAATTCAGAAGAATCCAACGTGATCCTGAACTTCTTAATCCATAACATCCAGAATAAATAAAAAGCACATGTGTACTTGTTACAGGACAAGATACCCAAAATTATGGGAACATTAGTTATTTAATTCCAAATTCTAATATATCTTCAGTCTCAGAAGTTAAAAGCCTCAGGGAGAATGAGTGTGACTCCCAGAGAAGCATCTGAATGATCAGACAGGAGAGTTTTCCTTAATATTCACCTGCTAGTCTGAACCAGGCTTTGGTGCATGATGGGTGGCAGGTAAATAAAAAGAGCAATATTTTCACACAAACTACATTTGAACAGCAGAAGTCACTTGGGACAAAGCAGTTGCCATGAAACTGTACCCTCTTCAATATAAAACCGGTTTCTTTACCTTGGATTTTTCTAACATTCTGCTATGACAATAGAACTATGTAAGTTTGTGTTTTTATCCTGCTCAGTGTAATCTACTTGTTAAGTGCTTTAAAGGTATTCTCAAATTCCACTGAAAGACACTCAAAAATACTTCCATGTAATTCCTAAACACCCCAGGACCATAAATGGGTATTATTTTCAGAAAACAGAATGTGTGCCAAAAAGCTTTAGATCAAAGTATCTTCCAGTAGTTTTATTCCAAATTTGGCCATGAAAAAGTCCAACTTAAAAAACAAAACCATCTTATCTAGCCTTCATATTCAACTGTCTGAAAACAGCCTTCTTTCAAGGGGGGGAGGAGAAAATTTGACCAAACTAAAGGTGTCTCTGATTGAAATGACTACCACTAAAAATTTTTTATCTCATTTATTGTGGAAAAATGTGCCAGAGAGCTTGATAAAATTTCAGCCAAAGACAATAAAGTAGACACACGTTTCTTTCTTTCAGATGCATGTTTATTCCTTTTTTGCCCTTTAGTTCCTTTCATAAGAACTACATGACACTGGCAGTATCACCTTCCAGGGTCATTAAGGGCTGCCTCAACCCCTCTGACAACATGCCTCAACATTGAAGAAATCTTTTTCCATAGAATCAAAGAATCTCAGAATAGTTTGGGTTGGAAGGATCCTTTAAAGGCCATCTAGTTCAACTCACATGCAATAATTAGGGATGTTTTTGGCTATATCAGCACCTCATCCAACCTGATCTTGAAGGTTTCCAGGGATGGAACACCTACCACCTCTCTGGGCAACCCGCTTCAATGTTTCACCACCCTCATCGAATTTTTTTCCCTAATATTATGTGATTTGACTCTTCTTCAGCTTAAAACCATTACCACTTGTCCTATCCCTACAGCCCTGCTAAAATGTCTGTTCCCATCTTTCTTATAAGCCCCCTTTAGGTACTGGAAGGCTGCTCTGAGGTCTCCCATAGCCTTTGCCCCCAGTTCTCTCTGTCTGTCTCCATAGGAGAGATGTTCCAGCCCTTTAATAATTTATTTGACTCATTCCAGCAGGTCTGTGTCTTTCCTGCACTGGAGACTCCACAGGTGAAGGTGGGGTCTCACCTGAGCAGGGCAGAGGGGCAGAATCCCTCCTCCCTTGCTGCCCACGTTGTGGGATGAGCTCAGGACATGTCTGGCTTTCTGGGCTGTCAGAGAACACGGCTGGGTCATGTCCAGCTTCTCACCCACCAGCAATTATCAACACCAGGGGTTGTGCAACCTAGCTGCGTGTTGTTGTGCATAAAGTATTTATCACACTAGATTGCAGCAGTTTTTATTTGGGATGCCATTCTGATCGCCACATTATACTTCCCGACCGTGGATAAAGCCCACTGGCAGATCAGTGTTCTTATTCAGTGTTCTTACCTGGGAATATTAATGTATTTCTCTGTCAGCCTTCATATCACTATCTATTCCTTGCTGAACAATTTCACACATTTCACAAAATGTTTGACTGCTTAACAGAGCAGTTTTACCAGAACAAATGCAAATTACTATTTACAACATATATTTGATTCTCCTCTTGGCATCAAATGGTGATTCTCTGTTGATACTCACTTTAAGACTTCACTTAGACCTTAGAAATGAGGATTCACCTTATAAATTAAGAGTATTCACTCTGGGTAAATCTTGCAATCACTGTCTAGACTGTTGGAAGATGTTAGATTTCAGCACTCCCCTTATGCTGAGCAGATTCAGATTCCTACAGAAGACAGATGTTTGGAATCCTTGAAAAACTGTGTCTTGCCTAACAATACACTGAAGTATCACATTTAAGATGATGGTACTGCTTGTGTGACCTCCCATCTCCACTTTCTTCCAATAAAATGAAATGGAGAAAAAACAATGGAGAGGAAAGCAAATAGCATTTATTGTCAAAAGAAACTTCGGTTCTGTTCCTGAAGCAAAAATTAAGGTATTCCTTTTTACAGAAGGTGGGTGAATTTAGGAGAAATTACTCAGAACAGCAATTGGTTTAATCAGGAACATGCCCTTCTAGCCCAAGAACTGAGCTGATAAAACAATTTCTGAACAACTTAGTTTATATTGGCACAAGGCAGCTTTTTCTAATTTTACCAGGTTAAACACAAAATTAGACATAGCCAACTAGTTCATGTGTGCAGCTGTGCTGAATGTGACACACTTTACTAGAACAGTTATAAGAAATTGTTAACCAAATTCTCACACAGAGAAGTCTACCAGAGATAGAGAACTATCAGCATGAAAGCTGGGAATTGTTTATTTAAGGCATCCTGGGCACACTGTATTAATGTCTCCTACAGAATTCAGGTTAAACCCTGAGCAACTGGTTATCTTTTTCTGTGTCATAAATGTAGTTCTCAGAACACTTGCATGTAATTACTCAGCATGGAGCTCTTTTGAGCACCCATCCATCAGTAACATGTGCTAATTTTAAACACAAAGTTTTGTTTACATGGTGCTTAAAACAGGATTTCTGTCAGCATAACTTGTGTTCTGTCTCATAACAATATACAATTTTGTGTTGCACATTTCTTTTAAGGCATTCAGACAAGAAAACACTTAATTTTTTTTAATATTGTTGTCTTTAACTCTGAAAACAAATACAAACCAATATATTTTTCCCTCTAATTGTAAACTTGTTGAGACTTAGTCTAAGCATATTTTCACATTGACATAGGGCTAGGAAGAGCCAGTTTCCAGGCAGAATTTCACAGACGTGCAACACAGTTCCGTATCACAATCCCATTCTGTATGGTTCATGTGATCTAGTATACACAATTACTCCTATTCAAAAAAACATCCAAAACGTTAAAAAACCATGGACAGGCAGCATGTGCTGGTGTTGCTTGATATCTAGTTCATTGTTAACTAGTTAATTGGCAGCTTCAAGTTAATCCATGTCATCAGGCTACAAAAAAAATGAGACACCAAGTGAATACTCCAAGCATTTGTAACTGAACACTAAGTTTCAGTGTAATATGTAAGGAATATGACTGCTGGTTTGTTCAAAGTGTTTGAGGTGTTTTGTTTTGAGTCTTAAGTGTTAAAGAAAATAGTCATTTTAGCTTTCAAGGTACAGCACATTTGCAATGAAGTTGGATTTCAAACTGAGTTCAATGCTTTTGGTCATCACCATGGAAATGTGACTACTCAGGCACAGAAATTTCTTTGGTACTTTTTCTTTTCTCTAAGCACAGCATTGGTGACAGCTTTTCTAAATTTAGAGATGTACCTGGAACTAGAACTTTGTCTTTTCAAATCAGATCTCCCATTCTCTTTGGCATCCCCGCACAAAGATTAACCTAACCCCTCTTTGCTGAACAATACTCTTCAGAGCAGTACTCTCTGAAGAAAATAGTCTAATTTTGTAAAAATAGTTTCTTCTAAAAATTGGCACATCAGTGAAAAGATTCCTCTGAAAAGATTCTATTCTTATATATTGTAACATCTCTAAAATGCCAAAGTTCTCAGTTATGAAGTGTATGCTACTTAGAACTGCTTCACATCTTGAGCAAAAAAAAAAAAACGCAACAAGCAGAAAGCAGCAAGATTTCAGCAAATGCTAATAAAAACTTTCAGTGCTTCTGACATTAAAGAGTGGTTTAGGTTGGAACAGATCTTTAAGACCATCAAGTCAAGCATTAAGCCAACACTAAACCATATCCCCATATGCAACATCTACACGCCCTTTTATATCTCTATGTGGATGTTTATTCCATCACCTCCCTGAACAGCCTCTTCCAATGCTTTTCACTATTTCTGTGAAAAAATTCTTCCTAACATCCAAACTAACCCTCCTCTGCCACAGCTTGAGGCCATTCCCTCTCCTCCTGTCCCTGTTCCCTGGGAGCACAGCCTGAGTCACGCCGGCCTCTCCTGTCAGGGAGTTGTGCAGAGCCACAAGGTTGCCCCTGAGCCTCCTTTTCTCCAGGCTGAGCCCCTTTCCAGCTCCCTCAGCTGCTCCTGAGTTTCCAGACTCTTCCCCAGCTCTGTTCCCATCTCTGGACACACTCCAGCCCCTCAATTCCCTGTCCTGAGGGGCCCACAAGTGGACACAGCGCTCGAGGTGCGGCCTCAGCAGTGCCAGCACAGGGACGGTCACTGCCCTGCTCCTGCTGCCACAGCACGGCTGGGACAGCCCAGGGCCATCGGCCT